>CM022478.1:20511834-20853152 GCA_011952105.1 Coreoperca whiteheadi | reverse complement strand
CCCCCCCCACCTCCACTGTTCCCTGCCCTGCCCTGCCCTCCTGGAGAGCAAGGCCTTATATGGAGGGTTCATAACAACAGCTGCGATAGTCCAGCCCTAGCTGGTCCACCTCGGGCCAGGCCCGGCCCAAGGGTTCAATGTCAGGCTCACATGTGTTTGACTGAAAGGACTGAAATCCTCATCTTCTGTCCTGACTATGCGATGCCATCATGGTGCCTATGACCTCCCTTTTTATTTCTCGTCAGCCTGCTTCCCCAAACCCAACCCCCATATCAGATTCTTGTGCCCACATTCCAGCAGGACTGCATGCCCGGGCAGTGAAATGGGACACGAAGAGAAGAGAGAAACCCTGTTTGAAGCTGGCCTTCACTTTAATGATATATGAGCACCCCGCACCCCCCTGTCTGTCCTCCTGGCTTTGGATTGCAGTATGGCAATACTGGACAACAGGAGGGCAGCTGCTTGGAGCTGATAATGAATGATCAATGTATGATGTCATCCCAGCAGGGTCTTTTCACTCAGTGTGGTGTACAGTAATATAAGGTCACCAGTCTTTCAACATCATTTTTAGGGACGTGACAGAGAACCAATTAGAAAAGAGACATAATGTGGGCTATTACATATGTGGTATTACTTGGGGTTAATTCAGTCTTCAGATTGGGTTCCTCATCAAATGTTTTTAAATTTTGCTTCTTAACTATGCCAGATGCCTGCGTTTCTACATTGCCAGTTGTTGTATAGAACAGGGAAACAATGCCTGAAAATCTGAAAAACAATTATTCAGACTCTGAACTCACAACCAAACAAGATACATATTTGATCTTGTCCATATTTTTAGTCTTATAAAACAATAAAAATTGTCTTATATTCCATGTTCTTCATAAAAATATCTTTTATAATTTAGATTATGTTTGGTTCAGGTGAACAAATCCTCAAAAGGTGGTTCATCATTAGATCAGTCACACAGTAGTAGGAAGCTGTGCTTTTTAAGTGCACTTTCAATTGTTGAACACAAAAAGAGTATTCATCTTATTTTCTCCATACACCTCTCCATAATCCTTGCCTCCTTCCTGAAGCGTTTCCTTTGCTTGCTGGCCTCTCAATCAACGGGACACTCACTGAGTCTGCTTGGAGAGGGAGTCACACAAAAACGCAGCAATAAACTTGCAATAATACAACAGTGGGTGTCCCCTAGGGCCTTTATTATTCAAATGCCTGGCCTTTCTGGGTCTTGCAGCGGAAGGCCGCTCATTCATACTGAGAGAGTCAGGGAGATTATTGCCTGTGTAAGATGGACTCTCAAAAGAGGCATGCCATTGTTCTCCACTGATCCCGCGAGCCAAGATCATTCTTTAATTCCAGACCCCCGGTAGTCCACATGCAAGCCCTCTTTTCACCAGCTGCACATCTCCCCAAACCATCGACCCCACCGCTTACGTGGTGTATTTCTCCTGTTAATCCCCCCAGGAATGTGGCTTTGGTTATGGAGAGGATGCCCGGTGTGTGCCCTGCCGGAGCAGTCGCTTCAAAGAGGACCGGAGCCTGCAGAAGTGCAAGCCCTGCCTGGACTGTGGACTCATCAACCGCTTCCAGAAGGGCAACTGTTCCACCACCAGCAACGCCGTGTGTGGCGACTGTCTGCCAGGGTGAGAGGGCAGACACATCTCCACCAGACAGTTGTGTTATTGATAAAAATGATTTATGTTTCACAATTATAGTCTGACAAAGATGAGAAACATGTTACAATACACCAGTATCTTTAATATGTAACAATACAAACTGAGTTTGTGCATGTTTGCTGCTCCTATTTTTATGACAGCTTTGAAGGTTAAAACATTTAATTTTGTGTCTTCAACAGATATTACAGGAAGACAAAATTAAGTGGTTTCCAAGACATGGAGTGTATACCCTGTGGGGACCCTCCGCCTCCTTATGAGCCTCAATGTAAGCACCTTTCCTTTCTTTTACCTCTTCTAACAGTTGGCCTAACATCAGTGGTGCATTTTGTTAAATGTTCCCATGAATACAGCCTATTCATCCCAGCACACAATAGGTGATGTTTTAAGATGAAACAACAGGGATACAATAGTCTAAAAGCAAACACCACCAGCTACAGCAAACTATTGAACTCCTAGCCAAACGCTATTAGATCCAAAACTCGGCTGCAGTGCCACAATAAAGCCTATACACACACAACATGCTAGCACAAGGTCCTTGGAGTAACCAGAACCACAGCCTTTAAAGGGTGGAGCGAGCCATAGTTCATTCACTAAGTCTCACTGAGCCGAGCAGCAATTCTATATGTTCAAATAAACGCTTGGCTCCACAAGCTGAGCAGTTGAAAAGCAGAAATGGATACGACTAACATGATAATGGATTTGCCAACACTGGATTATATTAGCTCATTTTCAGCGCTCAATTTGGATTAAATGAGCAAACTTCCTTGAACAAAACATCCATTGATATTTCCAGACAAAACGTGTCTCCATAGCATTTTAAAAAGCTACTTCACTGTTCTACGTGGTTTTGTTTCAGCACCAGAGTAAACACAACAGGGAGTGCACTGGTTCAAGCAGAACAATTCCTAACCTTTTTTACAGAACCGTTATGCAAAAAGGAGGCAGGAGGTGTGTTACAGTATGTTCACAAAGCAGGGCTCACATTCCAGTAGGCTACAGATCCAATTAACGTCTGTCTTCCAGCCTTTATAAGTAGTTAAGTAAAACCTTATGATTTCAGGTTTCCACATAAAACCAACAGGCGAGTGAACTTATACCTTTTGTAATTGAGTGTGACTTCCTGATGGCAGAGGAGGCTGCAGCTGTTTCGGAGGAGAATTTTGGCAGCATGAGCATCAGAGCAGTCCCAGCCAGTGTTAGCACCCCCATGTTAAATAAATGGAGACAGCTCTGGTATATCGGACAACTCAGTAAAAAATTGGTCTTTACTCACAAGCCCCAAATGTAAAGAATAACCATTTCATCAGACTATCTCTTGTTTGCTTTTTAATTTAGTGTATTTTTAAGTCTAGATTTTGTTTAATATATTGTTGCAAGCAGCGTTACTGTTTGTGTAATGAACGATGGCCTTGGGACAACTGGCCTCCCTCTGCTCATTTGTCCATCTGTGCAGCTTCCCCTTTTGATACTGGAGGAGGCCTGCGAAACAAAATGGCCATTGTGTCGGAGAACATAGCTGGTAGTTAGCTCCTACAGGGACCCTCGGTGGAGCATTTCCAAATGTTTGAAAGTCTTGCTCCCTCCCTCCAGTGTTATCTTGAGGAGGGTGGTGAAAACTTAAAGGGCAGATCATTCTAATAGGCAACACTGGCCCGGGGCAACGGTGCAGCTGTGCAGGGAGGCAGTCGCCGTCTGGGGTGGACTGTAAATCTTAAACCACCCCTCCTTTCTCCTCCTCCCTTTCCCCCAGTGGCGTTTTGGAGCCGAGTAAAAACGAGATTGTGTTTTTGGATTCCTTCAGCCTCTTTAATGTGTTTCATCTGCTGGAGTTTTTCAGTGTCACGGCAGATCTCGGAGGGCTGACTAAACCATGCTAACAGACACAGGCATGCAAGACAGATACATGCACACACACACACACACACACACACACACACACACACACACACACACACACACAAGTAGAAATTCAATGGCTCATGCAATCAGTTCTCACCACAGATGGCAACAAAACATAGCAGGCAGGCAAGGTGCAGGAAACATTCCTAACTACAACTGCCTGCCAGCAATTCAAACCAGAGCCTTTCAATATTCAAAAGCCAGTCAGATGTCAGCAGCTGGAATGATGTTCCCTGCTGGTTGCAGATCAGTTTATCCTCACTGCTGTCTTAATCAAGTTATCATGCAATTAGAAAACCACAACCTCACAGCAATAAGGATGTTTGGTGTTGCCATATTAAAAGAAGTGATGATTGTAAAATGTTTTACCACAAACACAACACGTCGGTGTTACCCTTTTGGATGTTATACATTATTCCAGCAGAAACATCTCAAAACTGGTAGAAGAAACTGAATTTGTGGTTAAAAATTGAAGGGAATAACAGATGATAAGAGATCATCTTGAACTAAACTCTTGCATTTCTGTCTGGAATGGCATCAGATCAAAAAGGCATCAAAGCTGTTAGAGCAAATCTATGAAAGACATTGAAAAGCAGGCAGCATATATATTTAATGAACTACATTTTTTAATGTGTTCAGAAGTTCATAATGTTAGACAAACTAACAAGTTAGTGTAGAGCTGACCAGAGACACCAAATCTTAAAAGCTACTTTAAGCTACACACCAGGGTAATGGTCTGAAATAGCATGGCCTAATAACAGTTTATAGCAATGTCTTGACATTAAATATAAAATACAGTTTTCACAGCTATTAACTGTATACACTAAAGAGGACTGCAGTTTTGTGTTTTTTGTTATTCAGAGTTCTGCTCTTAGTTGTCCTAAAGAAGCTCTTAAAAGAGTTTGTGCTGACAAAAGTCAAAGATCCTTCTGAGGTGTAAAGAAGTGCTGCTTTTATTTGGAGTATGTGGCTTTCCAAAGAGTCAACAGGCAGGGAGTTGATGAAAGGCTGGGGTTTATTGGTCTGGTTTGTGTGGAGATAATATCAGCAGGTGAGGTCTCTTCAATGGCCCAGTGTTTATCTGTGTTTGCTGCAGCTGCTGGGCCTCTGATAACAGGCTGCCTTTGTGTTGTGGGAAGATGATGTTCACCTTGGATGAGTTGAATTTGACCTTGACAATGAAGACCAAATGTAAACACAATGGTCAGACGTTACATTTATGGATTACCAATACAATACAGTAGTTTCTGTGTATATGACATTTACATTACATTTAGCAGACGCTTTTATCCAAAGCGACTTACATATGAGAACATTCACAAACCGAAGGCGCAGCTTTGGGAGCATTTTGGGGTTCAATATCTTGCTCAAGGATGCTTCGGCGCATGGCTGGGGGATCGAACCGCCAACCTTCCGATTGGGAGGCAACCGTTCTGCCACCAAGCCACGGCCGCCCCATATGAAGATTATTATGGTGACCCCTGCTATGACGACTCATTATGAGTCTAAAACTTGAACATAAAACATGGTGGTATTACACATGAGAAACAATACACAATTATTCGTACTAAATATATTTTCCATATAGAGTATATTATTATTATTTTTAATAGTGAGAGAATGTCTCTGTCTCTACTGTGATTTGAATGTTCATTCATGTCTCAACAGATGATATATCTGTTCAGTGTGATCAGTAGGATTAAATGCAACAAAGCTCCTCCTTAATTGCACACAGAGCCTTTTAATACAAAGACCCTTATATAAACTGCTAATGATTTAGAGCAGTTGCAATGATTTTAGCTGTTTTTTTAAGATCTGGCATTGGAATGTGGAATTATTCTTTAATAACAAGAAATGTGTTTTTGAAATTTTGTACTTCTCAGTGTTTATATCCAAATGCTTCTTAATTGTGCCCTCTGGTTTTGGAGCGCTGCTTTGAGTTTCCTTTAGAAGGGATGTTAAATTACCCTTATCCTCTACCTGGCAGAATAAAAAAACTGCCCAAAGCTAAAGTATGTTTACATTGCATTACAAAGAGCTCTTAGATGTGAAAACGTTGAAATCAGGTCCCTTTATGATTAATGTACTGAAAAGCAAACAGCCTGGCTAATGGAAAAAGATTTTCTCAAACAAATAGTAATTCTTTATATTTGCCATATTCTCCCAATTAATTGTTTCTCCCACATGTTGTTAACTAGTGTCAAACCTGCATATTTTTTATATTTGCTCTGCAATAACCCACACCCTCACGCATACATTGATCAGGAAAATTAGATTTGATTACTGATAATGATCAGAGACAATTATGTTAAGCTACATGTACATAGCCTCAGAGAGAAATGTCACTCACTTAGAGAATTCAGGCGTGCTACTGTTTCTCCTCCAACTCCCTCTTAAAGCTACAAACCAGAGTTGAGGTTGTCATGGGGGACATGCAACTCACATGCTGATGTAGCACTGCTCCCTGATATTTCAATTATCACACAGGATGTCTGGAAAGTCACAGACAATTTCTGTCTGATTAGCAGCTGCACAGGATCAGTAATGTGCTGCTGCATACTGCTGGTTTAGGATTTTGATAACCCATTTCTCCAAGTAAATCCAGAAAAGCAAATTATTTGTTAATGTCATGGTTCAGTCTCATGGTCCCTGTAATCAGAAAAAAGACTTGGTTCTTATCTGTACAATCCCAGATTTGTTGGAAACGTCAGAGCCAGAAAGTGTAGTTGTTTTCATTTCAAACATTTTTATATTGACAATGGATTAATGCCCTGGTGTAATGTAAAAGATGGCGCTCATACTGACAAACCCACAGAAAAGTATCAGTTCTCTGGGAAACGGTGTCTTTCCGCTATTTTATATTGTTTTAACAGCCTACTATAATGTTTTGGTTCACTCTCTCAAAGTTTCTAGATTGCACCTGATTTCAGCAAAAAATCTCTGATAAACAAATATCAGACAGGCAATGTCAGCGACTAAATGGTGAACACAGTAGAGCATTAGGCAGCTAAAGAGCCAGATATTTCCATCAGGAGCTGGTAGAGACCAAAAACAGAGCTAAAAGGAGAGTTCAAATTCGACTTACATTTATCAGGTGACCAGAAACACGACTCTAAACGAATGATAATGGTGCTCCGTGTTTGCTGGATGTGTAAACAGGCAACTGCTAACAAGTTCGCCATAATAACTTTATGAGGTGATAATATATCGATGTTATGTTAACAGCTTGTTCCACTGCGTATAGTTGTCTTAGTTGTCTTGTTTATCTCTTTAAAAAAAAGCCATTCAGTTTGAGAGTGATTTGAAGGTTTGAAGTTGTGTTGTGAATTTTGTAACTCTTTTGTTTACATTTAGATCATGCACAGTGCCTTTAGCTCTGATGATAATTACATGTAGGCAAAGCCAGTTTTTTTTCAAACAAGAGTTCATCAGTCTTATGTTGTGATATCTAGCATTAAGCCGTAATAAACCCTGCTCTCTATTTGTGGGAACTTGTATAATTAACAGCATTCTTAGGGCCACAAGTGTTTATAAGAGTGTGTGTGAAGGGTCCTGAAGGCAGGGCAAACAGTGACATCATTCCCCCAAGGCAACTGTTTAACAGCAGCTTCATCATGAAGTCACCACAGTCTGGGGTGAACACGCCACCATAGACACAATGACACATAAAAGCATAAAAACACCCTGATGTCTGCCCAATCTGTTTTTCTCTCTCTGTTCCCTACAGGCTCATATCTGACCTATTTCAAAACCTGACCAGCATGTCTGCCGCTTGATTTCAGGGCTGTGTGACTAGCATGTGAGGGAGCCTGGGGGCAGGGGGGAAGAAATGTCTGTAAATCATTTTCTTGTGGAATGAAACAGAGGCAGATAAAGAGAATCCACCACAGGCGTTTTCTCTTTGAACTCCTCTGCTTATTTCACTAGACTTGAGCAAAGCGATGACTGGCTCAAGGCGAAAAGGGATAATTTGTCTCACGTTACCCGATGCTGATTGGCTGAGGAGTGTTGGATAATATGAAGTAACTGCTCCTCATCACCCCTGTCTTTTTCATAACTGCCATTCATGAGACACAAGTTGTCGTGTGTTAAACTCTCAGTTTAGGTTATTTAATCTGGTCTAACATTAAGGCCGCTTATCACCTTGAAATAAGCTGTGTGCGTCTGCTGTCATTGCAGGCAGTGGGCGTGTGAACCTGGTGCCGCTGCCCTCGGTGGTGACCAGCCCGCGGGACATGGCCCTGGCCGCAGTCATCTGCAGCGCTCTGGCCACCGTGCTGCTGGCCCTGCTGGTCCTGTGTGTCATCTACTGCAAGAGACAGCTGCTGGAGAAGAAGCCCAGCGGTGAGTCACAACATCTGCACACATTTGTTCACATTTTCTTGTGTCCAAAAGATACATCTCTGGAAAAGATTTTTCAGAATCAGGACAGGTGTGTTTAATAGATGCCAAGAAAGAGGAGCACACACTTTACCATGTACTCCAAAACCTATTCAGTTATCAGACAGACCACACAAAGAAGATATACATGGTGATAAGTTATCCCAAATGTGTTATTCACTTGTACCTATATACAGATATACTGAGCAGGCATTTGTTGGGAAATGTACTTTTTTTTCCTAGTGCACTACAGAGGCTACAAAACTGAACTTTTTAATGCTTCAATGTTGTGCAACAGCTAAATATGTGTATGTTCAAATATGAGTGGAATTTACAGAGCCCTTAATAAAGTGATTGAAGAGGAGTATACATGGCTGGATGAGCATGATATCATCCCTCTTTTGTTAACTACACAAACAGTGCCAGTTCATCTGTCAGTTGTGATCTCCAGTGTTAAGCCTTATTAAACCCTGATGTTGCATATTTGTGGGAACTTGTATAATGAGCAGCATTCTCGAGGCCAAAAGTGTTTGAGTATGGGAAACATCCTGGGGCAGAAAGCATTAATGACATCACGGTTTTCTGGTAAGCTCGTCTGAAACAAGTGGTGGAAGTTACCAAGGCGTTACCAGTTGTGTGTTTTTCTCACTGTAGTGGTGTAAGGTGAATGCATGAGTTAAATATTTTTGTCAGTAGTTTCACTCAGCCCAAACATGCGCCTCACCCTTCACCCAAGCTGCTACAAAACACTAACACAGTTTTTTTTTAAATTATACAAAGGAATTTTAATCGGCCTCATGGACCCGAGGGTTGTAAAGCATTTCCCAACAGAAGAGAGCATGTGAGTTTAGTCAGATAAACACCACAACTGGAGCTCTGAGGACAAAACAAATCCCAGACTGGTTTCTATTATTATTCTTAATAGGAGTGAAGCATTTTGCCTATATTATATAAATGTTAAAGACTACCAGCATCTAATAATGCCTCCTTCATAATTTGATGCTTTATAGATCAGTTATGAGCCATTAATAGAACCAAATATTGACAGGTGAAAAATTCAGTTAATGGAATTTTTCACAACCTGGCAACTGTCGAGGTACGCCACACAACCCAAATGTTGGTTCTTTTCAATTGCTTGTAATTGACCTATAAAGCGTTAGTAAAAAAATGTATTAGCCATTAATAAAGACAATTTATAAAACCTTCATAAGGATACCATACTATTATAAAAGTGGTAGCAGTAGCAGATCTCTGCAGGACCAGGCCATGGATTGTTGTATGTCTCAGTGGTTGACTGTCTCCAACATGTTTCCTCAGCGGCCTCTCTGAGGTCCCAGGATTGTCCCTACAGTGGAGCAGAGCTGTCCTGCCTGGACCCACGCTGGCTCCATGACTTTCCCCAGAGACCCTGCTGCCAGTGTCACCTGGGCCCTGGACACACCTGTGGTAGGTTGTGCTTCAGACTAACGGGATTTTATACCACAGCTGAGTTTTGGCATCAGTCAGCTGATGACTATAAGGAAGGTATTGTATTCTAACTTCAGTAGTATACTGTGGAATGGCCTCATTGTACCTTTTAGACTAGCAGGAGATGGCAGGTGGGTCAATTTCTTGTATGTGTATGATGTTCAGGTCCAGTCCACCTGATCCCATCTTTGTGCTGTGATGAGAGCTGCAGTCAGGGCCACAGCCAGGACAACAGTCCCTTCCAGTCCCAGATGAGCCTCAGTGACGGGTGAGGAAGTTGTGTGCACAAAGAAATGACTGAAATTTTAAAGTTTTAATCATTTTTTCTTCCCTTTCTTAATAATAGTGGGTGGTAGGATAGGACCAGACCAGTACAAAGCACATAATCGCTAACTAAACAGCTACAGATGATAAACTCCTTATTACAACATTACTACTGAACATAACATGGCAGCACTACGACTGCAAACATTTTTCAGCCCTGAGGGAAAGGACTATAAAACCCTGCAATGTTTGCACCACGCTCTACTGACTGCACTGAACCTTTACAGCTGGCTAATAGCTAAACTCAACATCAACCACCCAACAAAGTAAACACAATTACAATCATGTACACAATTGCATGCCTTTAAAAGATAGATTTATTGATCAGTTTACAACACAGGGTTGTATAATGAGATTTTGTTTTGTAGTTTCCTTTATACTACTCAAAACAAAATATATACAGTAGGTCAGTGAATAAATAATAAGTCATAGAATAGAAATTAAAACTATTTTACATAGTGGAATGCTGAGGATGAATTTAGCAGTCTTATAGCCTGAGGGAAGAAGCTGCCCTGTAGTCTGCCAGTTTGTGACATTTCCAGTCAGGATGTTTTCTATTGCTCCTCTATAAAAGTTAATAAGAGCTTGGCATGGGAATTTTGCCTTCTTAAGTGTACTTAAGACATACAGCCGTTTCTGAGCTTTCTTGACCAGGGTGGAGATGTAAGAAGACCATGTCAGGTTCTCTGTGATGCTGAGTCCCGGGAACCTAAAAGTATTCATCTGCTCCACCTCAGCTCAGCAGATGTAGACAGGGGTGTGTGTCTTTGCCTCCTTTTTCCTAAAACCAACAATCAGCTCCTTGGTTTTGCTGATGCTGAGCTGTAGGTTTTTCTCTTTGCACCACTCTGCAAGAGTGTTGACTTCCTCCCAATATATTGCAATGTTAATAAGTTACGGCTTACATATTGCTCAAAATATCGAAGATGATTACTGGTCCCAACTGCATCGAATATTATATTGGATAAAATAAAACACTTAAAGTAAGGAATGCACTCGTGCTGAGAAAAAACTTCACACAATGCCATTCCCCATCAGCTAGTGTTTTCTACACCTACAGTAAACCTGGTAACATCAGGCAGGGAAATACTAAACAGCCCTCATTTCTGTTGCTATTCAGGATGCTGTAGACATAATTTAATGTGGTTAATTTGACTCTTTGAAGTGCTGAGGTCAATCAAAGGCATCTCATATTAAAGTGAAACACCACAGGGCGTGGCTGTGAACAGAGATCCCTTTGTGATTATAATGACAGCTTTCTTTATTCTTCTCCCCAGAAATACAAACCAGGACGAGGAGAGCACCCTGAAGCAGCTGGGAGGACGTCCGGAGTCTGTCTGCAAAGAGGCTGGTGGGACGAGAGGGAGTTTAGAGCCTGCAGAGTGTTTGGGGCTGCCTCAGTGCAATGCTGAACTTGCAGGGAGACTGGAGGTGGAAGAAGACGAGGAAGAGGAAGAGTGCAGGTCAAGGGAGAATTCACCTGAGAAGACCAGGCAGAGCTACAGTGATGCTGTGACATATGCGCTTCTTCCCAAACAGCACTCAAGTCAGGAAGGTGAGGTGACATATTGCTCTCATGCAAAAGACCAGAAACCTATAAATGTGACTTTTGATTCATTTTGCATGATTTCCATTTTCTAGACACAAAACTGCAGACATACTCCTGCTGAGTCCGCGCTGGTTTGCTTATCACTTCCCTGGATACGAATCAGTTTGCCTCATAATTGTTTCACTAGGTGTGTTAAGACACTCCCATGGCATGTGAAATGAGTTGCCTCAAAGCAAACTACTAAATGATCCTCTGATTCTTTATAGTGTCAAGCAAAGAGGGAGGTCTGTGAGAGCAAACTGCAAAGAAGAAAACATTTAGCCTCTCTCACTCCAGAAAACAGAGACAAAAGAAATAAATATTATAGACCCTCTGAACGTTTGTTTTAAATTTCACTGTATATTCAACATTGCTGTGTCTGACCATGAAGAGCAGCTGGTAAAAGAAACAAGAGATATCACGAGCTCTTTGATGTTGACAAGACTATCCTGTTTTAAGTGGGCCCCTGGCTGGCTCTGGGTAGATATGTTACTAATCACTGCGTGTCTGTGTTCCTCTTCCTGCTCTATCCAGGATGACATGGACTTCTTTGGCTCGTGTTCCACCCTTGAACCAAGGACTAAACAACAGCCGCGGACCAGATCCCGCATCAGATTACTCACTAGTCGCCCCCCCCCACCCCCCGAAACACACACACACACACACAGACGACCGACAGCCACTCAAGTGTGGGTGCACCGCCTCTTTGAAATGTCTGCCGCTGACCTCAGAGTCCCTCATCAAAGGGTCCAAACAGAATATGTACATACAAGTAAACAAAACCACTGCTGAGGATAAGCAAAGCACGGGGCAAAGGCGCGCACGCGCACACACACACAGACAGAATGTGAACTCACTGGCCCAGAAGGTTAAATCGAATGAAGTTCAAACGTTGAGGAGTATTGACTTGATGCCGCGACGCAAAGTGAATCAAAGTGAGCCTGTACTCTGCCTTAAGAATGTCTCGCGTCTTCACATGTAGGAGAATGTAAACTGTACCGCTGATCTAGCAGCTGGTGTTATGAAGCTTTTGTGTATAAAGGTAACAGTTGTAAAAATTTGAGGTGTGAAGAAAAGTATCCAAAGTGATATTGCACATTGAAGACAATCTTGATAATATGGAACATGTTAAGACGAGGAATGTTTAAGTGATAAGCGTGTTGTAGATACTGTAAAATATGAAACAGGTCAATATTTTTGTAACAGACATGACAAAATGTTTGCTTTTCATCCCCCAGTTATAGTGTTGATGGTTGTGATTGGTCACTTCCACGTATTGTTTTTGTAAATAAACCACTTGAACAAGTTTACATACTTACAATTTATGTTCTCAATTTTCTTTTTATTGCATTCATTAAATCAAACAATTTAGTAATGCATTTCCATGGAGTTGGGGGACTCGCTGGATCCATGCAACGCGTGAGCAAAAGCAATTAGTCAGTCAACAGAAAATAAATGGCCAACTATTTTGATAATTTACTAATGTCTGAGTTTTGGGCTGTAGGTCAGACAAAACAAGCATTTTGTAGATGTCAAATTTTGATTGGAATTTTTCCCAATTTTTTACATTTTATAGATAAAATAACCCACCGATTATTCTGAAAGAATATTGAAAAGATAATGAAAAGTTTCGTTAGTTTCAGTCCTACAACTCATCTGTGTCTTTTTGTTAGACCCTCCCTGCCTTCTAAACACCTGTGTCATTCAAACAGAGAGGTGTTTCTGTTATTTAGTCTACCCTCATTGAAATATATAATATAATGCAATACAGTTCAACAGCACCACAAACTGCAGCCTCCAAAACGGCCAGAAAGTTCAATCAACACCAGTCTAAAACAGTCTCAACAAAGCTGAACATTATAATCTTCATGAAGAGTGGATTTATTGCAGGATGGTTGTATTAGACTACACTAGTTTTTGCTAGGTGCACCTATTAAAATGGTAACAGCGAAATATGACAAACTTATTTTAATATGTAATATTAATGGAGTGTCCCTTTAAGGATAATGGATCCCTTTATTAACATTGTTTCTAAATTCAACTGAACTGCAGCCACAGAGTTTCAGCTGATATAATTTGCCTCAGGTTCAACTGGAAATAGATCAGAGAGGTTAAAAAGCATCTGAAATGATAGAGGCACTTCATATCAATCAGTCAAACCGCTGTGTTGCAGCCACTATGTGTGGTTATAGCCACCCAGCTCGCTCAGTCCCCCTCTGATGGCATGTTCACACCTTCAATAACCAATGCAAAGCTGCTCCTCGTCGCCTGCCTCTAGTCTCATATCTGAGCTAGGCAAGCAAGGACAGTTACAAGGAGCAGCCGCTTGCAACTGCTGAAACAAAGTCTGTCGAGCAGATTGTATGTTCTGGAGCGTCTGTGTAAATGTGAGAAACCAAGCTACAGGTCAAGAGCCTCTGCTTTAACGTGACGTTTGAGCTGCTTAAACACAGCGTGAAGTGAAAACTACTTATATTTTTAAAACAGTAACAAATGCCAACTTCCCATAATAATACAACTGACTTCCACACTGCTACAACAGCTAAGAAAATCCAAATCAGAAATGACCACTACTTTCCAATTTCTGACTGAAAAATCCTAACTAAAAGTGCAGAATTTCTCCCTCTGACCTCCACAGCACCAAACACTCCACCTCCTCAAAACTCTTGACAGACAAAACAGATGGAGCGGTATTAATTCAAAGCCTAAACAATGACCACATGACAGGAAGAGCAGATTAAGTACTCTTCCTCACGCTGATTTGATCAGGAAAAAACAATGTTCTGCTAGTGTGTGAGCTGAAAATGGATATTACGTGAGGGGATACTAGTGGAATGAATGAATGAATGAGAATAAAGGCTAATGAAATGAAAATACAAAAATATGAACTGAACATAGTTATAGGGATATGTTACATTACAGAGTAAAATGTAACATATCTGTTCATTTCAGTACTGAAAAAAGGTGAAAAAATATATGTACAAACTCAAAATCGTTTTGTGATATTCACCGGAGATTATGTGGCCTGGCACAAGTTACTGATGAAATAGCATTAAAGTGTCTGTGAATGGGACACAGTTTACCATCATCTGCAACAATCAATATTCAGAGATAATCAGGAGTTATCAGCGATTGGTAACAAGTCTTTAATTCTTACCATATAACCTTATAATGACAGCAAAATTAGCCAAATATATCAGAGAAGTCAATGTGACTTTAAGAGTGCACAGTAATATACATGTATAAAATGCTAATATTTCATTTACAGACAAAGTAATATGCGTAATAAAAATGAACGTCCACCCTGCTGTCATGTCTTTCACCTCTTGGCCCAGCATCCGTGGGTGTCATTAGTGCTCTTTTTGCGTTCTAAAGGTTCAAATCCGTTTCCAAGACGACAGAGGCATCTGTCAGTTTTCAGAGTCCATGATGAAGGTTTCAAAGTTTGGGTTAAGCTCAGACACCAGTGCATCCACAAAGTCCTCAGTGGTGGGCCGTCTCTGCAGCATCCCTGTCAAACAGAAACACAAAGCGGCAGGTTTTAGGGTGTGTCCGTCCAATGCACAGCAGTCTCTGGGAAGGCAACAGCTCTGGCGCTGGGATGAACTGGTTTTCTGCTTCCCATCACTCCATCTCACCTCATTCTGACAGAAAAAGTGCAGCTTTTTGGAACATTTAAGATAAAGTCACTGCAGTGTTTTTATAAAACAGAGCACTAAGGTGAAAAAAAAAAGGACTAATAGGTGCATTTTTAAGAAATCCTTTGAAGCACGTGCTATTTTTATCCCAAATTAAGCGAAAATCCAATTAAGGTCATAGATACAGGCTGCTGCTCCTGAGCCTTTCCCTCTAATTCCACATCTCCTGCAATGTCATCATCACTAGTATAATGCATTTTAAAAATGGTTAGATTTTTAAGATTTGGATCCTGTAATTTGGTGTGTGTATAGCCAGAGCAAAGCTGCATTCTAATGATTGCATTTTAAGTATAAGGAAATCTCCAAATTCTGAACAACAAAACTTGATTTATTATATCCAATCATTAAAGACAGTGTGCAGCACTTTTTGTTTTTCTGAACTGCACCCTCACACATTCCCCAACAGGCACACAAACTCAGAGAAACAAGTTTTGTGGACACCTTTAACAGGCCTCAGATGGTGATATGATCCAACAGACTGCATGTAGTAAAACACAGCTATGAAGTTCTCAACATATTCTATTTCTGCCTTTAACAAAACTAAAAAGATAGACAGTACATGTTATAGTACTTTATAGGGGTGATACTGCGCTCACACGCTCTCGTTACACCAGACTGTGACTAGTGCCGTACCGCAAATATGACTGTGTAGCCGGCGAGCATGCCCTGGGAACGTCTGTGTGTTTTGAGAGCCTGTCTGCCACCTCATGCGTGGAGGACTCCCTTGCTCGCTTTACAATTCAGCTGCAGGCCCGCTTTGAAGTCAGTTCATTTCCCCTTTTGTAGCTGCCAATGTAAATAGGCGCTCTCCCCCTCCCCCTCTTTCCTGCATGGGTCACCTCCGACACACACACACACACACACACACAAGCATGTCTGCACAGGCACGCATGAATGGAGACGCAAAGAGTTTCACACAGCGATCCTGGACAGTCAAGATATGGACAGTCAAACACACACACACAGGGGAGTCTATGTTGCTGCCACCCTGAAACTGGCTCAGCAGGTAGAAATTGAGTGCAGGTTTGGCCCGGCCTGCAGTGAATCGTCTTGCATGAGAGCACCAGAGAAGGGATTATCATCTCCTCTTACCCACCGGTCGCACCCTGCCCCTTGGCTACAAGATGATACCAACATACAGGGGCCTCTAACACACCACAACCACAACGTCCCTGGATCTCTGGGAACAAGGCAGCCACATGAAACGATGATTTCCAACTATAAATGATAGCCCTAAATCAAGAGCTGCAGGATGTTTTTGCTGTGACCACTGTTGATGTCTATGGCAGTTGATGGCCCCTTTAAAGTGGAGACCAAAATGCTATGAACAGCTCAAGCTGCATTAATAGGATTTAACGCAGAGGATACTGAGGCCAGCTTATCAAGTTGCACTTAAATCCATCTTCACAGAGCCAGCATTGTAAGGAAATACAATTTACAGAATTGTAATAGAAAAGTTTTGTAATTGCAATCCTGAATTTAATTCCAAGATAATGTCATGGGGTCAGAGGTGAAAGTAAATGTTCAGCCCAATATTCCTGCATAGGACCTCTCTATTGCAATGAAAAACAAGACTAATGCTGGAATGCTAAGTATCGCTAGCGACCAGCCTCAACCTCTGGCTCAATAAATTGACATAAGCACCTAACGCGAGTATGAGTATTTAATCAGATGCACTTCAAGGCATCATTTACCATTCTTACTCATTACTCCACTATGTTCACCAGCCAGTCACTAAGAGTAAAGTTGCGGATGATAAAACCAAAACAACGAGAGAGCTGAGGGGAACTGCTGAATTAGGTGATAATTCTCTGAAAATGTATGCACGATTAAGAGAACAATTACGTGTCGATGGGATATTTAACTAATCCTTGCAATCCTACTGATCTTTTCAATTGACAAACTCTGCACAAAAGGTCAGAGGTCAGGGTCAGTCACAGAACAGGATCCTTGAAGCTCAAAGGGCAGCGTCAAGGATTGAAGGGTAGTCATCTCCCCAGTCACTACACCAGTGTAAGTGCAAGAAACAAGCGCACAAGTACACACATGTTCTGACATGACACTTGTTTACTTGGTTGATTTTTACAGTGTGTGGACTCCGCTCACACATCTGCAGCATCACCAGCACTTTCTCTAATAGATTTGATTTCCTGACTGTGTATCCACAGGGGGGTCTGATGTCTGGAGCCTCGCCTGCCACAGGTTAGTGTGTTAAACAAGCAAAGTTAACATGAGTGATGAGAGAGGCAGAGAGGGGAGGAGGGCAGACAGAGAAAGAGAGAGAAGTAAGAGATAGAAAGGGAGGTGTGATCATGAAAGAGGTCAGTCAGGTAAACAATAGCGCCCTCGCCGGCTTCTCATCACCAACAGTTTGGGGTGTCAGCACCTGGGTCTCACACAGCGACTCACAATTAGATGAAGAGTGGTGCAACAATACGCAGTGAGGAGTGAGTCTGTTCTCAACCCGGATCCCTGGGAGAGTTTGAGAGGAATGCACAGATAACCTCAAAGTCATAACAACACTGTGGAGCAGTATCTGATCTAAGAAGCTGATTTTAGAGACAGACACAAGGAGGAGGTGGAGCGGAGTCAGACAAAACAGACCGGCAGGGTACAATCAGCACACTGTAAAAAGGTAAGCACTGAAGCTAAAAAACAATGGATGCCTTTGAATTCAATTCGCCACACAGGTAAATGGTGGAGCTGTGCAGTCCACAGAGGGTAAACTACAGTAAGAATCACAGCAATGTGTGTAGAAACCCCTCAAACTCCAACAACCCTAAAAACCTTGACAGGGAATTCTTCAAACCTTTTTTTAAAGGGTCGGCTCACCCAAATTCTTGCTGCCGTAACAGTATTCACCCACGGAAATAGATATCTGCCTCCACCCCAACACGTTAAGGTGAATCGAATTGTATTTGTGGGGCTGAAAAATGATATCAAATAATTTATAAGCAATTTGTTTTCCCGCCACACTGGATAATCCACAGGCCTCACTGGAACTACTTTGGTGAAAACCACTTCCAGGCCCTTTACAACAGTACCCCTGCAGTACAGATACTGTACAAGATTCTCTGCATGCTTGACAGCATTACAGTGGGCAGAACTACACACTCCGCACTGAGGATGAAAAACAGAGCCAAACTAAACATAGGCTGTGCTTTGTGTCCATTGTTAGGGAGCCTTAGGACAGAGGCTTTGCAATGTGAGTCATCTCGTAGTTAAGAGTTTCCATTTCCATTCATAATGGCACTGACACAGCCATTGAGGAACAAGGCTTCTACCCATTACAGTCATCTCAGGGCCTGGAGCGTTAGCCAACTTGGCCAACAGAGTTTGGGTAAAACGGCAGGTGTTAAAAGATGCATAACGAAAAAAAGTAATTAAAATAACAGTGGATCTTTCTTAATAACTGCATCTCCAGACAAATTGCTGATTAAGAATCCACTTTTCAAGGCAAATCCTGCTTTGCAGTTACACACACTTTGGCCGCTAAACAGCCCCACTGGAGCTATTGGCAGTTGAGTACCTTGCTCAAGGGTACTTCAAGAGTACTGGTTAGTGAAGGAAAGTGCAGTACTCATTTTCTCTATCACTGCCCAATAATTCCAAACTGGTGTGGGAACATTCAAATCACAGACCCTCTTCTTTAGCTCGAGTTCTAGTCTGTAATCAGAGGGATTCTTCCTTAATGCCACCTGCTCTAATCACAAAATAATTAAACATGTAAATCCTAGTGAATAGTAAAATCGCCTAAAGAAGCTGCAAAATAAAAAAATTAAAGTAAACAGAGCTTTATCTCTCAAAGGAGAACATGCACAGAATCATTTATTTACTTAAAAGAGTGGTGGGCGATGGGTATCAGTCACATGAAGACCTATGTGGCTGGCTAACAGCTCTGAGTCTTGGTAATGACAGCTCTAGGGACAGGAATTCAGTAGAAATGTTTCAAAATTGCTGCACAGCCTGCAGCTACTGCTGGTTGAATGTATCAAACATCTGAGTAACCGCCTAGAACAGGTTTTTCTGTCACAGATAAAGAAACTGGGAGTAAACTATCTGATGACGTACAATCTTCTGAAAACAGATACATAAAATAGTATTCCCATTTAGTGGGGGAATTTTGAATATAGGTTTAAATTTAAGATTTTGATAATTAGTCAAATATGCATTTTCAGAGTAAAGAACAACCTCTGGGAGAGTACAGCTTTTCTACAAAAACCCATATATTTCTTTCTTGGCTCCCTGAAAGGAAGCACCTTTTTACCTGTATTCTGTCATCACTAATCAGCACTGTTGGAAAGCGTCTTTAACCAAGCAGAAGGCTTAGCTGAAACTGGCTGTTTCTGGCAGTGCTATTGAGCCCAGTCCCATGGGCTTGGCTGTGTTGTGTTCTTTCATGATTTAATTGGTTGTATTTATAGGCCAATTACACCCACTTGCAACTTGGAGGGAGCAGCAGCATGCCACATTTTTAAGTTTAAAATGTGAACAAACTGCAGCGTGCAGTAACTTGAGCCTCACTGCCTCTGTATTCCCTGTATATGTATGAGACAATATTCATACACCGACTACCGCACACAGCTCCATGTCACTTAAGAGTTTATGATAACACATTTCAAAACACGTTTCTGGCTGCTTCACTAGCCATTACAAACATGCCAAGTTGTGAAAAGCAGTTACCTCTGTCAAACCTGGAGGCAAAACTTGCCTCACTGGCTCTGTAATTACACCTTTGAAGTCCAGGAAGTTTTTTCTACAAGCAACACTTAAGACAGGCCCAGAAAGCAAGCAAGACAAGGGTGATGACAAACATTGTGAAGGGAAGCTCTTTGTTTAGTAAGTGCCTTCACAAAAGAAGAAAAACTGTAAAGTTATTAAGGATAAACCCTACAAAACTCAGTAAACCAACCTGTTAATGAAAAGAGAAAAAAAAAAAAAAGATGTACCCACCTAAACCTGCAAAAAAAAAAAATCAAGTTTATGCAACGTAATGTGTCCACAATCTGAGAATATAAATTGTATGTACCTGGAATCTAAGGAAATGTTTATGTAAACATGATACCTGCTAAACATTGGCATGTTAGTATTGTAATTGTGAGCATGCCGATGTTAGCATTTAGCTCAAAGCGCTGCATGTGCCAAAGTACTCAAAGAGCTGCAAGCATGGCTGTAGACTCTTAGTCTTGTGGATGCATTTCCTTGTGAGAACTCAAAACACTTGTCAGGCATCAGCATTTCTTAAATAAATTATCCATTTGGTTAGATTTCCATCACACAAAAGCTAAAACAGATCGCCATCTATGTCTGCAGCGATGACAAATATTTCAGGACTATTATTACCTTTATTACCAGTCATAAGAACTATTCAGTCAAGCTGCCTCCAGACAAAGAACTAACAGGGTCCTGGGACTCGGCTACCGAGTCCAAGTAGATCCGTTTTCTGTGCTCGGCAGTCGGGGCTATGGGAACAGTCTGGGCCATGAAAGCCCTCTCTGTAGCAGCAGCCGAGGTTCAGTTCAGTCGATCACCTTTCACTCTCTCCTTCCGTTTCTCTTCCCTCTTACTCTCTCACTTTTTCTCTGACTTGCTCACTCAGTCCTGATGCTGCTGCCCTGGATTTAATGGTTTACATTTCAACACTGTCTTTCCTGGGAAACATCCAGTAGCGGGCAGGGAGCCACGTAGATAAAGACT
This sequence comes from Coreoperca whiteheadi, assembly GCA_011952105.1. NCBI lineage: Eukaryota > Metazoa > Chordata > Actinopteri > Centrarchiformes > Sinipercidae > Coreoperca > Coreoperca whiteheadi. Next base: position 20,832,420 of record CM022478.1, on the reverse strand, counting down.
GGCCTCTGATTGGCCTTGCGGGGCCTGCTCCGGTTCCCTGTGTGCCCTTGTGCCCCCTCTATCTCCTCGCCAAAGGGGTTAGCAGGGAAATGTTACGCACCTCCATTTACAAGGTCTTTGTACGAAAGGATTATGTGTAATGGGTTGGATCTGGATTCTTTGCCCTTCCTCTGGTCTTCTGATCTCTTCTGGCCTAAATACTGTTTTAGATATGAAAGGGCCCTTCTTATTCACTTCAAAACCCTTTTCCATTCCCCAATAGGTATTCAAGATGGTTGCTATGAACCTCTCAACCCCATAGCAAATAGTGGGGGTGAATAGCTAAATGTTTCAGCATATGCACTGATGTAGTTTTATAACTCTGACTACGCCTTTCATGATGTTGACGTAAATTATGAGGACATATGTAGCCATCAAAATGGATGAGTCTCTTTTCAAAATGTGAGGACGTTTTATCTTAGCTTGAGCATTTTTCCAGGCATGGGATAGATTTTATTATGATGATAAAAAAAGAAAGAAATGTGTTTCAGATGATTATCATAAATGCAGGTGAACAGACTGGACTGAAAACTGTATTATGGGAAACTGCCAAATATGTGAGACTGGAACTAACATCTAGCATTTTCAAAGCTCATTTAATTTGATCTGCATTGTCGGTTATAAAATGAAATTATTTTGGCTAAGTGTTACTCCTGAAACAGTAATTTTTTACAGTCTTGAGGCTTGTACAATGACACATGGCTGGGAAAGACAGCCAGAGGGATCAATATGACCCTGATAACTATCCTGCACACAGGGCCTTGGCCTATAATTAGAGCAGCATTCACTTCAAAAGGAGCCATAAAAGCACATATTGTCAGTTCAACAACAGTTAATTGGTCAGTAGATATAATAACAAGGATCTGATCTGTTGGTGGTTGTAATTTCAGAGGCTGGGTGCAGCCCTGGTTGGAGCTGTCAGAAGGACAATCCGATGGAGGTGGGAGGAGATGACCCTGAGGGAGAGATTTACAGTACACTCCCAAATGTCACCTGATATTACTACTCGCTCTCTCCTCTCACCTTCCCTTCTGTTGTCCTGTACAGACATGCCACTGGGACTGCTCAAGGAGGGGAGGAGGTGATGGGAGGATGAAGGGAAGAGGGCAACAGGAGGAAGTAGCTTTTTTTGCCTGTCATAAAGATAAATTACAGCTTCTGCTAGAACATAACCTGATTAACGATAGACTGATGGTTACAAACTCAGAGAATAACCATAATACACTCCCAAATATAGCCAAATAAGAGTCTATTGCCATGCATGCTAGCAGCTCGGTGAGGCTGCTGATGTTTAGCAGGTATAAAGTTCACCATGTTTAGCATCTTTGTTCTCACTTTAGTGAGTTAGCATGATTAAATTTGCTAACTAAACACAAAGTAACACAAAGTAGCTAAGTTTGATGGGAATGTCACTACTGTTGTACGTATTTAGTCATAAACCAAAGTACTGGACAACTTAAAAATGTGACCTGATGATGGCACTCGATGAAAAGTCAGAGAATTACCACAGTATTACAATTCAGCCTGAGGGAGACATTCATTTAACAAATTTCATGGCAATCCATCCAACAGTTTTTGAAACACTTCACTCTAAAACACAAATGTGAACCTCATGGTGGCGCTAGAGGATCAGGGGATCACCAAAATCAGTAGGATTCATCGTCTGGGGACTAGGAGTGTCTGTACAAAATTTTATCTTAATCCATTCAAAAGTTGTTGAGATATTTCAGTCTGGACCAAAGTGCTGGACCAACGTCTCTAGAGCTGTGCCACTAGCATTGCCGAAAAATGTAGCTGATCTGAAGTGGTTAAACGCACAATGGAAAGTACACGCCTGTGTTTTCAGCCTTGCAGAGTCTGCAGTTTTTAGGGCTCAAACCCATAATCATCCATGTCTGTCTTTCCCTCCTTCTGGATTTTGTCTGTGCTCAAAAATGTCATTTAGTTAAGATTTTTTTTTAAAGCAGATCAAATAACTGACCTCAGAAAAGGGTTGGACTGGCATGAATAGTGTATGGTTGCCAGAGGGTGCTGACTCGACAATTTATACTACAGCAGACTACAACTGCAGGACTGGCTGTCTCTGGGTTGACAAAGCCCTTGTAAACAAAGATAAGAAACCTTGGGAGGTGTGTTAAACTGGTAAATATGTGCCATTGTGGGAGCTGAAGCACAGACCACGCCAAACCACAAAAGCAGCAGCTGTGAACACCTGAAAAAACTACAACCTGAGTAATGGACTCGCAGCTGCTTCTGCCTGATGACAAACTCAAGTTAGTACTAAATTTCCTCTCAGGTGATCTTCAATACAATCTTTGTCGGTGAACTCAATGGACTGGCATGGACTTCGAGAAACCTTGTCAATCATAAATACATAGTGCCTCAAATTATTGCTGTTGATTGATGATCCTTCCTTGGCATTATCAACCCAACAATAATGTATCTTATTTTCTGGTTTGACTCCTGTGTAATGGAAATCTCTGAGAAATTGGGTTCAGAGTTGTCTTATGGGATTTGTAATATATAACAATGTTTTCTGTGTTCATGTATTGTTTTCATTTATTTCATAATGTATTTTTTCCTTTCTCTGTAATCTTCTAGATAATTCTATTTTAACAATTTGACAAAAAAAAAGAAACCTTCTATGTTTTTTAGTGATCAAATTGTTAAATAAATAATATCTAGAAGTAACTATCTCATACTGCCACTATGTGAGGAGCCGCTGAAAAATACCCCAACATATTCAAGAGCCACTGACCCTCCAGGTTGTCCAGCATGTCAAAACAAATACCAAAAGCATTACGTTACAGAAATTATACACAAACTGTTTTACTGGAGCTAATTGACTGACACTTTAATTCCTAAACTGAGGGAAACCTGGAGATGAACACAGGGAAATCCTGAAGCTGATTAACTATAGTACACAACAGCAAAATCTGCCCAGGGCCGGTGTCCTGTAGAAGGTGGGACGACTGCTCGCTGAAGGCTGTGGGGCCAAAAGGTGAGCTGAGAGCCCAAAAATAGTGGAGGGAGAATTGAGGCCTAAAAGTGCAATTTATAAGTCTGATGTAACCCCAACATTTTGAGATCAACTCGTATTAAGATAAAAGTGCTTTGTTGATGTAAGTGTGAAAAGAATTTTTTTCAACTTTTGGGGTGGGAAAAAAAAAAGGTTGGACATGGGAAGTTACCTTCCACCATCAGCATGGGCTCCTTGGCTCCTCCGTGGGACAGCATCTCCCGACGGTAACGCTCACCCATGTCCCTGACAAAGAGAAAGAGAGCCAAGGAAAGACAAACACAGAAGAGAAAGACATAAGGTTACAGACACCTGTATTCTCCCCTGTCAGCTCCTCATACTCTGTCAACCCCTCCACTACTGCCGCTGCCACTCGGAGCCCAGGGCCAAGAATCCTAAGCTGCCTGTTCACAACAGACAGGTGACAGGAAACAGAGATCTGACAACTGCAGGTGGAACTAAAACAATCTCAGAGGGGGAAAGGAGACATAGAGACAGCAAAGGAAATAAAAGAGGCATATTGAAAACGCTGCAGGGCTCGACTCGATGGCGATACGGTTGTTTTTCAAAACAAAGCCTTTGTGCTTTGTCCAGGGGCAAACACTTGTGATAAGGGAGGGTCTGGTAATGTGCTAGCGAGCGTCTGTGAATTACAGCAGACACCTGCCAAATTTCATATTGAGTTTCATATTAATGTCATGTTCAATGTTAGGCAGCAGAGACTTAAACAGTATCCAGGGAAGGACCACCCTGAGTCTGGTTCTGCCCGAGGTTTCTGCCTCTTAAAAGGAAGTTTTTCCTTGCCACTCGCGCCAAGTGCTTGCTCATGGTGGGAATTGTTGGATCCCTGTAAATAACATTATAAAGAGTACGGTCTAGGGGCGCAGGATAGATCAGTCGGTCCCCAGCCGCAGCGAATTTCTGCATGTCAGTCCCCCCATCTCTCCACATTTCCTGCCTCCCTTCAGCTGTCACTGTCAATACAGGCAAGAAAACGCCCCAAAAAAATACTTCTCCCTGAACTGAGAGAAAACATGAACTTCAGATATTACAGAAAGGTACAGTAGATACATGTTGATAATGTGAGATTTAAAATGCTTTTAAAGTTACAGATTAGGTTCCTCGCATGCATTGTGTAGTAAACTACAACCTAGAATCAGTTTTGGTTCATGTGGGTGACATTTCTGTCTTTACTTGGGGGTTGAGCTGTCCCACCTCACTGGTCCTTCACTACGGAGCGTCACTCCACATGCAGATGCATCTCTATCTGTGGAGGGCACCTCGCATTAAAGGGGAGGGTATTTTGAAAAAGGTAAACTGTGAGGCAATTTCAATCTATTTTAATTTCCCTATTCTGTATCTAAATCTAAAAATGTACAAAAGCTGTGCAAAACATTTGAATATGATACAAAGTAGCTACATGGAACTTGTGTGTTGTTTTCTCTTCTCCACCACCTGTGCGTCCATCTTTGGGTAGTGGAGTTTGATAAGTCAGTACCAATGCAGAATCACTGAGGATTTTATTGTTAAACTGGTCTTCCTGGTTTGGGATGGCCACTATACAGTAAAGGTCGCATGTTAAACACCTGTATAGAGTATTCCTCTATGACTACTGCGTACATGCAAAGCCACTTGTGACATGCATGATATAGAAACTTCAATGTGCCCCTTCCACTTTGGATTAGACCACCATGCGAGTGATTTTTCACAGGCTGCTACAGAACCATAACTTTGTTTAGGCACGAAGCCTTTCCATTTGAAAAAACTCTGTTTTGCATCGCATGTTATTACAGTGGGAGATTTTTTAATAATAAATAGTAGATATTTAAGTGCTGTGAAAAAGACTTATGTAAAAAGTTAAGAGAAGTTGAGCATTTTCCCTCCCATTTCTGAAATTTCAATTTCAATCTCGAAACATTAAGCGGCTGTCTCACCTGTTTAAAGGATCCTGAACGAAGCACTGTTTCCACACCATTGAGGCCACAGCCCGGGACATGAGGTAGGAATAGTACTTGGCCCCATAGCCAATCAGGTGGCTGAATCTCAGCTGCCATGCCTATGGAGGAAAATAAATAAATAAAGCCACAACATTATCACCTTCACCCGAGTGAAAGGATGGGGCATCTTAAAATAACATCGGCGTCAACAGGTCCTATAGGCTCCTACTACCAGACTGGATGTGACAGATCAAACTCACTGAGGGGAGAAGTGATTTCAGAATCCTGGCTCTCAAATAAAGAGATTACACAGAGCATGCAATTATCCCTTGACACTATGTATTTGTTTTGACAAAATGAAAAATGTTATAGTGTGAGGGAGGACATCTCAGCCTTAAAAAGGCTTATATCTTTCTGCTCGTGAAACCTGTTAAGAGAAGCTGCTGCATGACCGCGGCAAACGTGAAAAACTAAATTTTTAAAAAAGCCTTAAATTATCAACTTTCTGTCAGCTTTGGTTTGGACACTGCAACAAACTGTAGTGGATATTAATTAATCTAATCTATTATATATATTATTATTATCTTCATTGATGTCATAATAATATTGGTGGAATAAATACACCTTTCCTCTAACAAACCTCTATAATAAAACATTCAATCACAACCTGCCAGCTCCTTCTTTAAAAAGGACAAAACATGGAAATTCCTAAATGGTAGAAAGCCCCCTTCTCCTCTCTTCTGTTCTCCCTGTAGTTGCCTGAGGGGGCCCCTCTCCATATCTATAAAGACAAGCTCTTTTATGATCTCTGCAAATGGGGACTCTGGGGGAATTCAGCTGGCAAACACTCAAACATTTAGAAAAGACAGCAGCTGCCATAGTTAACAAAGCCAGACTGCAGACGCCTCCCTCCGCCTCCACATAAAAACAATAACAACTTTAAACATGTTAATGATTTATACTCCAACTGTAAGTGAAACAATAGTCTGAATCAAAGGATGTAAACAATGTACTGTATTTACTGTTTGTACACAGACGGCCTATGTGCCTCGATACCAACGCCAGAGAAGATCCTGGTACATTTTATAGTCCTTGGTGATTAAAGTGACTTTAATCTGTGCAGCTAAAAAGTAAACTTTGTAATGATGAGAATGTCTTATAAAGCAGTATACTGTATTTAATCTGATTTTTTTGGCCACTTGGTGGTAGTGGAAACAAGCTATAAACACAACATTAATAGTTGTGTTTATAGCAGGAGAGCCAACTATGGGCTGGCCCAGGAGAGTCCTGAAACCATCCCTTAGTTATGCTGCTATAGGCCTAGACTGTCGGGGGACTTCCCATGATGCACCTCTCTCTCTCTTCACCTCTGTCCTCCTCTCCATCCGTATGCATTCTCATCCCATAAATGCAAGTCACTAACTTTACTTCTTCCCTCTCCCGGAGTTTTGTGCTTTGTCGTCCGTCTCTTCTTTCTTACTGTCACTTTCAGCAGGTATTTCAGTGTCCGGACATGTATCTGGATCTGTGACTATGGCGACCTGCTGGGGCAGGGGGCTCGGGTCCTGCTCGTTGGGCTCCAACTGGAGCTGCTCGGTTGTCCGTCTGGACCCATCATCTTCCCTTATGTTTTACCACCTAAACATTTCTAACATAGTAATATATATATATATATACAACAATTTTGCCATCATGGCTGTATATGTTATAGTTTTGATGCTATAAATCTATTCTGTACTTACGACATCTATTGCATGTCTGTCCGTCCTGGGAGAGGGATCCCTCCTCTGTTGCTCTTCCTGAGGTTTCTATCATTTTTTCCCCTGTTAAAAAGGGTTTTTTTGGGTAGTTTTTCCTTAATCGAATCGAGGGTCTAAGGACAGAGGGTGTCGTATGTTACAGATTGTGAAGCCCTTTGAGGCAAATGTGATTTGGGATACTGGGCTATATAAATAAAATTGAATTGAACATTAAGATATTATCACCTTATTAAGTGGGCGAAGAACTTGTTAGCAAAAAGTTGGTTGTTTATAAATCCAGTAGATGAGAAGTAACATTAGCATTTATTTTAAGTCTTTTTTTGTGGCCACCTGGTGAATGCAAGTCCAATATTCACTCTGCATTTATATATAACCTTTATTTAATCACCTGAGGGAAATACCTCGCTCTTTAGCTGCGAAATGCGTCGCTATGTTCACCAGCTAGTTGCTAACTTTGTCTGCGTGCTGTTTGGTGCTGGACAGGTAGCGTACCGTGAGTATTTAGAGTGTTTCGATGAAAACAGCTACCTGCTACTGCTGAAAACGACACTGACGTGAGCGCTGAGAGGGAAACCAAAACAGTAAAGTTGGAGGCCCTAAAACCAAAACATTTAAAAGATGCTAAAAAGCTCCATAGAGCCGAGGGGAAAGGTGGAGTCGGGTGATAATTCTCTGTGGGTTCGTCACTACAAGCGCCCCATTTCACATTACACATAATCAGGTGATCTATTGTTTACATTAACAATGTGACTATAACAGCTCTAAACTGATAAATTAAACTGAGATTGAGATCTAGTTTTAGAGGAAGGCCTGTGTACATACTTTATAAGAAATTGTGTACTTTACGAAATAACATTAATTACATTATAAAAATGTATCAAAAGTCTGTTTAATCAGTCCTGGATTATATTGACAGGGTGATATTGTGAAATCTTATCTGAAATGATAATCGTTACAACAAACAGAGGTTAGAGGTAGAAGGTGTAGTAAGGAGCTCAAAATGGATCCTTGAAATTGAAAAAAACTAACTGTATATTACAGTTTATTTATCATTATTCATGATAAATAAATACCATGAAAACGACCGGATGACAAAGTGTAATAAACTTTGAAACAGCTGTTTGAGAGCTTAAAATGGGAACTGCTCGTCTTCACCATGGTGGGAGAGAGCTTGGCAGTCTGATCTGGTCTGGGTGATCCAGCAGCGTTAAAAAATGCTTAAGAACCAAAGTGCCGACTTGACGAGACTCTTCTGGGGTGCAGTGAGTTTAATACGAGTAAACAGCACTCCCGAGAGGAGTTCTGGCTCAGAAAAACACCGGCAAGCTAAAGCTGACTGAGCTTGCTTTGTCAGCTGAGCGCAGCAGTGATACAGTGCCTCGGGTCACGTAGGTTAGAAGTCTGTTTTAGCTGTTTGGAGTTAATATTCATATGAAAGGGTAAGATCAGAACACACTGACAAAATATGTTCACAAATTCTTATGGTACATAATAACTGAATTAATTGATTTTTTTTTTTTAAAGCAAATAACTAAATGCACACGGAGGTTTGTGCTTTTTGTTGTTTAACTCAAGTTTTAAACCTATGGGAAATGTAACCTTTCATCTGAAGACTCTTTGAGTCAACTGTATTTCTTATGTGATTTATGGCCGCTGATATTCCGGAAACAAATAAGCAGCTATTGAAGGGCTGTTGGGTATGCAGTCTCTGACAAGATGCTTTTCAGACTTCCAACCTCCTCTATGTTTCCAATCCCTTTGCCTCACATCAAATGATTATTGTCGACATTTTGCGAGAGAGCGCAAGTGTCAGCGAGAGATCAACGTGTGCAGCCTTTTTTTACTCTGTTCCTCTTGTAAGTGCGATTAAAGACATTTTCTCGTGGTGTCTTTTTTGTGGTGCTAAGGTGCAACTCCACATTTTGTTTACAGGAGAATGTGGATTATATGTGCTTGAGCATGCACTAAAAACGCTGCTCATTAAAAAGAGGAGAAACCACTTGGGCCCTAAAGCATTTAAGCCAAGAATCGCAGATTAAAGAAATGTCAACACAGCAAGCACAGCGTCTTGCTTTCTGCCATTTATTTCTAAATATTATCTTCAGCATGTGGTCTGTGTTACTCACAGCTGATCCTCTCTCAGCGCACAGCGGGAAATGATAGCCTTGCTCTATAAACTATACACATGTCAGTATCACTCTTCTGTTTATAATCTGTGGCTCTCTGTAACCTATTAGCCACTCAAATGTTCACTTTACTGTGGAAACTGTTCCTGAGCTGTGTTTCCATGGGGATGGGTGAAGAGAAAGAGAGGGTGAATTTAAAAAAGAAACAGGTTTAAGTAGACTCCGTCATTAAAGGAATCTAAACAAATCTGTTTTCACTTGCTCCGATCTAATGATGGTCCGATTCAAGAAACTTGAACACCGCAATCATCCTCAGTTTCTGCAGAGTTCAAATGAGGAAAACGATCCCGCCGTGGTTAGCTGTGCACACGGAGGCAAAGTGTCTGTTAAAGCTTTCAGTGTGGTTTGATAAGTTGAAGAGCAACGACTGCGACAGTGGGAAACTACATAACGTAAACCACAATCTCTGGAGAGGGAGCTACAAAGCAGAACACAAGCAGACGAGGGGGAAGACTTCTGTGAGGAGAAACGCTGGCCGGGACACTGACGTTTGGAAGAATATATAGCAGTTCTGTAATCTCTATTCCTGATGGCACCCCGCATAATTATAGCCCAGAGTAAATGCTCTATGAAGGCCATTCCTGGCTAAATTATGACTGTGTTTTTGATTCCCTTCTCCCTCCTGGCCTCATCCCCTCGCCCACAGCTGCATAAGTGGGGGAAATAGACAACTTTTTTCATTAAAGGACCGGGAAGAAGAGTTTCAAATATTTCCCCAAGGGAGAGCTTATTCAAAGTATACCTCTGCTATGTTATTATATTTTAGAAGGGCTTCAAAAAGGGTTTAATCCCTTAAACACTGCTGTGCCTAGGTAAAAGATATAAAACCAGAGAAAAAAGGAGGGAGGAAAGAGAAGGCGAAAGGGAAAAGAGAGTAGAAAGCTAAAGGACTCCTCAGTCACGTTTGTGTTGTGAGAGGAGAGGCTTTAGGGATTCATGCACAGACGTTTCCCCAAATTATCATCAACCTCAAAGACTGTAATCGATCTAAAGATATAGTACTAAAGAGATGAGCTACTCAAAGGAAAATAAGTCAAAGACAACGTGTTAAATAGCACAAAGACAGTCGTGGATGTACCGTATTGGATGTATAAGGCAAGCCGTAGAATTTCTGCTGCATCTCCTTCAGGATGTCTGTGGTAGAGCGGTTCTGAGGTTTGCCGTGGTAGATCTGGTCCAAGACAGCATAGAAAATCTGCCCAGAAAAACCCCCAAAACTTTTGGTTTCATATAAACCAGATTAAAAAAGAAGCCACCAGATGCTGTTAAATGTTTATGATAAGTCACATGTTTAAACCTTTATCCGTTAAAGGACTGGAAGCTTTTGTACTTGAAGGATTCTTCATCACGCAACACTCAGTTTTCTCCCGTTGTGTGTTCTTGTAAAAGTGAAAGATATTTTTAGGTATAACTGTAAGTGATGTGTGTGAGGTCTGTCATTGTACCTGCAGCTGGATGTCTGCAGCTCCACACACCTTCTTCGACTCACACAGGCGAGCCACCATACTCTCAGGAAGAGGCTGAGTAGACAATGACCCACAAAGAATAGAAGTTTCAGTGATTTGCTTCTGAATTATATCTGCTTTCTGTCAGCAGCTGGGGTGATGCACTCTTATAACATCGCAGCTAAAATGAAAAATTAAGGTGTTAATATTACTATAATTGTGATATATTGGAAAATATCTCTCTACAACCACTGAGTCATGTGTTTTAGTGCATAGTCATCATATTGGTCTTTATTCTGAGGGTGTAGGTGTACCTGTCCAGTCTCATAATGGCGTGCAAACTGGCTGATGACTCTATAGTCAGTGGCAAAGTACTCCATGAGGATGGAGGGGACTTCAGCAAAGTCTGTCGCACATCTGGTTCCTGGAGGAGAGATGTCAGAGCTTAGATATAAGAACGAAAAAAATCTAAACAAAGGGAGCTGTAGCTTAGTTCATTCTTCCTGTGTGGGTCAATGTACAGCAAACGCAGACATATCGTTCACCCTGTATCTTGGCACTCACACTAATGGTGCTTCTCATGACGACAGTGCAATGATAAAAGCTCAAGTGATTTGTGGCGCAATGAGAAAATTAGGTCTTTATAGTCTCTAAAATGAAAACAATAACCAGACCAGAATTGGTCATTGACCAGACACACAGCAACGCATGTGCTCAATATTGTACGTCATTTTGACCAGCCACAGGTGTTCAAATGTCATATCAAGTACAACATCTGATACAAAACGATGTTTACAGAAGTGAAAAAGACAGCATTAAGTTACTGGTAATGCAACTATCGTGAGCTTTAGTATGTCAAAACAGGTGTGAACATGGTGTCCACTAAAGTAACAGCCTCAAGCTGAGTTACTGGATACTGCTATTAGTGTAAAATAAATATTTTGGGATCTTGAATTACTGGGAGAGATATCCATCAACTTTATCTGACAAGTGAAACAGCATCAAATGACAGCTTTGGTAGCCAAGGCTAATCTAAAGCTCTCCTCGGGGCTTACACATTGTCGGATTTACCCTCTATTTTCAATTTGCCACACTGTAATGAATAACCTACAGCTCTGTCTCTAACAGCACAATTCTGGCTTGGGACATCTGGGAACTCCATAGCGGTCATTTTAAGATACAGAACTCAAACTGTCAATCATTGATCACCTCACGCCGCATTTTCGGATTGTTATTTACTTTGCTAAATCCTCTGCCAGGTAAACCATGTGAATAACAACTACTGAATGATACAGGTGTACAATCCTGGCTCTATTATATCTTACTTTTTAGCTATTTGTCATTTCTATGTAGATGTAAATCCCAGTCAAGTTTGTACAAGGCACACGGTTACAGTGTGCTCACACCTCACCTGTCACATGCTGGTAGCGAGTGCGTCCCAGCATGGAGTGCATGGCGTGTCCCATCTCATGGAAGAGGTTCTCCATCATGCCCGGAGTGAGCAGGCTGGGGGCGCTCTTGGTGGGATGGGGCAGACTCAGCATCAGCACCACAACTGGAAGCTGGTACTGACCCGTTTCCTGACACCAGCGGCCGCCACGGATGGTGAAGTGGCAGTCCTGGGAGGAAGAGGAGGAGGTGGTGAGACCAGCGGTGGGCAGGGAAGGAGAGATTGATAGAGAAAACATTTTGAATGAAGATGCATATTTTCTCACTGATTTAATTAAGAAAACAAGATAAGTGCGCGTCACTGATTGCAATCGTGCCTTTTCTTTTCTTCTATCCAGTGATGATTTTGTTAACAATATTATTTATTGATGTTTTCAGTTCTATATTTGACTTGTCTGTTAATCTTTTTCTACATTTTGTCAGTTTCAAGATTCCATATAGCAGTACGTCATTAACATGGGTTTTTATTCTGTTATGCCAATAAAAGAATATTTGATCTGAAAACTGAGATAAGCGTGTGCGTGTGTGCACACCTGCTGAGGTTTATCTGGCCGGTGGAAAAAGTCACAGTAGATATATCCCAATAATCCCTCTGTCTCGTGGACCACAGCCTGGGAACACACAGGCACACATAAACACACATTCAACACATACAGTATTTAAAAACTTTGATCTTGGTAGAAAACCGTCTTTGGTTTAACGTAGGGAACAAAACAGACTTCAAATGATATTACATATTAGAAAAAGACATCAGCGCCTCATTAGCACAGAGAACCAACACAATCCCAGAGGTTTTGCACTATTAGTAACATTTACCAGTTTGCGGACGTCCTCGCTCCAGACCTCTCCAGCACTGGGGTGTTCGGACATGAGGGACACACCATACAGCTGTGAGAAGAGGTTGTTCAAACCCTCCATACAGGCGCCCAGAGACAAATATGGACTGTACAGACTGGGCTCTATGTTGTACCTGCCATGAGCAAAACATAAACCAGAACAAAAGAATGAAGGAGGCTGCCATTTTATGGTAATGAAGAACATGTGCTGTCCCTCAGATAAGAGGAAGCTGTCCGATCTCCACCCTAATTAAACTGATTATTAAAATGACTCAAGATTACCCCTAGTCTGGAAGTGGAACTATTTAAAACACAACCAAAATGTCCTTCTTATTGCAGACCTAATGCACACACAATTCATTTTGAGGCATGACAAAGACCACCCTATTTAAATTGCGCACAACATTTCTGTAGATGTTGCAGGCTATCGAGCAGTTGTACTAAAAATCCCCTGACCATTACACATATGTGATAACAACTGGTAGGACAAAGCCGCAAGGCTGCCAGAGCTCAGGGCAAGGGGAGGGTTGTGCCTGTCCTGGGGCCACCCATGCTTAAAATGGATGCATTCATGCTGCTATAAGGCACTTTAGATAAAGACCACCAAACCAAACCGCTTGTTTAGCCACATCTAGTGTATTATCAGTGATGAATAACAGACTGCTGCTGAGCACAGCTAATAGCTCAGTTTACAACACACACACACAATCTGTACCTCATTTCAATATGGTTTGAACACTTTCCAGTTTAAGGGGTTACTGATGGAAAAGCAGAGATAAAGAGAAAATGATTGAGTGAGCGATTTAGGGAAAAAGCATGACATAGTGACTGGTTTGTTTGTGATGAACCGCTTTTGGGTCTGTGTGTGTGTGTAGCAGAAAACAGAAGCAGCTCTGGGGAAACCACTTTTTAATGCAATCAGACTGCACCCTAAATTTCTTTCAGGATCTCCTGCCAACTAGCAGAGCCCAAAACCACCAACAGGAGGAAAAGCTAACAGATCCACTCCTCCTCAGAAGCCCTGGGAACAGTCAACAACACATGGTAACACACGCACACGCGCACACGCACACACTTTGGTGGCTGCTTAAATCCAAAGGACACGTGTCTGCAATAAAAATGTACTTAAAACTTCTGCAGAATGTTTGGCACGTCATGTTATTAGTCTCTGGTGAGCGCTGGGAAGGAAAAGTGCAGTTCATTAAGAACACATATCTGTAAAAAGCTGGAGACACTCAATAGGTCTAATAACAGCTAAACTTAGAATATGGCAGATTGAGTTTTGAAAGTTGCTAAAGGCCAAAGATGATCACTGGTTAAATGAGTTTGAAATGAGAAACGAGTTTCAGTAACGGGGCACCCTGGTGGCCTCGGGGTTGAGGTGCAGACCCTGAGCTGCAACCCGCTTTGTGTTCGGCCAGGGACATCAGGGGCATGTTGTTCACCATCTCTCTCTTCCCTCATTTCCTGTAACCTCTCTACTGGATCTATCAAATAAAGGCATAAAATGCCCAAAGAAAAGAAGTGTTTCAGTAACAAGACTAAAAACAGCTCTAAACTATCACAATATAAATGCAGCTGTTGGTAAGGGCTGCAACTTACAATATTGTATTGAATGATATGTTGATCATTTTTAATTCATCATTTAGTCATAAAATTGTGAAAAATAAAGATCACAATTTTCCAGAGGTCTTCAATTTTGCTGATTAATATTCTGTTGAGCAACTCATCGATTAATTGACTGTTTCAGCACCAATGTCACCATTGCCACTCAGATCGACTGTTTAATTTGTGTTGCTGAAGAACAGCATGTGCTCTCCGCAAACCTTACCTGGATTAATACAATTTTTAAAAAAATTTAGTTTATTGTCACATTATTAATATGTGACAATAATGGAAAAACACAGATACATAACATAAATACAAATACAGCTTGTTGTCATCAAGTCAAATCAGGCGAAAAGTAAGAGCACCATCACAACACGTCACAGCCAGAGAAGTGTGTAGTCCTTATGTTTAGGTGCAACAGTTTTACCACACCAATGTAGCTGCTTGTGAAATGCAGCAGTCAAATACTCTGGAACTCAGTGGCAATGCTGTATGGAGGAGCAAAAAGTAATGCTGGGCCTAAAACACACTGGCATCCAGGACAACACATAAAATCGCCTCAAAATGCTTCAAACACTAAAAAAGAAAAACAACAGGCTGAAGCAGGAGAGGTTCATTATACCACATCTTATTGTCCTGAATTAGATTAACACCTTTTGAAACATCTGACACCTGAGGATGAGCTGTGCACCAACAACAACTTACACCTTGCTGGAATATGGCATTACAAACATCTAAAACAATCACATAGACACTGATCAAGATGACTTTATCGAGTGACAGCAGGCTGAAAGATACGTTTCATAAGATACCAGCTACTCACCTTTCAGCACGCAAGACACCACTGAGGAATGGATGATCCCACGGCATGAGCTCCTGTAAAATAATACCAGGAGTTACATTTAAACAGACAAAACTGAATTATCTAAAACAAAATCACACTCATTTATATTAAAGCTAACATCATGTGAAACTATTAGGCAATTAATACTGATTGCATACTGATCGAGGGATATGTGTAAAATTTGTATTTGTAGTATCAGGACACACTGTAATATTGTTTAGTCGAGGAAAACATCCTCGCATGTAATTAATGAACAAAAGACACAACTCACAGAATTACGAGGGTTGAGTTTTTTCTTCATGTCCCTCATCATCTTAAAGTCTTTGGCTGTTCTGTGAGATAAAAAGAAATGCACAAAAACATGTCATGAACTAACTGACCTGAGGCATTCATTCCAGTCTTTACTCACCTATCTCTACTCAGGGTCGGGTATGGGGGCAGAGCCTATTCTAGCATGCATTTGGCTGAAAGCAGGGAAACACCCTGGATAGGCTGCTAGGCTCACATTCATACCTGTGGGTAAGAGTAAAAGAGTAATTAGAATCTCGAGTCCACCTGACCTGCATATTTTTGGACTGTTTGAGGAATCTGAAGCACACAGAATATAGTTGCATAAAAACAGGAAGAAAATGCAAACCTCACAAAACTAGAACTAATCAAATCACTATCGCCCTTAAGGGCAAATAAATCTGTGGGTCACTAATTTCAGGGAATAGTGACTCTTGGGCATCATGCTGTGTTAAATGGCCCACCAACGTATGGTTAACTATAAAGGGAAGCTTTGATTTAATGGGGTCTTAAATGACACAACAGTCTTTAAAGACAATATCTAAACCAATAAATGTAAAACCTTGCTAATCACTTTGGATAAAAGTACTATATAAATGTAGCCATTTTATTTTAGCATTTACAATATAAAACCAAAATCAGGTAACAACCATGTAGATTGCCATACGGAATACTGGATCTATGCATTTTTTCACATCTTTGACAAACACTTTAAAGAGCACACTCTCACCTGTCTGACAGCTTGTCTGTTAACAACTGAAGAAAGCTCATCACCGTCTCTGCAAAGGACATTATAAATTAAGTTGCAGAATGTAAAACTATCTGAGACTAGTTGCCAAAGGCACAGAAAGAGCAGCTTAGAAAAAACCATTTCTGTAGCTTGTATTAAACCTGTAAAATGAGAATTTTCGGAGTGTCTTTTAAAATGATTACGCTCTCTCCATCAAACAACCGCACAGTTACAGCACTGACTAACGATAACTACGTTGATACTGAAGCAAAGAGACGCATTAACCTGGTGTTTTGGCCATCGTTCCCTTTAGGGCTCTGTGTCCGTAGGAGTCGTAGCCAACCAGCTTGGCCAGTTTGTATCTGCATTTCAGCAGCTCTTCCAGACACTCCATCAGGTCTGCATTTGGATAGAGGTAAATCCTGTAGGCAATTTCTCGCAACTACAAGTGGAAGATAGGACAGAGCAAAATTCTTGATAAAACATTACATTTAAAAAGCAACATATCAACACAGGTGTAGAACAAGAAAAGTAAAATCTACTAGTCAATAGTTACAGGGAGAGTTGAGAGGTCTTTGGGTGATCAGATGTAGATAATAATTATCACTTTAACCTTACCTGCACTGTCAAGTTGTTATTTTTTGATACATGTAAATTGTCCTTTTTTTATGGGACTTAAAATGTACACTGACTTTATGCAATGCTGTATCATACGCTCTACTTTGATTACGAACATTAATAATCACACTATCCTATCATGATATTACAATTGGAAAAAAATCTGTTATCATAAATAACGTCTGTTCTCATCACTGTATAACATAAAGACCTGAAAGCAACAGAAATATTAAAATCATTAAAACTAAAGTTAGTAATTTAGAGAGTATATTTGCACTGATTCAAGAGCTACCAGAACTGCTGAGGCTTCTTTTTTTTTTTTGCATTTTGAAAGAGAATCTGATTACTAATCAGGACAGAACATATGATGTTCAACTGGCCCTTACAGCCAGTCCAATAATCTGTTGTGTGGCGAAGGCGCCACCTGCTGAGCAACAGGGAGAAATGTTCCAGTGAGCAGGACCAAATAAAACACATACCAAGTCATCGGGGGAATCTGCATGTAATCCCCCAATTTGGATGAAGCTCCCTTCATTTGCAAAGTGCAGGTGTAGATGCTCAGGAATAGCAGACCTCGCAATTCTGTTGGGCAAGTGAGAGCCGACCAGAAACTCATTGTTTAGATCCAGCAGCCTCACGTGAAGGGAAACTGCTTCTTTCCGCTGCAGAGAAAAGAGCAGTAAGTTCAGTAAATACGCTACACTGTACAGGGGACAGGTATATTAAAACTTCTTATTGATGTTGTCTGTTCCAATTCATGTTTCACAGGCTATTGTGAAGCTGGAGCGACCACACACCATGAGTATCTCACCAGTTTGTCATCCAGATGAATTCCGCTGATTTCAAAGTCGAACATGAACAACTCTGCCACGCGTCTACAAAGGCAGAAAAAAAATCAATGACTTGCCATCATCGGACATTATATTATCATTAGATATTCATATATTTATGGGAAGCGATAAACAACAAACCCTATATCCACAGCAGTCTCAACAGAGCCAACAATAGAGTCATATACTAAATAAGATGACAGTGAAATTACCGCGTATCAGAGTCCAGCTGAGCCACGATGTCCGGGTTGGCCAGCAAGTGTTTTAAGCTCTTGCACAGCTCAACATTAGTGTTCAGCCTGAAACATACAGACAGCAAACCTGAACATTTGTTTAGAGCTACTCAAGATCTGCCTCAACTGAAGCACACGGACAAATGTCTTTTATTGACCAGCATAATTTTACTGGTGTGAGTAGTACAATGCAACACGTTTTCTTTTCGATCATCAGCTACATGTGCTGTGGTGTGTATTTGTATTGTGCAGCTTTGAAAGAATTTTGCAAAAGGTCAGTGAGATGAATATATATTTCGCTTCTTACTTCTCCACAACTGTGCCAATCTCTATGCAGGTCTTCTCTGCAGCCTCACGAAACGCCGGATCTGGATGTGCTACTTTTACAAAGTCTGCCTGTTATAGGGAGAAAAATTACAGTTTACTTAAAACCCGGACGGGGAGGAAGCAACACAGTTTCAGAAGCAACGAGCGATAAAAGCTATGGTCTGAAATTGACTATTGTAATGTGTCATCACAGGCATCCAATTATATCACCCTCGCAGCCCACTTGCACCAGTTTTAGGTAACCAGCAAAAACCATTAGATGCTCTGCATGATACTGCTGTTTACAGGAAAACTCTATTCTATTGTTAATAACATCCCCTCCACTCTGACTTTGAGTTAATGTCTTCCAGGCGATGCTTTAGAACACTTCTGGTAAACTGAAATAAATATATAGGGATCCTTTGTATAATGTGTAGTGAATATAATGAACAAACACAACTAAAATATCCCCAAGATTTAGAAACGTTGCGGATATATTACTGATGATTTGTGATGTGTGTTGTGTTTTGTATTTTGTACTGGTTTACTGTCATCATTGGTAAGACAAAGACAGGTTTCATGCCCTGGTCGGACAATAAAGTCCTGTTCTGTTTTATTCTATTCCAGTATAACTCGGATACACTGCTCTCACCACGAGGCTGTTGCTGCCCTCCAAAATAGCTACCTGGTAACTAATGCTGCATGACCTGCTAAACACCCCCTGGGTAGCCTGGGGTATATGGTATCCATGAAATGGTGGCATTAATTATATATTTGGCCAGTTATAATGCAAAGTTTTAGCACAATTTGGGTGTTGAACTCACCAGATCAGCAACTTTACACAAACCATCTGAAAGCTGGTCAAAAGACTCGACTGTCTCAACCCCTGGAGGACGAGAACAAGCGTTTTCCACCAGACGCTCAGTGTTCTTGAGGGCTGTCTCTGTGGCCACCTGGAAGCCTGCAGGACAGCTCAGCTCTGGCACTCCAAACAAACCCTGCAACCAGAGGCCACACACACACACACACACACACACACACACACACTGGGAATGTCATGAGGCTGTATGCAGTCAGGTAATAGTGTTGTAATTTAACAGACACACTGAAGACAAATACGAACCGCGTTTTTCTCGAACAGGTTGAACCTCCTCTGAGTTCTCGCATTGAAAGCAGCTCCAACAGGAGACCATGTTGTGACATTTCTCCGAACATGCGTCCACAAGCTTCTGTGCTTTACAACGTAAAGCAACCTTTTACAAGCGGACATGTCGCACTAAATCGGCGGTATGCCCTGTTGATGTCTACCAAAGCTTGTAACGTTAGTTAGTGCCGACAGAGGACATGCTAAATTTTAGTTCCAATGTTAGCCTGTTTGCAAAAGGCGGAAATATAAAAAAACGAATGTAAATAACGTTACTATATTCTAAACCTTTCTTTTCAGGGAAATGTAAGGTTTATAGTTATTTTTTTGTCACGAGCAGCGTAACGTTACCTGTCAGTCCAGTAGACACAACTGCTCACATGTTAGCTCCCTGGCTACCTATCGAAGCCAATCTAAATGACTGTAGCTGGTGGTATTTTCGTGAGAGAAAAAAATTGTATACAAAGTTAAATCTATAGAAATACGTATTGAAGAAACTCCTCTTCATAGAAAATAAAAGGATATGAAACTATGTATATTATTCGGGATAGTGCTGCATTGGTATAATGTTACTTAATTAACAACTGTAGAAATTAAATCAGTCGAAAGTGCGATATGCCGTTACATCATGACGTCACACCACGTCGTCACACTGACGCGACTGTTTTGAAACCCTTCACAATAAAAGCAGGTTAATGTTGTTCTAATAATACATCCATGTTAAATGTCGTGAGTCTACAAAAGTGCATACTTTAAATCTTATTTATATGCGGTTTGAAAATATTATATTTAACTATAGGAAATATTCGGATAATAATAACACAGCAAATAAAACCCATCTATCATCTTGACAAATTCCTTGGAATCGGAAATCCAAAAGCCAGGATAAACTCCCTTTCGCAAATAATGCATATTTATTCATGTATTTCTTAACGTCTGTTAAGTTTATACCTGCATATAATAAACTGAGTCAAGACAGACAATCTAATAACTTCCTTTTAAGTTAATTGTGGATTTAAGTTGGAGCATTTATTCCACACTATCCAGCTTTTGTGAGTGATGGGACACGAGAACGCTGATGCTGGCAGAAGCCCAGTAAGGAGAGACAAATTACACAAATGAAAACCGCTCAGAGACCTACTGCAACATGACAGAAATGATTTGTCACGTTACAGAAATATAAAAGTATGGATGCGTTATTGCTCAAGCATAATGTCTGACATGCTCATGATGCCAATGGATAAGATTAATTCAAACACAGAATACACCTTGAAATTACATCTTTATTAATAGGAGGAATAACTCATTCATTGCACTCCACAACCACATTGCCTTAATAGTTTTCCTGTGAATTCTGTTATTAAAGGTGTAGTACGAAAAACATTAAGCAAAACGTCAAAGCGACTGTATTTAGAAACCTCCCCATAAACAAAACTAAACCATGTGACTGGCAAATGTTTGAAGTCAACTCTGAAAAAGAATTTAATACTGAAAGTAGGTAACGCAGAACAACAATAAAAGGTCTTCCCAATATGAGAAATCACAGTATTTTGCAGTAAGTACTTTTGGTTACTTGTACTTGGCAAAAAGGTACCAATTTGTGACATATGGCAAGACAATGTAGTTAAATGTAAAAAAAAAACCAAAGAAATAAAAAAGCTCAAATTTAAATAAACGTTTTGCTACTGACTGATCGCCAAACCTTTCAGACACTGTCATCCTCAATCACATATTTACACCTATTCACTAGAATACAAAACAAAACTAATTTCAACAAAATGAAATGGTATGGGGAAAAGAATTCATATTTGTTCATTTGGCTCATATCAACTCATAATACAGTCAAGCGTTAAGTGTGTGGATTTACAAAGGAGTGCTGTAGTCAAAAGTGTGAACATAGAGATTTGTTTTGTCCCAGTGAGTGTGCTTGGACATCTGCCGACCTGGAATTGTTTCTTGTCCTTACCTCAGCTCAAAAAACAACTGCATGTCTGAGACTACAGTAAACTTAGTTGACCCCTGAGTTTCTAATGCAAAACTAGTGTATGAAATACCTCATTACAGTGTATCTTAGTGCAAGCCAGCAATATGCTTGATTAAACAGAGGTATATTAGATAGCACCCAAGCTGACAAGATTCCCCAGAATGTTTACGCTGCTGGCCAAATCACAACAAGCCGTATGGGAGGTGGTGTTTTGCTCTGTATCCTTGTGAAAACCAGCAGTTTAAATGCTTGAATTTGTCTTACATCTATAAACATGTTTTTCATAGAAAATATAAATATCCCTGAATGAAACAGATTCACAGCATTTTCTCTCGAGGACTCCAGTGCTACTACCATAACGTGGCCATCAAGTGTCTTAAAGGTCTCCAGTTAATAATGTCTGTCTCCATTTGTAGCTCCAGCCGCTACGTCCTTTATTCGCTGTCGTGATAATTTACCGTCCGCTTGCCCCGGTTACGGGTGTTCACGCGTGTCTTTCTCTGCGACCTGCCGTAGGAATCGTCACTGTCCTCCTCCGAGGCAGACCGTCGACGGCGCTGCCTTAGCTGGCGGCTGGCAGTCCTTTCACCGATCCCAGACCGTCTGTGACTTCTCCTCTTTGGACTGCTGTGGGACCCTGAGCTGGCAAACGTGTTTTCGGAGGCCGAAGACGACTGCTCGCTTTCTGAGTCAGAACTGTGATTGCTGCTGCTGTAGCTTTCCTTCCGTTTGTGTTTTGGCTGTCTCGCGTTCTTCTTCCTGCTCCTCAAACGACCAACATCTTCCTCTTCCTCTTCCTCCTCTTCCTCGCTGGAATCAGATTGGGAAGAGGTGTTGTCCTCATTGCTGTTACCATCCTCTTGTTTGGATTCCCTTTTGGGACGCTTTGAGGAGCCTGACCTGCCATTTTTATTGTTTTTGGACACGGGCTCCTTCTCTCCCCCCTCCTCTGCATCTTCAGAGTCTGAGGTGTAAATACGTTTCCTCTTGGAAGACAGCTGATTCGTGGCATCATTGGGAGAGGTTCTGTTAGACTCTCTCTTGTTACTCCTGTCTTCCCTGGATGCTGTGGATGTTTTGTTACCGTTTCTCTGTTTACCCTGGCTCGCAGACGCAGAGTCTTCCTCAGAAAGAGAGTTGTCACTGATGTATTTCTTTTTTGGTAGGGCTCGGAGACCCAGCCGTCTATTTGATGTTTTGTCTGAATTATCTGACTCTTCGTCTGATGACCCAGTGGAGTTTTTCCTCCTCGACTTCCTCTTGGGTTTGTATTCCTGCTCTGAACTCTCTGACACTGAGGTGTCACCATGAGGCCGTTTAGATTTACTCTTGTTTCTTGTCAGCCTCTTTGACTTGGTTTCAACCTCAAATCCCTCACTGGAGTGATTGCTTTCTACTTCACATCCTTCAGCTTTTTTCAGTCTTTTCTTGCGTGGGCTGGATCTCTTTGGACAATCACTGAGTTCCTCCGATTCTGCACCATCTAGTCTATTGGTTGAGGCAGATTTATGTTTATCTTGGCTTTTTGATGGTGAAACTTTACTCTTTTTCTTAGAGTCCTTGTGGATGGCTTTCTCCACATTTCTTCCATTTTGGTGTGGGTGTTTCTGAGACCTGCGGTCGTTGTCCTCTTCATCTGAGCTTACAGGAGGTTTGTGCCGTGTGATCCTGCGTTCAGTGTCCTCTACCTCCTCCTCCTCGCTTGTAATCCTCTTTTTCCTGGCTGGAGTGGTTGCAGTGCTTCTAGAGGGTTTCTGGGACACCTCCTCCTGTTCCTCCTCCTCCTCCTCTTCAGCTTCTCCAGAACTCTCCTCTGCAGCTTCCTCTTCCTCAGAGTTGCTGTCAGACTTGTGATGTTTTGCACTGTGTCCGTTCACATGGAACAAAGTGTCTGCAGAAGAAAGGAGGAAAATAAATACAGCAACTTTCATCACAATTCCAAGCAAGTAGCAACTAGAAATCAAAAACTAAAAATAACTGATGGCCATTTCTCACCATTTTCCTTAGCAGCTTGTCTTGATGTCCTCCGTTTGTTGGACCTTGTGTCTCCATTCTGCTGATTCTGGGAGGATGATGAGGCAGCGCTGTCATTGCCATCCTCCTCGTCCTTAGATTCACCACCTGACTCCTTTGTTTTCTGAGAGGCTAGGAAGCGAAACAAAAGGAAGAATTGAGCAAAAATATATCCTGCACGCTGCCTAAAAACATACAAATGCAAATATGTTTTGAAGGAAGTAAAAGGACAGTTTAACATTTGAGTATTTTCCACGCATGCCCTACTATTTATGAATTTCACTGTGCTGGTTAAAATGCAGGGTTGTATGATAAGAAAAGCGTTTTCCTACCCCGTGTTGAAGGCTCCTCGTCAGAATCTGAGCTGCTCTGAATCACTGCGGTGCGTTTGCTGGCCCGGACTGTGTGGCGGAGGCGGCTGCTGCTCCTTCTTGGCTGCTTCTCCTCCTCCTCCTCCTCCTCCTCAAAGTCTTCATCTGATGCTTCAAGGAGTTTGATCTTATTCACAGCTGCCCTCGCCGTCTTTCTCTTGAGTGACCTGCGAACTGTGATTTCCTCTTCCCTGTCAGAGCCCTGGTGGTGACGTCTCTCCCTGCGAGACGACCTGCCGCCGTGACCGTTCACCTCTGCTCTGCCCTCTGAAATCGAACCATGCAGAAGGAGGTTTAATAACGCATTGCTGTGATTTGTGATTGTGAATATCGATGTCAGCAGCGTTTACCTGTGCGCTTCCTGTCTGCACCAGCGCTGTTTCTGGTCAGACGTGTGCTCCTGCTGTTTTTACTCCTGCTGGGGTAGCGACGACCGGAAGACTGGGAGGACATCTCTCTATCCTCTCCATCCTCGCCTTCACTGTCAAATTCCTCCTCTTCTTCACTATCGCTCTCTGCAGCTGGCAACAATAATATATCTTCAGTGATGTTTTTTTTCCCACACGCAATGTAGGAATGTCACTCTGAATCTGGAATTTAATGAGGCATGATATTTGAAAACTGGATTTTGACTCAACCTTTTTTCCTCTGCTTGGCACAGTTGCGTCTTGTAACTCTTGCTTTCTGTCTGAGTTGATGGTGTCTTGACGAACCTGGACGTTTCTCCTCCTCCTCCTCCTCCGACTCACTCAGCTCGCTCTCACTGTCAGACACTGTAATAAAAAAATTTAAAAGTACAATACATTCGTTTGACGGTGACCTTTGTCCAAAGGGACTTACAATAAGTGCATTCAAACAAAAAAAGGAACCAGAGCTAGATATCAAGAATTGGAAATGCAACCCTACCAAATAAACTGCTAAAAACGTGGTAGAGAACTACACTGCAATTTTCTTTTTTAAAGTAATGAGGTATGAGATGGAAGCTAGCATGGGCAGTCGAGGTGCAGTCTGAAAAGGTGTGTTTTTAGCCTGTGGTGAAAAATATTCAGTGACTCTGCTGTCCTCACTTCAGTGGGGAGTTCTGTCCACCACTACGGGGCCAGAAAAGAGAAGAGCACGTCAATCAGAACACGTCAAGATTTAAATAGATTTCTACAGTGACATTACAGGCTGTATTTACCACAGCGCAAGTGATCTAAGTCAAATATACCTGTAATACTTTACTTTTATACCTGTGAGTTATAGTATCAGACTTCACAAGTTATTGCACTTTAAGAAACGATTCTCCAAAATGTTTTTACTGAAGAGCATCTATCTAGGGAAATTAAACGTAGTATACATCTTCACACCTTAGCTTGTATTTTTCAAACCCACTCCCATAATAGTTCTGACATAAGTCTACATCGTCACCATGAATATGTAATTAGACTGCTGTTAGAAAAGCCATGATAAGACTACTATCAAAGAACCTAAAAGAGGCAAAGTTTCTTTTGTACCTGGTGTTGATGAAGCAGCTTTGGAGTCGTCCTCCAAGGAGCTGTGACCTGAGCTACTGCTTCGACTCCTCCTGGCTCTCTCAGGAACAGACACTTTGGCTGAGGTAGATTTGGTCACTGAAGTCGACTCCACTTTTTCCTGAGTTTTTACAGCAGCTCTCTTTTGACTTGAGAAAAGAAGAATCTCATCAGACATTAACATGAACAGGTATGTGCCATCATATGCGCCCGAAACCCTGTATGTTCTGACTACTTGCACCTGAACTGGTTTCCAGTGAAAGCAGATTGTTAAGCATTTTAGCTGTATAGGTTTGTTTCGAAGAAGAAAGCCATGTTTAAATCTATGCACAACTGATTCACTGAAGCACGACTCATTTTAGCGCAGATGAGCTGAGGAAACTCCTAACTCGAACAGACCTTGTTGTGGTGGTGGGATGATCCTGCTGCTGCATTTTCTTACGGAACCGCTGACTGCGGCGGAGCCTATCACTGCTCTTGATAGCAGTTTTGTACTCAGATATGACTGTTCTGATATGCTCCTCGAAGAAGGCAGAGAGCCGCAGGGTCATACTGTAAATCTAGAATAGAGCAGAAAAGGTGAGTCAGATAAGCTTAAACAAACTCTGAAGTCAAAACACACATAACATGACTTAATAATTCAATATAAAATCTGAACCCAAAGGAGAGTTTATTAGATGAACGTATGTGTGTATGCACTGGAGAGCAGTTGTTCTGACATTTCTTCCACAAACTTCAATGACCCCACCTTGGAGCGTTTATTGGGTGTGTAGGCTTTAGCGTTGGCGAATATTAGCCGGGTGTCTTTGCACAGCTCTACAGGGTTTTCATAGCGGTCTTCCTCCAGGGTCCTTTTCACTGTGCTAAAGTCCATTGGTGTATCAATGATGCCATGGTAGTCCTGGACACGCACACGAGACATGATTTAGACTTCATCTTCTCCAAAACACCGGCACGCACAACTCAAAATAGAACCTGCTGATGTTGTTATTTTGTTGATGGCATGACCTTGTGTTAACTTACTGGATAGTTCTGAGGATCCACAGGCTGTCTGAACGGTTCTGAGTCCTCACACTCAAATATGTAGTTGAGCAGTTTCTTGCACTGTTCCTTCCAGGCGTCTCTGTCCGGCACCACCTCTACAGAGCGCTGCAAATAGAGGAGAAAGAGAGGAAGTCATCATGACATCGTAACACATGCTATCTGCTGCTTTTGAATCATTAATAGTCAATCTGCTACCAAAATCTCATCTGCAGCTTCTCATCCAAAATGAGATGTCTCAGAGTGACAGTATGAATGACCGAATACAAAGTTGAAAACAACCAATGTTAGGCAATTCTTTATTTGGGTTGTCTTGTTTTTACATAATTTCAAAGTCCTTTGTCTGTAACCTTATTTTATCTATTGTATGTATCTATTTACCTGACGCAGCCTGTGTCCAGAGGATGTTCCTGGTGCTTCTATATCCTCTTCCTGAAAGCAGAAATCAAATTTGGATTACTTGAATCTGATCATTAACGGAATGATGATTACTTTTTCAAACGAGGAGGTGATCGCAACTAAAAATGGAAAACAAATCAATCAATTATTTGTAACTAGTTATGGGAAATTTACATTTCCTTTACCTAATCTCTTCTCTTCTTTGCACATATTTTCTAGTGAAACTAATACATACTAATTTGACGACAGGAGAAACTCTTTTAATTTAGCCAGACTTACCTCATCATCATCATCCATTTCTTCAACAGCATTGTAAATCTCCATGATATCTGTGCAGCTTGAATTACTGGGAAAGTTGGAAAAATGTGTCAACTTAGTGTGCAAGACAATTAATGTGAATGATACTGTGCCTGTAATTTGGGTATCCTCACATGATCTAGAAAAGATTTTTTTGGAAAACCACTCGTCTAGACAAACAACAAGTAAAACGTACTTGACAAATTTCTGGAGGACATTTGTGATGATTTTTGCGGAGTGGGCAATCTTGCTCCTTGGCTCATTGAAAGTGCGGGCGTTATGTGCAATGTACCTGGCATCCCAAATTAATGCTGAGAGGCGCCTGTGGATACCCAGAGGTAAGTAAATACAGTGTCTTCACAAACCGTACAAAACGTCAGTTACTTGAATTTCAACAGGTGAAAGACATTTCGAGGACAGAGCAAGGTCAACAATCAAGAGTGCAAATGCTGCCATGTCTTTGTACGGCCTTATCAGGTAGCTGGAAGAAGGAAAGACCAATGGGGACCAACCTGTAGAATCTGTTCATGAGTCGCAGTCTGATGGTGCCCAGGTCAGTGGGATAGGCGATCACAGTGCAGTAGGAAGGATACTGGACTAGGTCCACAGGACCAGAGAAGGGAGCTGCAATCTCTGTAGCAGAAACACAGGCTTAAAGAAACCCATAGACACCCTGGTGTGAGTGAATGTAACTGGGACCAGACATGTGAAAGAGGGAGTGTTTGAGAGCGCAAACAAGAGCGTTAAAGAACGTCTGTTTGTGCACACCCACCGACAGTGATGAGCTGGTTGATGCCAGCGATGATGCGTTCACACTCCGCGTCCCTGCTCCTCTCCCCCCACTCCCCAGGCAGAGGCTTGTACATCAGCTCACTCATCTCATCTGGTGTCACAGGGATACCACCTCCTTCTGTCTCTGGCTGCTGGGCTGCACAGCGGAGACAGCCTTGTTCATTATGCACTGAAACCCCATTAACCCTGCTTTTTGAACAGACCCCAGTACTGTGTCTATTTCAGGATGTGACAGCAATGAGAAAAAGTCTTAATTACCATCATCTGGAAT
This sequence comes from Coreoperca whiteheadi, assembly GCA_011952105.1. Taxonomy (NCBI): domain Eukaryota; kingdom Metazoa; phylum Chordata; class Actinopteri; order Centrarchiformes; family Sinipercidae; genus Coreoperca; species Coreoperca whiteheadi. The sequence continues at coordinate 20,804,466 of CM022478.1, read as the reverse complement.
AGTTTCCACATCCCAAGGACTCAGTTTCTCTATTTCCCCGTTGTCCCATCTGGTGAAAAAACAAAAACGAGTGTCAATTATAACACATGCAACACCTTTCTTTTTTCCAGTTAAACTAGTTAACTAGTGAATAATAGGATATGGTCATTATAAAGATTTCTGTTTTGATTAAAAAAAACTAGTAATAGAAACAGTGTTAGAAGAACACACAGTGCCAAAGACATGATGATGAAAATGGTCATGTCTCTTAATCAGAATCAGAAATACTTTATTAATCCCCGAGGGCAAACTCTTTGTAACAGCAGCTCACTATCACGTCAGGCCACACCAGAATGGAAGTACTAAGCAAAAAGCAAAAAATATAATACAGGTAAGTACAAAGTGGGTATAAGTCAAACCTAAAATTAAATAAGTGTAATGTACAAAGTGGGTTAACCGGTTGAGGTTAATATTACAGTATAAAGTAATAGTGCATGAACTGTCAAGTTACGTGTAGCTTATTAACAATATGTAATGGGACGGAGGATAATGCACAGCCGTACTAGAAGTAATGACCACTAGGGGACAGACCGCCTAGTCCTGACTAACCAAATGGATATACTGTGGCATACAGTGTCCAAGCTTTGCTTCAAATAGTGACATTATCAAAAGCAGTGTGTCCTAGAAACTAGCTAATATTTGGTATTGATGCTGGAGACACAGCCACCGTATCTCCAGATGCTCTCTAATGACAACAATGTGCGTTTTCACACCTGACTTTGAAGCACTGGAAGAGACTGTCAGGGTACTCTGGCTGGTAGGGCTCCTGACAGACGATGGTCCCAAACCACCAGGCATCGTCTATCACTGAGCGGAACCTGTCGTCTGCAGAGGAGAAGATGTTAACACATTTAAGAGAAGTAGGAAAAATTCACAGTGTCTATTTAGTGTAAGAGGCTACACCGATTCATAATTTGAATCCGGATGTATGTGAACAACAAAACTTCATTTAACAGCACCTGAACTGATAAAGAAATGCAGAAATAAAAAAAAGATTCCTCACAGTAGAAAAGCAGTGCCTACAAGAGTACTTTTTAGTTTTTTAATAAATTCACTACCAGGGAGCACCTTTCTTCTGAGTAGATTTATGTACGTAACAATGATGAAACAGATACATGGAGGATGTTACTTGGCCTCAAAACAAGTCTAACAAGGTGCACAAACTTACTTGGTTGCCAGTTTCTACGAAGTGCTTCATCATATGTTTGCCTTAACACGAGGAAATCTATCACATCTGGCATGTCGTGATACCTGTGGGAGAAATCAGTGTCACTCTAATGGGGAAGTACAATAAACAGTCAAGACTTTGTCTGTGGGAAACTGATGCTGAATTACACATCCATTTCAAAAAACAAACTACAGTACCAGAAATTCAGCCAGCATGCCAAAGCCAAAACAGATTTTTATCCCTCAAGTTTCGAGAGCAGAGCGCTTACTGTCCTAATCATAACAGCAATCAAATGTAGGCATTATTATTTCCATATAATACATACCTCATTTTGGAATCATAATCTTCATATATGTTCATATACTGTATGTACATTCAGTTCAAATAAGACCCTCGTGTTGGGTTGCTAATGGGAGTAAGAAATGCAAATGTTTCTCAACAGAGAGCCAGTTAACTGCTTACTTGACAGAAAACGACTTGTCTGTGATTTTGCCAGTGCCGTGGTCAATGAGAGTCAGCTTCAGACAGCAAAGTGTTGGAGGGCAGACTTCATATTTGATCCCAGTGATCTTCACAAACTCTTGGTCCTTGGAAATATACAGCAGGATTTCCATTACTTTTCATTTTGATTAACAACTTTGGAAAACGTTTACAACATCAAAATAATGGGTTCAGTTTAGAAAACAATATGTATACAATAGAAAATTTTTGTGTATTTTTCCAAACCCTTCTACCAAGAACATTTTATTATCTTCGCATTTGTCTTAGTCTTACCCGCAGCTCCATTTTCTTCCAGGGCTGTTTGTCTAAGTTGATGGGGTACAGTTCATTCCGGCTCACTGCTTCAACGTAGGCCTCATGTCCCTGCCGAAAATAGATCACCTGACAGAGGCAGAGAGAGTCAGCGCTTACTTTCCTATGTGATGACAAACAGGATGATGATCTTTCCAATTTTGCAGCCTGCCTGACATGTTAAAATTGTCTGCATGATATTTGATTTATTTTTTTTTATAGAAATAACTCACATTTCTCACGATCAATTCTGATGTTTTAGATAGTTTTTACATTTGCTCTGCTTAAGGTTCCCTGATCTGCGAAGGCATCGACCTAAATGTTTTCTCACGGCCTTGTAAAGTGCCTCTTCCAATGTACACACCTCATCGCCCATTTGGGGAACAAAAGGAGACTTCCTGGGAATGACGTCAGTGATCCATGGTGAGGGTCTGAACTCATTGGACACTTCTCTGTTGATGGATGGTCTGGCCTTTGGACGCTGATTGGAGCACCAAGATGTAAAACGTTAAGAGAATAAAGGTAAACCTGTTTTAAAATATTTGTTATAACATTCATCATTATATTTCCTCAACGATATAATCTTAACTGGTTAATTATTGCCCAGACTCTGCTTTAGGTTCAGACTGCGACACATTAGTATGTCATAAGTGCAGCAGGATATACTGTGCGCACAGTGTTTAACAACTCACCCTGGGTGACTTGTTCTTTACTCTCTTGGCATTTTCTTTGCTTTTCTTCACAGGTTTTTCCTCCTCGTCACTCTGCTGCTGCTTCTCCTCCTCTTCCTCATTCTCTTCCTCCTCCTCTTCAGAGCTGCTGAGTTGGCGCTGCACTCGTTTCCGCGATGACAAGGGGGTGGAGGGCTGCAGGTTGATGCCAGCGTCTGCTGTCCAGTCCGAGTACTCACTGGACGTGTGGCTGCCCGATCAAAAGCAGTTATGATTAAAAATACATATATGAAAACAGGCAATACAAGAACTTAATCGAATAACTTGTTTTAACCTGCTTGGGGTACCAGATGGGTGGGGATTGCCACCTAAGACAACACAAAGTTTTAACATTAAGTTTTAACATTAAAGTCAATACTTTTGTCTACATCATCATTTTTGTGATTCAGGAAAACCCATTAATCTGGTACTCTAAACAAGTTCAAACAAATTCTAAGAATGACCCCCCCATTGGGGTACACAACTTTATACCTTGAGCTGTCACTGTTCCACTCTTCATCATTGGAGGATTCCAGTTCACTGCCATCCAATTCATTGTCCTGAACAGATTCAAAACAAAAACACATTTTTAAAAAAACAAAAACAAACAGGAAATTACTTAAAATCCCCCAAAAAACACTTCAGGAGCTTGTAAATGAGACTTTTACCAAAGTCACGGGAGAGTGGAGAATGTGATACCTCAGTGTGTACCTCTGAGCTTGCAGTCTCCTCTCCCTCTTCACATGACAAGTCGATGAATTCCTGCGCGTCACTGCGGCCGTGGGCTCGCTTCGCGGTCGAAGGCTCATCATCTGAATCATCCTGAAGGGACAGATGGGACTGACTTAACACCAGTGCAAAGATTTGTACAGAAAAACAAAGGCAGAAAAATGCTGACAAGACAGTATTTTCCGTCTAACACAACACCTTTAATGAATATGCTGTTACATGCAAACTGCAGACCGGTTGAAGTACAGTACATACTGTCTAATACTGTCTATTCACAAAATAGGGGTACAAAAAACATTTTTCAAATTCAAAACTTCGTACACTGGCGAAGAACAAAGAAACCTACTCGACAGCTGCTGTAGATAATGCGCCTCTTCTTTGCACTGTACAGAGCCACCTCCTCATCTCCTTTGGCCGTTCGAATGTCCTCCTGGTCCCTGAAAATGTTTAAACATTATGGAAATTGTTAAAGAGGACCGGTACCAAACTTTAGAGCAAAAGAAACGTGTAAAATCTCATTAGGTATTTAAACCACCTTAAACCAGCACCTGTCACTTTTCTGTTGATGTCAATAACATGTCTTCTATGCCCACTAGCCAAAAGTGATACTGGACCTTTATTCTATTCATATCATTAAGATAACCAGGCTACACTCCTATTCTCTTAAATCCTTTTGACGTGGCAATTTATTTTCACGAAACAAAGGCTTGTGAAATTAATCTGGTAAAAGCTCTAGTTCATATTCAGAAAGTCAATCAAAACATTCTTTCATCGGGTTATCAACGTGCAGGTTTGAATGTGTGAATTCTGTTGGATATTATCGAAAAATCAATGTGATCTAAAATAGGAGTAGGACCCATTTTCATTTATGCCATATAAAAATATTACATTATAAAAAATAATCAATAGTGCTTGGTGTAAACAGCGTCTCCTTAGAAAAAAATAAAAATAAAGCACCACAAAGACAGACAGTTCCAGTCACACACATCCCGTGTCTTCGGCTGTGGATGGTAAAGCTCATATTGCTCAGATCTCAGGTCTCTACCCATAGCTGCTGGGTGCCAGTTCAGGCACCACCACCCTGCGTCTCCAGGCCTGCAGGTCTCTCTCGGTGGCCATCTGGCTGCGAGGAGCATTCTGGTGCATCTGACGGACACCCTCCACCTGTCCACTGCGCCGCAGACCCACATTAGGGGGCGACTGCACGTCTGCTCGATCGTTCACAGACACTGTAACGAAGGAAAAACAACAAATATTAACTTTCAGGAAAGGATTGACCGATATTTTCAGGACACAGTGCGAAGCTTTTAAAAAAATCACACCGCTAGCTTCCAACAGCTCACTGGATCGATATGTCAGCTAAAGCAATCCAATACATCACTGGTGGCGATCTGTTGATACCTCTGCGTGGTGTGCTTGGTGCTGGTGCCAAGGATGGGCCTTGTGCCTCAGATTGCCCTTCTGGCCCTGCAACAGACCCCGGCGCTGCCTCGGTCCCAGGCTGGGTCTGCTGGGCCTGTTGCTCCTGGAGATGTCGGATGGCCTCGTCCAGAAGGCTGCTGCGTCTTACCGCAACCTCCTCGTGCTCTGCAGTCTGCTGGCTGATCACCTGCTCCACCACCTCACCATCACCTGAAGATGTCATCAAACAAGGAGACCAAGAGCATGAGTGGGATGGTAGAAGAGGTTCACACTTGTGGGCCAGGAAAGATATGGTTCAGATGTTCTTAAATCTAGTTGGCTGATAAAGCAGTTAAAGTGGATTTGGGATTTACATATTCCTCTGTAAAATTTACAATGGGCTAATTATGGTCAAATTAAGGCCCGCGTGTGCTTAGTTCCAATCTTACTGGTTGCTACGTATCCCAGCTGAGGAACCAGGTGTTCAGCAGCAATGTTCTCCCGCCCTGGGACAAGACGTTGGTACCTGGAAATCAAGTAAGAAAATTTGAAAAACATTGCACAAGTCCTTCCAGATGTTTTAAATAGAACACAGCTTACTGAACATTACTAAACTTTAAGTCAAACCAACACTGACCCTTTTATGAATTATAATCGACTTAGTATTGTTTTTCAGAGTGGCCTTGGGCAGTGAGAACTTGCAGGGACTAAACATCTGAACTCATAGTTAACAGATGAAGACTGCATTGCCGCTGTATAACTGAAAGAAGCTCGTGTCTACCTTGGTGGATGGGGGTTTCCATCCACGTCCACCAAGAAGGGCGGGGGCATGAGATGGGGTGCCTGCTGTGTCTGTTCATCCAGCACAAAGCCGTTAGTGTCCCGGATCAGCGGACGGTAGTCTGTGTGGAAGAACACCTGGTCTGGAAGCTGTGTGGGGACCAGGAGAAAGAGGCAGTTTAAGATTAAAATGTGGGATTATTCAGACACGCACACTTATTTTCAGATGCCCAAGGTTAAATTTTGTTACGATACACGGAGATTTAAAGAGTTAAACTTCAAAGGGCTATAACATTGTTTCAATGGGTAAAACGGATTAGTGTGTATTTATCAAGCAAAAAAAAAGTATCCCTAAAAATGGCACTACTGTGGTTTTCACCTGGCAACAGTCATGGATTTTTTGTGTAAAGATTTAAATGTGCATGTGAGACTTATCCTTGCCTTCTCATACGGCTTGGAACTGCCGAAGCCAAAGATGAGCAGATGGCCATGGGAGTCTGTGCAGGCGAAACGCTGGCCATCGGGGGTGAATTTGCAGTCGAAAACAGCTCCATGACCCTGGCCCTCAATCTGCATGAGAAACACAAAATCACCCCAGGTACAGGAACCAGTTAGCGAGGGAGAAAAACTCGACACAAAAGCACAGTTTTTAACAATAGCCCAAAAGTTCTCTTTTAGGTTTTCCAACACTTCTTTGTCCTTGCATCATTTCTTACTTTCGGATCCCGCAGGACCTCAAAAGTAGATTTTAAAACTAAACAAAAAAAACAAACAAACAAACAACACATTTGGTTTCCTCCTCTTACCCACTTTGTGGAGAGAGAACAAAACTACAGAATAATTAGGCAATCAGACCCGTTGAACAGCAGACAAATAGATGGAAGGGGGAAAGAACAGTAAACGATGAAGTGATTCAGGAGAAATGAGAGAGCGTTGCAGGGTGAAAAACCCTTGAAGGTACACTGTGTGACTCCTCAGCTAAACTAAGCCACAGACAAATACGTACTACACCAAGTCTGTTTTGTTACCATGTTGCTAATTGCTGTGTATCATGGCGTGTCTCTAAATGTCTTTTGTTTTTTCATCATGTTGCAGAACTGTTATGTTTACTATTATGCAAATGCCATGTTCTGATATAGCGTTGAGTGTCAATATACCATGTTGAAGTAGTGCTTAGTGTTTGTCCCTCGCAGCAGATCCCATATGAAGACATTCCCATCATGGCCGGCAGACAGGATGATCCTGGGGTCAAAAGGGTGCGGTTCCAGGACAAATACCTCAGCCTCATGGCCCTGAAAACAATGTTCAGGTTAGTCTCCGGTTTTAGTGCAATTGGTGGATATTTTTCTAAGAGAAACGAAACATTGTGCACAGTTACTTTAAGGATATGTAGCAGTTGTCCTGTGTAGGAGTTCCACACTTTGAGGAGATGGTTGTTAACAGCCGTGATGACTGTATTATCATGCCGATCCCACGCTACCATGGTGACTTTGGGTTTGAAGTAGCTTTCCTCTTCACTCATTGTTTCAGCACTGAGAGGAAAAACAACCCCATCGAATTAGAAAATACACATACTACATGTTGCACCTCTTAATTTTACTGTCTAATAGTGATACAGTTGATTAATTACAGAACAAAAATGGCAATAAAATAACTGGTAGCTTGTATCAGATGGCCATGTTTTCCACACATTTTCCCTTTCCCTGGTGTTTCTTGACGAAATATGCATGTTGCAACTTGTTTCTCTTCCACAGCATCATTCTTTTCTCTTTGCTGAAGATGATAAGTTGGTGACAAAGCTATGAAAAATGTTAATTACTTTGGTCATTAAAACGTTACATGTTAAAAGGCAGTGACAATGTGCAAATGCCTTTGGCAGATGAGCCAATTAAAGAAACTGCCTTTGAGGCTCCTTTATAGTTCCTCTCAGGGTCGACAGACAAGCTCTGCGTGGTGAACACTCATTTCTTGGATTCCCCCCCCCCCCAAAAAATAGCAGAAAAGTATAGGTTAACTTAATTTCAGTGATTTACTTTATTGGCACATATACATTCTGTATGAATGACGATGAAAATAAGCCCTGAATGTTCGAAGTCACTCCAAGTTTGACACTGAAGAAAGTGTCCAGGAGAATGTTTTGCTAGAAAGCTACAATGTAGGAGAACCCAAAATCAGCCACTATGTGTCCATCAAGCATGACTGTCTGGTGGTAAACAGGGAGTACAAACTTAGGTCACCTCGCAGATTAATACAGCAAAAGGAAGAAATGTCTAACCTTTTTCCTTCTGCTACTCCCCAGTAATATGCCCCATCTCATTTAAATGTACTGTAGCTAGTCTCATGTTCTAGCAGGCAGATCATGCTGACATTGTTATTAACCTACAATTCAGGAACAAGGTCAATGGAGGTATACGTATCTTGTCAGACAAATTAAATATCAAGCCAGGGTATTTAATGCTAATAATACATTAGAAAGCTGTAACACTATTACATATCAATTTAAAACCACAGCTAAATTAATAGAGAAATGTAGTATTTTACAATATCCTTGACATAAGCAGGCAACCGTTTTCAGCAATCAGAACACATTATCCAAAAATCAAGATATTGCTAAATCCAACATCTTTCAGTCCTTAGCTGGAAGTGATGTAAAGGCTTCACAACCCGTTAACGACTGCTTTGCCATCAGGTGACAGCGCTGTGCTAACATTCGGGTAAACGGATTCCTCAGCTGACATCAGCACCTGGTTTACTTGTACACGCTCAGACAACTCTTTGAGGTGGAACTTAATTAAGCAAACCTTCCAGATACGTTTTTTTTTTTTTTTACAGCGCATATCCTGTTGCTTACAGTGTACATCCTTGTCTCATCATTTCTTCTTGAGAAAGACACAAATGCCGAGGACACATCGAAGGAATCTACGCAAAGAAAATTCTTCGTACGTCGCCACATCCACACTGGTGTATAACAGCGAAGTGCTCCTTACCCTGGAAGAGTGGCAGACATGTTGAGCAAGATGCACCTCCACTGCTGCCGCAGATGGAGCTTCCAGATACGCGCTGTTCCATCTCGACTTCCACTCACAAACCTGAGACAGGACGGCAACAAACACCTTGCACCATCACTGTACACACCGTTGCATTTAATTCAGTATAGCTACTATGAAAAATCAATGGGGATTAAGTACAATGATTTTACTATACCTTTCACCTGAGTGGCAAAATTGTATGCTATCGACTTTGTCCTAGATAGAGAGCAGAAACATGGAAAAGGGATCATTATAATTTGGTCTAATTGCTGAATGTTTAAAGTTTATTTCAATACCTCCTCCGTACGGGCAACATGCTGCACATCAACGTTTGGCTTTTGAGAGGGTTCTCACCGTGTGCTCATGGAGCTCGGATATCTTTTCTGGACTCCCGCTCCCCAAGTAATATATTCGGATGACATCATCAGTACTTCCTGTTGCTAAGAACATCCCACCTGAAAAACGAAAATCCAAGTTAACTTGTATGTCTGTAATAATTAAATGCAAGCTAGATGATAATTCTGAGAAGTGAATGCTAAAAGACACGCAGGTTGGTTCAACACAAACAGCATTAACAGTCAACCTACCGAAAAGGACTACTTACCTGGACTGAACGAGGAGCACACAGTCTGAACTCCTGGCCTCGGCCGCTCCGTAAATTTGTGTGGCCGATCACTTGAAGGATAGTAGAGAAAACATTACTGATTTTATACAAAACAGGACAAGTGACCAAATTCTACTGACAGAAAAAGTGCATAGTAAAATTGGAACAGGGTTGATGTGTCTATCTTTTAAAACCCCAAAAGTTTGGTTGAAGGGGGTCTTTAAAGGATTTAAAGAATGATCTTGACCATTTGCCCACATCACAGAAAATCTTAGCCACATTTTTTAGCTCAACCTCATTTGCCTGCACATTTCATTGGCAACTAGCAGTTTAATATACAGTAGTACCTGTCCTGACCTTATATATATATATATATAATATCTTGTGATATGCAGCCAAGGGCCCAGGCCCGACTCGAACCCGGGCCGCTGCGGTAAGGACTCAGCCTTGATATGTTTTGTTCAAATATCAGCAATGTGAATGTTTCATTTAAATCCATAGTACACTGTCTTAATCTTTTGCTCCTTTATAAAGAGCTTTAAAAAATTACATGTTCTCATAATTGGCCCCATGAAACACATGAGAAACATACACAAACACATGACTATTGTGTTTTCATAGTAAACCATAATCAAAGAACATTTCATATATATTTATTAATTTGATCCTTTTTTTTGGTGTGTTTTTTGGTTTTTTTTGACCGTACTACATTTGTGAATGTCACCATTTTAAAACACATTCAAAAAGCAGCACTCACCTAAAGTTTATGTTGTTGACGTCCCACTGCCAGAAGCAGACAGTAGCATCAGTTCCAGTGGACAGCATGTAACGTTTTGAGCCCTTGGCAAACGGTGAGAACTGAAAACACAAAACGTTCACATGTCAGCCACACGGACTACTATTTTAAAAATCAAGACATGCATTCTACATGGAGGGTGGAATATTTAGATCCCCCCTCCCTTACGGCCCCTGATCAAGCCAAAATCCTGATCAACAGCCAACATGCAAGAAAGTAAGGTTACATTTTATTTTCTAGTGTACACTAAAAATCTGGACTGTTTCAAGTGATGGCATGACATTAACAGTGATTGACTGGTTCACTGGACTACAATCCTTTCTACTGTCTTCAGGCCAGTGGTCCATCTTAAATATCTGGTTGACAATACTGAAATGGAAAGCCAACAAAGATGGAGAATAGGCAATAATGGTAACATTAAGTAAGTTTCCATCAAACCTAGCATCACGTCCATATTGCAAAATGTTTTTACACTTAGAGGAAAGTATTAATAACAATGTTTTAAGCCTCTGCTCCATTACAAAGGCATGGTCTTTAAAAAGAATCCATTACAATAACAAATTCCATCATAGGTGGAAATCAGAAACACAATGTACCGAAGTCACAGACGCTCTTAATTATATAATCTTTTCGGCCCATTTAAGCACATTTGCATAGAACTAGTTCATGGAAATAGACACGAACTTGCGATAGCTCTTCTTTCTTTTTTACTTTGCAGACTTGAATGAAAACATACCTAGAAAGTCTACGTCCCAGAAATAGTTAAGTATTGCATAATGAGGTGGAGTACAATAAAAGGCATCTCACAATGGAATAAGAAGAGCTGCATGGCCGGAAATACTCAAACTAATGAATCTTGCTCCTTTGCTTTGATAGCATTAATAGATGATTGATTTTTGCTACAATTTCGCATGCCCAGAGTAAGGGAGTGCGATTTATCTCAGATAAACTCATTTTGTATAAAAAAGGAAGCTGCTCTCTCTAAAAAAAAACACAGGACAGCCCCGTTTCCAAAAGGCCAGCATATTATCACGACAGAGATCCCTTTACCTGTAGGGAGGTAATGGATCCACTGTGTCCCTGCAGCACAGCCACGGGGGCACAAGTACGAAGGCACCATACGCGGATGGTTTTATCACAACTTCCCGCGGCAATTAGTGTGTTCTCATAATTAACCGCCAAGTCTGTGATCTCTGCAGAGTGTCCTCGCAACGTCGAATGAAGCCGCCCATCAAACGAAGACCAAATCTTCACCAAACAGTCATCCGAGCCCTGGCAAAGAGAAATATCAACTTCTACTTTAATATACATTATAAGACAAGTGTGGGGCACAAAGTTAAGATGGTGGCCTAGCACTTGAAGACTCTCATATGACATAAGCAACTTGGATCTGATCATAATATTAAACATGTACAGTCACAGAAAGCCGAGTGTCAAATTCATGAAAGTGCTGTTTGTTTGTTTTTTAATTTTGTGTTTTCCCACTGTGCTAATCAGTGTTTTGACAGAGCAAAAGCTAAATTGCACAGCACATTGAATATGGGGTTTATTTTTGAGAATACAGAATACGTTGACAATTTCCATCTTACTGTGAAGATCCTGAGGCCGGTGCGATCAAATGCGATACAGTACACTGCAGACAGATGCCCCAGAATCCGCCTATGCAGCCGCATGCGCTCATAGTTGCTGACAGGATTGATGGAGCTGAAGCGTTGTGCTCCCGTCAGCTCTCTCCCTCGAAGGATCTTCACTGTTAATGATAAGATGCAAATCATCAGAATATAGTGATGTAATTACAGTGCTGCTACAGGACTGGGACGACACAAAAACAGAGGGCGCGAGACATATTTACTCTAATGTCAGCACGGGATGAATTTAAATATACGAACAAGACGCTTTTGTTACATCCATCGTCTTCCAATAAACCGTATGCCTCTAAACACAGCGCCAAATAAAGTCAGTTTGTCCCTCTCACTAAATTGCTTTCTCTCTCTTTTTATACTTATTGTGCCCGTTTCATACGTTTGATTTGAACGTGAACAGCACAAAACAAAACTGCCATCCCCCCTTTAAATGTGATCTGTAAACAATATCACTGCTGCTCTGAATCCAAACGCATCTGGTTTGTATCTGTTGCTATGGGAAACAACAAAATATCTGACACACAGGAACACCACCCATACGGTTTTTATCCGCTTTAAAGTTCTCACTGCCTCAAAGTGAAGTTGTATTTAGCATTTAATGAGGCCTATTTGCAGTGCATGTCTTCTAAAAAGGTGGCTTACTAACGGTTAACGGTCGAGTACCTTCAATAGCATTTCTTTAAAAAACTAAAAATCCAAAAAGGCCTAAATGTGTATTATTTTCCCTGGGGACGGAGAGGTTGCAAACAGGTGCAACAAGAATCTTTGCAGCAGTGTGCAGGAGATAAAGGCCCCAAATGCAGGACCAAGCAGGAATCAACGGAAATCCTGAAGAATCGAGCAGGTAAAGTATTGAAAAAAATAATAATTCCACGCAAACCTCTAGATGAAATGATGACTTATGATCAATATAATTGAGATGTTAATAACAACTAACACTGCGATGTAAGAGACCGCATCAAGGCGACCAATCTGGCTCAGTCGTGACAGAGCATCAAACGGATATTTGTCAACTATAGCCTGACAGAATACTAACATTTGGACAGTCAGGGAAAAGATTTAAATTCTTCAGACTTTAAAATGTTCACATTAGCCGACTTGTCAGCACACACGTTGGTTAGTGGGGAGAGCCACTTGAAAACACTGCCAAGCAATACCATGCCAAGATCATTTACCAATTCCCGGCACATCCATTTGTCCATAGCAGTTTTTAAAACGCGACACAGAGGAATATTGAGTGAGGCCAGACATACCTAGGTGTGGAGGTTTCTTGCAGTTCAAAGGCCTCTCTGGTGGTCTGCCCCGGTGAAGGGCTGCATATGAAGAAGCTTTAGACCGCACACTGTCGCAGTCTGAAAAACATAACGAAAAGCTCACAGAATGATTCACCAGCTTTATGTGGGAAAGCGATCGAGAAACTATTCAAACCTTGATATTATGTAAACTCAATATTTATTAGTGTAAGAGGCTTTTATAATTTCCACTACATACTAGACAGTATGGAGAAAAAAGCTCATTACAAATGTCTGTCTCTAGGAATACTTATACCCTTTGAAGCTTGTGTACCTTTTGTGGTCCTAAGCATTGACTGCTTTCCAGACCCCAGGAGAGAGTGTACACCTGGGACACATGATGGCACCTCTTTGTCAAGAATTGGTCCAATCTGCTTACATATCTGTAGCAAATGGTCTGGTGCAATATGTCTGTTGGCTGCAACCTGTCAAGGCAATGGTAGAGTAGTGACATGACACTGAATACAGAGCACTGATGAATCAAACAATTCTGATAATCGATTATGAGACTAAAATGCAGTCTTAAAAGATTTGCTGCTCTTGTTTCATATCATTGTAAATTGAATATGTTTGGGTTTTAGACGCTATAGATGAGCAATTTGAAGGTGTCACCTTGGGCTGTCAGAACTTTTGATCGTCACATTTCATGGTTTTCTGATATTTTTGTAGACTAAATTAATCAGAAAAATAATCAACAGATTAATCGATAATGAAAATTGTTTAGTTTCTGTAATACAGATAACATATATAATATACAGTATATAAATATATCAGATGTTTGCATAGGATTGTATGATTTAAGTAATTTAGGATTCTGTCTTGAATATGTAAGTGAAAGCTGAAAACGCTGAGATTGGTTTCATTTGAAAAACACTTCTCAAATACAGAATAAAATAAAAACAGTTGATTTCATACAACTAATCTGGCAACCAAGAAACCACAACATTGATGTTGTATATTGCTTGATTTGAGACTTATGAGGATATGTAAAATTGACTATATTTATTACATAGTTTGGTACTTAGTTGTATGTAAGATCATATTATACGTTTTAGACTTTTCCAGGATCTGCAGCCGGCCTAACCAGTTTTGTCAGAATAAATGTGACAGGATAGTTGGTGGTTTCATGTGCTTCTCAACTCCGATCCCGAGAGGCGTGGCTTCTTATGCATTTTTTTTTCTTTTTATAGACCAATCACAACACAGGTCACAAGCAAAATAACGCAGAGACAGAGCATGCCGGCCTCCGATTGGTCAAAGGAGCCGTCTCGTCACAAAAAAAACCTAACTACCCACCCTATCTGCAGTACAACAGTCGGGGCTAAATAATATTAAACCCTCTATCCAAATCCCGTTTTCTGAGCGACCCAACCACAGTTCACTCAAACTTAAGTCAGTGGGAGCGAGTTTTGACCTTGTCAATCATCCCAACTCAAGGAAATCCAACAGTAGTCCAGCAGGGAAAAGAACAAAGACCGTAAACAAGAACAGAGCATGGACACAGAGTCCCCCTGTCACAAGACAATAACAACCGGCGACAATGAACTTAACAACATATGTGAAGTTAAATCTCACCACATCTTCATATGTCCTCGGGTGCTCGCTCCCCAGCCAGTCCAATCTCCTGGGTAAGAGCTGTCGAAAACAGAGGTCGGTAAACCGGAGTCACCACAGAAAACACCAGCAGCTACACATAAAGCTAGTAAAAAACCGGGTGATGTCAAACGAGTGAGACGTTCAGAGGTATTAAAAAGTCGACCGAGTGAGACAAGTTTTATGCCCGGACTCGGACAACACCGACGGGTAGCAGCTAGCAGTGAGCCAGCAGCGGAGGCAGCAGGGATACACACCTGATATTCCTCTAGTTCGCTCGCCAGGACCTGCGGTGGATTAAAAGAGGCGATTCAGATTACATTGCTTCGATTATATCTATTATCAACTAGCTAACGTTAGTCAACTATTTTGAAATTCAACACACTGCGCTAGTCGAGGAACGCCAGCTCACCTCAGCCGCTCTCCGGCACGGACCCGTTGTTAGAAAACGAGAAATCAAGTAATAGAGCTCTGAAATTGAACAGTGAGGACATAAAGCGTGAGAAAAGGCAGTTGAGATATCAATTAGCACGAGCGATATCGTTGTAAATGAAGCTATCAATTGGGTTTACTTCTGCGGCTTACCCGACTCGAGCGAAATGTTCCGATTTTTGGCCATTGAATCGGCCGTGATTTGGAGAGGTGAAACAAATTTCAGGCTAACTTTATGACTACAGAGAATAGGATATATTTATTTAATTTCGGCTACACAGCTCTGACCCCCCTCCACGGTTGCTCCCGCTTTCTATTCAGCCTGTTTGCAGTCGCCATTGGAAGGATGAGGCCTCAGCGATACGACTTACTTCCGCCACAGCGGAGTAACACAGGAAAAAGGGGGTGGGGAGGAGCGCTTTCAACAAAAGACAAAAGTGAACGCTAGCCCGTGGGATAGCAACATTAGCGTTATTTGTGTGCGACACCTGGTATTGACATGATTCCAACCCCAGGTGTAAAAAAAATAAATAGATAAAAACAATTCAAAAAAAGTACACAGAACACATTAATCAAACGTCGACCCCCCCTTATACTGACCAAGGTCGCGAGTTCTGCACATGACGTCATACGTAATGGTTGCCAATTTCCTTTACCAATCTAATGATTGCTACATTTTCTTTATCAGTTTTGTAAATGTATCAGTCCAGTCCTCGAGTGATGGGGGCACTATAATATCGACAGTAACTTACTTTCTTTGTACTATTCAGAGATAAGTTTATTGTTCCCAAGTCCTAGTTTTTTGTCATGTTTTATCTTTATATCCTTATGGATATCCTGCAGGTTAGGACAGCGGTCCCCAAGCTGCAGTGCTGGAATGTAACCAGGTACATTTATCCAGGTACTGTACTCCCTTGAGTCTTTTCTTTTCATGCCACTTTCTACTTCTGCTCCTACTACTACTGCCTTCCAGAGGGGAATATTGAACTTTTAACTCCACTACATTTATCTGACAGCTTCAGTTACTTTACAAATGAAGAGTTTTGCATACAAAACGTACAAAGCTTATAAAATATGATGTTTTGCATAACTTAAATAACCCAACACTATATACAAGTACAGCTGAAATGAATAGTCGAGTAATCAATTAGTTGATTGACAGAAAATTAATTGATCCTTAATGAAAATAATCATTAGTTGCAGTCAAAATAGTTAAACATTTGCTCCACCCCAACCAACTACAAATCAAATATAAAATCATGCTTTTATATTAATGCATGAGTAACAATAACCGAATGATATAATATATAATAGTACAACATTTGCAAGGGCCATTTTTCAGCATTGAGTACTTTTACTTTTAATACTATTAGTACATTTTCCTTATTATACTTATGTACTGTTACTTAAATACCATTTTCAATGCAGGACTTTTACTTGTAACAGTATTGTATTAGTAATTTTACTCAAGTAAAGGATCTTAATACTTCCTCCACCACTGCCAAGCTGTAATCTTGTGGCACTGTCTTGTAGAGGAGCCCTGTGTCAAAATGTGGTTCTGATTATCATTTTAGTTTATACTGTTCTCACACGTGCAATTTCCTAAATAAACTTATTTTTCATCAAAGTACCTACAAACTGACATACAGAAAACCTAGGGCCAGGTAGCATTTCATTATAAGATTACTGGTTTCTGGGTCTCTGTGCAAAATATAATGAAACAAGCCCAACAGCAAATGTTTGCCCCGTGGCCTCAGGTTCATTTGGCCATGGCGTTGGGACACCCCAGGGTGTCCAAAGATACATTTTGCAGGGCCATGAGATGATTGAAGGAATAAGAAAGAAAACATATTTCTGTTACACAAAATGATGTTTGAGCATGGAGGTTCATTCTGGACCGTAGGAACATACTGTACCTCAAATCTCTCTCTGAGCAACAGAGACTGATGCATGATTTTATAACCAGCAGGCTAAAATATGC
Source organism: Coreoperca whiteheadi (assembly GCA_011952105.1). Lineage (NCBI taxonomy): Eukaryota > Metazoa > Chordata > Actinopteri > Centrarchiformes > Sinipercidae > Coreoperca > Coreoperca whiteheadi. The sequence goes on along the minus strand of CM022478.1, from coordinate 20,787,477 downwards.
TCTCCTTTCTGGACCACCAAAGAATACAGTAAATCAGCTACAATTAATTCAAGATTCTGCTGCATGAGTGGCAACTAAGATGAGAGCAATACCTTACACCTATTTTAAAGTCTTCACACTGGTTACCTATTAGTTTTTGTATTGATTTTAAAAACCTTTTATTAATTTATAAGTCACTATACGGTCTTGCAGAGTACCTCTCAGAAGTGCTTTTGGTTTATGAACCCTCAGCTCCTCCGGCTCTTCTCTTTTAGCTGTACCACAAAGCAGAACAAAAACATTTGGTGACGCTGCTCTCAGCCATTACGCTCCAAGCCGCTGGAACAGCCTTCCAGAGGATCAGAGAGGAGCTGAAAGTATTGATATATATATATATTTTTTTTTACACGTAAACTAAAAACCCATCAACTTATGCTTTTGTGTTCATTTTAGCTATACACTTTAATTATTTTACTCCATCTGCATTTTACCATTGATCATTATTCCATTAACATTTTACTATAATCTCTTTATTTTGTGTATTAATTCATAATTTCATTTTGTTTTCTTTTATTATCTTAACTACCTATCTTTCATTGTTGTCTAATTCAATATTTTTTCAGGGGGGTGCTAAATTGTTTTAACTTCCTGTAATTTGCAGAGCCCTTTGAATTTCATTTTATTTGTTTGAAAGCTATATAAATGCAGCTTGATTGATTGAACTGTAAAGCACCCATCTGAAATCAGTGCTTCCTACTCAATCATTGTTTGCAGGATGAATACGTCACTGAGGAAAAAAAAGTTAAGAGAAATTCCCACTTTAATTGGCATTTTACACCATTCATAACAAAAAGGAAACTTTTTTAATTTTTTTAATACAAAAAGGAGGAAACTGTACATTGGTAGAGAAATCCCAATACCACTATGAATATATTCAAAATTGTGGCATATCCATTTTGTTGACTGAAGTGAAAATACCATGAGGAAGTATTGCATTTAGTTTTGAGTACAACTTAGAATATGGATCAACTTAATTGTCCTCAAATCTACCATCACTGACTGCATAAGAAGAAAAATCATCCCAGCCAATTCCAGTATTAGTGAACATGATTAAAGTGAACATTTCGTACGAGACTTACTTAGCATAGCATAACAACTCTCAAACTTTCAATCATCCTATTCCCTATTAAACATATAGTATTACGGTGCATTAAATTCCAAAATAGTACAGGTTACAAAATGCCTCGGGAATGTCTCATGTAAACTCTCCCGGAGTTGAACATCAAATTCCTGATATAGGCACGACTGCATCTCATGCAGAAAACTACAACCTGAAGGCAAAATATGAAGCCAGAGAGACAGAGAAAAAACAGGTACAATGAAAAACAAAAAAAACACACCAACATAATGACCGAAACTTTCCCTTCACAGGCGCCATGAAATTGAATGGAATTAGTATTTTTTAAAATGCATTTCTGCATTCCTAAAAACATTGCTGTCTTATGAAAATAGTAGATAAAAATAATCTCTGCATTGTACAAGAAAGGAGGTACTGGGAGCATTGGCAATTTAGTTTTGGGTTGTCACTACTACTCTGCTGCTGCTTTTTCCTCCTCTTCATTCTCTTCCTTTTCGTCTGCCTCATCTGCTGCTGCAGCCGGCTGGAGGGTGGAGAAAACATGCTTTATCATCTTGGTACTCTTTGAACATTGCTACAGTGCCAATTTCAGGTGGTAAGAGCCATGAAGAGGCAAACTTGTAATACCTCCTCCTCAGCTTTGGCCTCCCCGTTTTCTGCAGGGGCCTCTTCTTTCTCTTGCGGAGGTTCTTCTTTCTTCTCCTCTGGCTTGGCCTTTGCTGCCTCTTTCACCTTTTTGTTCTTGGGCGGTGCCTACCATGACACAAGCAAACCAAGCAGCATGAAATGTGCTGTCAAATGCATATAACAGAGAATATAAACAGTGCTCTACTACACTGGCAAGATTTCTCCTTTTACCTTTGTCTTTTCTGGCTGTGGTTTTGGCTCCGTTTCTCTCTGTAACACACACAATTATTATTATTATTATTATTATTATGTGCCATATTACGGCAACACAATATACATAGTAATAGTAGAATATTAACTGGTTTTATTAAAATGTCATGGTCTTTGTAGCACTTACGTCTGACAACCTTTGAGACTTCCTCCTTGGCTGAAGAAGAACATGAGATGTTAATTCAATCACTTGAATGTTAGATACACAGAATATAGAACGACATTACGCACCATTTAAGATTTATTAGTTAGGCCTATGGGCTGACAAACAAACCAAGTAATGCTGCATAACTGTACTTTAACCTGCCATCTAAGGGGCAAAGGTAAAACATTGCATTGTAGCACGTGTGGAAAAATAGTGTTCATGCAAATAAAAAAGGGACAAATTTGGTCTAAACATTAAATAGCGCCCCCCGGAGGCTGTGCAGCTCCTCAGACCCAATAGACTGACCAGGATTGGATCATGACCTGCACATTAACACCATTTGACTAACACGGTCATCCTTAGAACCACAGTTTCTAACTTGCAGGATTAAAACTGGGCTGCACTGAACTATGTGAAAAGCCACCCTGTATCACCCAAGACTTTCTTTGTCTTGGGCAGAAAGTAGAACATAATGTTCATTTTGGTGCCAGTTGGGGTGTCAAGATCCCTTTGGGCCAGTTTTTGTGTCAAGACTTGAATACTAACCTCTGCACTTGCATCTGCATCGACTGTAGACTGTGGGAGAAAGAGAGAGGGGAGAAATAAGTTAATAAGCCAGGAACAACAACCATTCATGGGTGAGCTAAAGTGGGTGTGTAGCCTAATGCAAAGGGGGGATGGGCACCTCTCCCTCCCCTTAAGTCACAAAGAAATTATGCAATCTAAAAGTGGGGAGGGGAGTCCGACACGTTTCTACATTTAATAAAAAAAAGGTTCTACCACTAATAGTTAATTCCCGCCAAGCACTGTGGTGCATCATTCATGAGAGAGAAATGTCGCTGCAACTACTTTAAGAGGGAAGTAGGGTCGCTCCACCTCCACATGCATCCATACATCAATACAATGAATCGACTTTGTTTTCCCAACGTGACTCAACCTCAGCCTTATTCTAGACAACTTCCCCGACACGATTTACTCGGGCTTCAGTTAAAGCGGCCAGATGTGTCGCTGTCTTTCCGGGGATATATCAGCTGCCATGACGCTCTTAAAGAAAAGACTGAGCACCTCATGGGTGACGCTCGCCAGCTTTAAAGTACGCACAGATAAGAGATCAAAACCTCGGTGTGAGCTGCAAATCCACATACAACAACTCGACATAAGCTAGTGCAAACAGCTGCCCGACAGTAACGCGCCATTAAGTGCAAATATCCAGAGGCAATTACGCAAGAAATTTCCTTGAAATGGCAACCTGTTCGTCGACGGTGGTTACACCTCTTTGTTTGATCTCAGGACGCAGTGAAGACAAATTATTAGCAAACCGCCGCCAGAGATCCACTTTAGCAACTCAACCACCGAGGATTCGCATTAGACGAGACCAAACGCGTTCGGGGGAATAACGTTAGCGTGTCGGACTGTGCTAAGTAAAAAGGCGCCACTTCCCTGTATCAACAGGGTGGACACGGCGGACCCAAGCACAGCAAAGGTGGACTTCATGCCTGCACATGGACGCACACCGTAGCAAGTACTTACAACGTTACATTACCGCTCATGCAGTGTGAAAATACACATTGTAGAGAAACAAAAACACAAGCTATGCATTTTAAATAATGTTAATATACAGTATGTATCATATTCCACACATTTAAACTTACTTTTTTCCTTCCCATTGTTGCTTAGGTTGTGCGGCAGCGATAAAGGAACAGCCTTTTACAGTTTAGGAAACTAAATGAGTCAGTCCTACACCTCCCGAGCAGTCTGTAACTTAACATAAACGTCCGTGCAGTACTAGAACTAGCTCAAACCGGATTGGATCCCCCTCTCTGTATATTTTATCCCTTATCCTACCAACCTACCAGGAGGAGTCATCCCCCGCCCCTTGCTTCTAGTGATTGGCTTTGAGGTCGAGGCGACACATTTTTGAACCATAACATCTTACCTGTGTGGGCAGGACTGAATGCCAATCAGTGCACACGACCGACTCTCACTTTGTAATCACGGGCTGTTTTCAGGGCGTGTGTGCGTGTGCGCTATAAGTGGGAATTGCAAAACGCACGGCAACCATGTACATGTTTTGAGGTATTAAATAGGAGTGTAAATGCAGCAACATAATATATAAAGAAGCATGTCAAGTCTTGAAATGTTGCATTTCCCCACTCCGTGATCCGTCTTCATTGTTGTTAAGGTGCATGCATACTGACGTTATCAAAACCTTAGAAAGAAGTATTATTTAGTTAGACACCCTGACGATCACATGCACTTTACCGAATCACGTTCGACTGCAATTCTTTTGATTAGTTCGCTGGTGTTGTAAAGACAAACATAGCCTTCATACACCTTTAGCTATTCCCAGCATAACCTGCATAGCGTCATTATCGTGACAGTGCGCCGTGAAGCCCGGCGGCTCCTCGGCTGCAACACGGAGCGGGACTGCAGGAGGAACAAACATGGCGACTGCCTATGCGTGGTTTCTTGTGCTCGGGTCGGTTTTTCTGTGCAATCTCGTGAAAACACTCCTGCCGACCATATCATCTTTCGTAAGTAGGGGCTATTGCTTGGATATACGAAGCTTTTGCCTCGTAAGTACACGCTATAGCTGTATATTATGACTGGCAGTGTAATTCGTGTAGCCTGGTCTCACAGACAGCACACCACCGCTGTTGACTAACGTTAGCTTAGCTTAAATGTCAGTTAAAGCTAATGGATAGCTAGCGAGCTTGAAACACCGTAGCTGTCGTGCTGGTCAGAGGGTGGGGTTTTCCCGAGAGCCCGGTACAGTCACTACAACACGTAAGGGGGAAGCATTTTAGTGCTGCACCATTGTTCAAATGGAAAGGGCCGAGTGTAACTGTTTACAACTCCGCGTTGCTGCCAACGAGGCTCTGCAGTTCAAAGCCCCGAGCAGGAGACGCTCATTGGTGAACTCTTATCAACTGTGTGGCTGAGTCTCTGCATCCATAAACAGTAGCATCCCTTACAGTGAAACCCCGTCTCTCTGTTTTCTCAGCAATAGTCTATTTTTTTTGTCTCCCCTCCCTCCTCCTCCTCCTTCTTCTTCTAAGCTCACAAAGATGGTGCAGAAAGATGCCGAGCAGGAGAGCGAGATGAGGGCCGAAGTCCAGGAGATGAAGAAGGAGCAGTCCTCAATTAGCATGATGGATGAGTTCGCTAGATATGCCAGATTGGAGCGCAAAATCAACAAGATGACAGACAAGCTGAAAACACACGGTGAGAGCCAGAAGTAGTTTTTGTGACATGCATAGGACAGACAGTGTGACAGCAGACTGCCATTGCAAGCTTCAGTTCAACTTGAATTAATGACATCAGGGACATCTAGTAACAACATCCAGCAACACTACAAATTATGACCTCTAAATTACAGTCAGCCTCTCTTTGAACATAAGTTGAGTTTCATATTGATGTTCTTGTTATTTAGTCCACCCCATGTAGTTTAACAGTTTCTTCTCAGTAAAAGGCACATATTGTACCTTCCACACCTGTGCGTGTCTACAACAGCAGATTTGCACATTAAAACCTCCAACCGCAGGAGGTTTTGGATAACATACTTACTGAGCGCTCAGTGGGAACAGCTGCTGCCCCGTTGCTGTCCTTCACTCTCAGCCTCAGGATTATCTTGTGCACAGACAGGAAGTGGCTAAACAGAATTTCAGTACGATACACGCGTACAGCAGATCAAATGCTGTTTCAGATTGTTTCCGTGGTGATTATTATCTTTCTCTAACTGCACACTGACAGTTTTAAATCTCCCGTGACCAAGCTATGTGGCTCGTGTTTTTCTCTATATGACTTCAATAAATACCAGCCAATCACTTTTTTCTCCTAGTTTTACTGTGCTTATGACTCCCAAACAGCTGACTCATAGTCTCTACCATTGTGTTCACCTGCTCTCCACTGTTTGAATGAAAAGTGTTTTTCTGAAATGCCCAGAATGAACTAAATATTTACTTAATGTAGCGTATTGATATGTCTTATATAATGTATTTTTTTCTACAATACAAGACCGTACAAAGAATGCACTGTCGTGATACTTGCAGTGTTACCCTGTGCCTGGGTGAAACATTAATGGGCTGTACATTAGTGGGTGCTTACGGTAGCCTAGTTTAAGACCTCTGAATGGCTGATGTTTTTCAGTGATTCAAATAATGAAATAAAAGGAACTGGCTATTCAAGCTGATGAAAAGCTAAAGGGCACTGGGGTTGTATCAAAGAAGGCTGAATCACCACAGAAACCAGTGTATTAAATCTAACAGTTGTGTATTTCCTCACTTTTGCAGTGAAATCAAGAACAGCACAACAAGCCAAAATGAAATGGGTTGTGAACATTGTCTTTTATATTCTGCAGGTAGGTGGAAATTGGAAGTAGAAGCATTTAGTTGTATATCCTAATGTAACTATGAAACCCACACAGAGAGCAACTTCAGTACCAAACCTGCATGGACCATCTATATTGATATGAAATGATCCAGTTAATGCTATTGAAGTACCTTACTTTATTCTATTTTAGAAATAGAATGTAAAAGTTTATATTGTTAGCATGTCGACAAGCTAATAAAATATCTATTACATACCCTACATATTTCTTTTATTTGTCAGGCTGCTCTGATGATCTCTTTGATATGGAAGTATTACTCCAATCCAGTGACAGTGGTCCCTAGTAAATGGATTGCCCCTGTGGAGCGACTTGTGGCCTTCCCAACAGGAGTGGCAGGTAATCAATCTGTTTTTCATATTTGATAGACTATAATTTAGAAACAAACAGTAGGACTCATCTATAACAATAAAATACATGTAGGATAGTTTGGGTTTTTTTTGGTAATACAACAGAAGATGGCGTTACATAGATCATAAAACCACATTCCTTTCATTTAGATGGGTTATTTTTGTACTGATTCAGACGATGCTGATGTATAGATAAATCACAGCGTGCTATTCCCTCTCTTACAACAGTCATGAAGCTCAGGCTGTTTATCCAATCATTGACAGAGCTGTTCTTTCCCTTCAGGTGGAGTGGGAATCACGTGCTGGTTGGTGGTTTGTAACAAAGTAGTTACACTGGGTCTCCATGTCGTCAGCTAGAGACTCCAGCTGAGTTAAATGCACTGGTTTTCTAACGTATTGCTACACAGTGAAAGCCACAGTTTTGTGTCATTTGTTTGTCAGCTGTTTCAGGTCAACATAAAAATGCAGTGCATTTTGGCTTTGGCTGTTTCATATTGTAACTTAGTATTTTGTTGATGTTGAATTTAGTTTTATGTTAATTGTGAGGATAATTTCACTGTATAATTTCAAAACAATGTGGAAATGTTAAAATGCCTTTTAAGAACAGAAAATAAAAGAAAAGCTTTTATTTGTTGTAATTTTAGAAATTGGGAATTGACTAGCAAAAACAAAGTCAGGTAGTTTTCTTGGAGTCAAATTTTAAGATAAAAACCAAAGTAGATCCTAATGGACTGTGTGGCTCTTGGGTAAAAAAAACAAAACACACAAATGATTGACAAATACTTCAGTATGAGAGTCACTCTGCTGCCTCTAGTCAAAATTCCCTCCTACTTTTCCTCTGTGTATGGCAGTTACAAAGTACAGATGTATCTGACATGTTTTGCCCTCAGCTGTCCAGTTACCAATTCAGTGATTTTACTTGGACCAAAGGGCTCCCCACCAGCTTGCGCTTCCTGTTTTGAACTGCCCTTTACACATACTGAGGGCTGCCTACTCCACTGCTGCCAGATTTCCCAGCTGGTAGACGAAGATCATGAACCCCACCGCTGAGGGTCTTGGTGTTTCCACACGGATTCAAGTCCACCGTGCTGCAGGCAGGTCTTCCACTGTGCAGGTTCTAGGTATAGATTGTATGAAAAGTGTAGTTGTGTCTGATTTTGGGGTGCCTTTTTCCTAAATGTAGGACACCTCGCTTTCATGTTCCTATCTTTTCCACTAATACCCGCGGGACCTCGCATGCCTCCTTTTCTTTGGCACAGTCCCCATCAGTTTGATGCGCTGGGCTCTCTTCTGAACTACTCTGCTCACAGGTGTCTGAAAACAAATAGTTTCGTACTTTTTTTTGGGAAAAATACTGAATGACCCGAGAACAAAACAAGTGTTTAGCTCTATTACCAAGAGCCCATACTAAGTTTGCTCTTAATATTTGTAGTGTTTGTTGTTCCTGGAGAGAGCTGTTGTAGGATTAGCACCACTATGGGTTTTTTTTCATCTTTCAACAACTTTGCACATGTGCATTGCCAGTAGTGTTATATTATTATCATGCTGTGACATTAATTAGTGCTCACCTGACATGTCTCAGTATCCTCTTGGTGATTCTCTTCTAATGTGACACTTACCAAAGACTCCAGCACTGGGTTGTAACACTGAAACTAGAAAAATTGCATTTCATGAAAATGTGTGTGGATGCTAAAAGCTGAAATAAATCATTGAAAGCATTACTGAATTCTGAAATGCCTGAAAAATGCATTACACTAGACTGCTGGAAGCAGAAATATATAAGTGGCACAACCGCAGGGGGGCACAAGCCAGTGTCTTCATGTGCCAGTCCCAAGTCTGGATAAATGCAGAGGGTTGTGTCAGGAAGGGCATCCGACGTAAAACACATGCCAAAATAAAAATGCGAATCACAACAATGACTTCCATACCGGATCGGTCGGGGCCCGGGTTAACAACGACCGCCACCGGTGCTGTTGACCTACAGGGTACCGGTGGAAATTGGACTACTGTTGGTCCAAGACGAAGAAGGAGAGGAGGAAGGTGTGTTCGTAGGCAGAGAGAGAAGAGGAAAGCTAAGAATGTAGGACTGACAGTAGGGACTTTGAACGTTGGGACTATGACAGGGAAGGCTAGAGAGTTGATTTTTCGGAGATAAAGCCAGAGAGGCCAGATTGAGGTGGTTTGGACATGTTCAGAGGAGAGACTGTGAATATATTGGTAGAAGGATGCTGAGGTTGGAGCTGCCAGACAGGAGGTCTAGAGGAAGACCAAAGAGGAGATTTATGGATGTAGTGAGAGAGGACATGAAGTTAATTGGTGTGAGTGAAGAGGATGCAGAGGACAGGGTTAGATGGAGGCACATGATTCGCTGTGGCGACCCCTGAAAGGGAGCAGCCGAAAGGAAAAGAAGAAGACAACTGGGAGTGTGAAACGTTAAGTTGAATAAGACCATAAATGCCTTGAAGAGCTTAACGTGTTTACATTTGAAATGGTTTCTGTAGCTTAAGTATGCAGAAAAACATACAGAATAATAATAAATTGCAAAGCATTGCTAGAAATGTGACATGAATTAAAAGAAGTGGAAGCTGAACTGCGTTGCCTAACGAAGCTAAGAGCTGAAAAACTTTCACGCCTATTGTAATAAATTGTTGAAAAAAGCAGTACAAATCCCCACAAAGATAGCAAGACACCAGTTAGTGTGTTTATGTAGAAGTCTCCACAAAAGTAGAAAAAAACCAAAACAGTATGAGTGTGTTTAATCAACATCAGAATTCTCAGAAATAGAAAATTCTGCTCACTATATTTTTGTTTAAATAGATCCAGCACTTTTTAAACAGCACATCGACTTGATATTTGGTTCTGGGTGTTGCTGCTGAGGAGCTGTAAACAAACGTAACAGACAACAACTATTCATTTCATTAAACTGCATTATGTATCACTATTACGGGCCTGAGTCAATTAGTGTGGATTTTCATATAACCAACATCAGCTTTAAAATGCAAAGTTGTTCTCTGTGTGTGTTCAGTCTAAAAAGTCAGTGGCTCCTTTGCTGCTCAGTTCATCCACCTGTAAGCTGGACTTTTGCTGATCAAATGGCACCCAAAGCCTCAAGCTTGGAAACCTTCAGAATATTTAGGTAAACAAGAAGGCCAACATTTTAAAATTTCAATATACACTGAAGAAACAACTCACAACAAGGCCAGTCAATCTCTGTGAAAACATTGTTGTCACAGGTGAAAATATTGTGAGAAATAAGTGGCAATTACATTAACTATGCATTAGTGTTTATGTGGAGGCTAATATTCCACTTATAGCCATATCTGACTACATTTACATTTAGTCATTTAGCAGACGCTTTTATCCAAAGCGACTTACACACTCACACGCCGAAGGCACAGCTTTGGGAGCAATTTAGGGTCCAGTATCTTGCTCAAGGATGCTTCGACACCTGGCCCGGGGAAGCCGGGATTGAGTCGCCGACCTTCCGCTTGGCGGACGACCCCTCTGCCCCCAAGCCACAGCCGCCCCGCTACCAATGCCTCAACTGACCACCTTGATCTGAACAGACTAGCCCAACCAGTAGGAATCTAGTTTGAGAGGGGTGGTGTAACACAATCTATTCAATGTGAGAATATTTGATGATAGCCTTGTAAACATTTGACCCAACACACTTTTCTTCTATTATTTTAAACAGACTACATGTGGTCTTACTGTGCATATTCTTTTATGTAGGGTAGATGTTGTTGCAGTTCAGCACCTCTTGTGCTTGCCTTCTCGTGTTTGATAATTGCTCATTACATACATTCGGATTACATGCTTAGGTTGCTGGATGTGTTACTGTGGCTGTCTATCAAACCAAGTTCTTTGTATTCATCTAACGTTAAGGAGCTTTAACTCAGGAGGTTTAGTATTCTCAACACACTGTTACTGCTGGTCCTGCTATCAAAACAATGATACATTGCTACATATTTGAGGATGGGACACATTCAGGAAGGACCACCGGCTATTTACCTGCTCTAGTGAATTACTTTATCCATTAAACCTACGAGAGGAAGCACTGTCTATTCAATGGGGACAGTAAAAAAGGACCCCCAGACATTTAAGTATTGGATGATTTGTGGCTCTGTTACGGTTCTTGGTTGCAACAATGACCAGACTAGTTAGATCATTTGTTGTAGCAGTATTTGGCATAGAGTAATATCTTTATGTTAAAAAAACTCAGCTGGAATATTTCTTTGTGATGAAATCATTTGAAATAAATGAAGAATCTAAATATAAACAGCCCACTTGTCTGTCAGAATTTTCTGTTCACGTCACAATTTCTGTCAGTCATCCGTATACATTTATAATGACACCGCTAACGAAGCTTCTTTCAAAACCTCTAACTTTTTTGAGGTCGGTCATCTGCCTGCCTTGAGTCCTCAGTGCTGCTGCCTCTTGAAAGTATTTCTGCTTCTAACGTGGACCAGCTGCCCTTAGTATCGTTCAAGGTGCCTGAGTAAAAATAAAAGATGCACAGAAACTTTACTGAGTCTGCACTCGTTTTTTAACTACGTTCACACAGAGTCCAACACACTGGCTGCGAAGCCCTTTCCTCTGCAACTACAACAGAGTCAGTAAATGACCTGATTCTTTTAAAAACAGACACAGCCGTCTTACATTGATGAATGCAACATCAGTGTGTGAAGTACTTGCCAAATTCTATCCTGAAAAGCAGTTTCAGGATCCTTGTAAACCCCTAATGTAAACAGGGCCACTGTATACAACAACAACAAACCTTTTAGTACAATTAAAAGCATCTATTAAATATTGCAAACACCTTTGTTTCTGAGAATGTCCCTGCAAAAGAGATTGCATGGTGGCAGCTCTCGTGTGTGAGGTTTAGGCTTTGGAGGGCTCAGAAGCAGCTTTAAAGGATCTTTTTTTAGATTCCAATCCAGTTCTGAGAAGAGAAAACAAAAATTACGAAATGGTATTATACCAATTAAACTGATTTTTAACCAAAAAAACCCCTTACACGTAGCACTTTGTACCAGCAGTACAGCAGACTGATGCCCTGCAGTAAACCTCAAATCTATGACACAGGTTTCCAACCCAGCAGCTGATGCAGCTCGTGTGTCTTCCTCTCCTTAAAGAAAGGATTTCAAAGTTTCTCTTTATCCTCACGAATCTCTTCTCTGGGGCTGTACAGGGAGGCGAACAAAGTCAGGTATCTATCATGCAGCCACACGTTTCAGATTGAGGACAGCCATGAATGTTCATGTCAGCCCAAGCCGCTGCTCGCTTACAAAAATACACGCGAGCCACCGCAGCCCTGATATCTGCGACAGGCTCGGGTGTGTTTCATAATTTGGCAGTGTTCGTCTTCTGCACTTATATAAACGTCATTGTACAGGTGAGCGTCCAACTTCAAACTCTACATTTTAGTCCAAAGATACCAAACACGTCAGGCAATTTTTGCAGCCTATTAACATCGACCTAACGTCCCGGAAAACCTCAAAGCAAGCACGTAAAAACATGCTAACTCGTAACTTCAATGCTGACCGCTTAGCCACGACACAGGCTCACCTCTGTACAGCGACTTCAAGCTCGATGTCCGATGCTGAAACATTGTGTGATTGTACTGTCCTGGTCGTGCTCAGTGAGCCACGTCAAGCCAAGAGACAGCAGTCTTTGAAGTCCTTCGGAAAACGGACGTGTCCTCTTCCTCTGCTGTTATTAGTGCTGGGAAATTATACAGGCATTTATTGGAGAAACATGACCCAAAAAAAAGCAAAACAGATTCTACCTGGAAAGAGTAGATAAACACTGCCCGGGTCACACAGAGAAAAGCATTCTGACACATAAGGGCGAGCATCCAGCAACAGCCATGTCGCCGTGGCAATGATTGAAATCCGAGCAGTGAGACACCAAAGAGACAAAACCACCCCACCTGGGAGGCGCGGCAGTGCCACCGTGTGGCCGGAGCCTCTTCAGCAGCTTGTGCCCAGTCCTGGCTCAGCTGCTGCTGCTGCAGGTCCCACACCTGACCCTTCACCTCCCCGATGCTGCGCGGGTTGGCAGACTGGATCCTGGGCTTTGACACCTACTGTGGCTTGATCAGAGGCAACTTGAGGACTTGGCGGTTCGCAGTGTAGTTTCTTCTGCCTGTGGGGCCCTTGTGTTCTAATATCACAGTATTCACTAATGATAGTGTGAATAACATCCAATATGTTTACACTACATTTAAAACAACATAAGTCCTACTACACACGTTAAATAAAATTCCGTCATTCACACCATACCTACCATACACGCAGTCTTTTGAGTCCAATTAGTGTGATGTTGCTTCCCAAAAAAAGGGAAATAAAAAGGTGTGAAATCTTACAGGCCTAGAGCTTTTTTCTTTCACTACATTGTGTAAGGATGTAATCTACAGTTTTTACATTCACTATGATTACAATGCGTGAGTGGTTTTTTTTTAACCTTTTTTTCACATTCATGCTATAATAATTATAATGATCTTTATATAAATAAACATATTTTAAAAATGTACTTGAACCAGGTGTGACCAACTACAGCTAGCAGACGCCTTTATCCAAAGCAACTCACACACCAAAGGCACACCTTCGACAGCCATTTTGGCTTCAGTATCTTGCTGAAGGATACTTCGACACATGGCTGGGGGAAGCCTGGGATCGAACCGCCAACCTTACGATTGGTGGACGACCGCTCTGCCACTAAACCACAGCTGTCCCGTCTAACAGGTGGTTAATGAAAACGCCACAATATAAAGGCTGTAGCCGTGCGTAATGGCTCTTCCAAATGATACAATAGCTGCTTCGGTTCCTTTTTGCCATCCAACCTGTTTCATTTTGTTACTAATGCCAGTGCTTAAGCTTCCAAATAAGAGCCTACACGTTTTCTTATGTAAATGGTACTTACAGTTCACAATCCGTAAAATTGTGCTTCTTGCTTCTGCCATTTCTCCTCAAAATGTAACTAAATGCCGGACCTTTCATATGCAAACCAGGCAATTGGAGTTGTGTTTGAAGCCATTTAGATTGTAGGAATGGTCATAAGGCTCCTGCGGGTGCGCACAGTTTCAGAGTGATGGAGATGTATGAGGACAGAACACGGTGGGTTTTATAAATCTGACGAAAAGAACGCGTATCTATGTTTTCTGTTTTGTGTGTACACCAATTTATACACCTAAATATAGCCTATGAGTTTTATACATTTGACCCCTGGGGTCTTGTCTATTACGCGAGTCAGCAGGGTCTTCAAAGTCAGATAAATAGTGTGAACTATTCGAGCCCCAGCGCAGCCTAAAGGCAGTGGACCCCCTGGAGATGTCCTGCAGTTCGCCTTCATCCATTGTGAGCAAAGGCCTGCTGCCTCACACACATCACTTCTTTACAGGCTTCTCCGCTCTGAGAACAGAAGAACTATTTAAGGAAAAGATTGGGATCAAGCTGATTTTACACAAAGTAGAAGTTAATTAGGAGATCCTTTTCCAGTTAGAAACAACATGCTTAAGAGGTTTTAAAGTTGCTTTTCTGAGATCAATAAAATAAATGTGTTTTGCTCCAAAATGCCTGTATGTACAGTTTAATCCCTACTTAGAGTTTGATAACAAATACTTTTCTCTTCCCTATGATCTTTGAATTGCATACAATGACATTTCCTCCCCCATTAGTAGACCTACATTGGTTCTTCACATTTTTAGGCTAATTGATGTAGCCTGAAAATATAAGAGCGTCATACTTTTCACGTTTTTGAGAGTTGCTATCATTTCCCTCCCGCTGCACACTAAAAATGTTGTTAATATTTAACCAACTTACTTTGTAGCCTCATTAACGGGTTTTTTTTTTGTTGTAAAGATGCGTTCACAATTGATACGTAATTTTTAAATTAAATAAAAATGAAATAACTCCATGTGAAGAAGTGTTTCCCCTGTGCTTTGGTGACAGCAGGCTGTCCCATCTAAACATGCAGGCTGCACAACAACCGCTTGGATTTAAGAAAACAATGTCCCGTGTTCTTGGGGAACCCTATTCAAGGACCCTAAACAGGCCCGAGTCCCTGTGTTCGGACACCAAAGACTTACAGCCTATAGTGCTGGTCAGTACTATTTCGGTCCATATATGCACTCAGCAAGGAGCTGGAAACTAACTTCCCTGTCCCCTGCACCAACAGACAGCTGAAGTTGCCAATCAGCCTGTGTGGTGCTGCGCCCCTAGGGGCCAACCCGCCAGTCCCGCACTAACGGAGCCTGGAGACAAAAATAGCCTCGGCGCAGTGTGTGTGTGTGTGTGTGTGTGTGTGTGTGCGATCTTAGTGCTATGTCTCCGTCCTGGGTGCACTCTAATAATAGAGGTGGCTGCCTGCTCCTTTAAGAGTCTACTTGTTGCATATAGCCTACTCTACAAAATACATTGAAACAAAATGGTTATAAAAGTATTTCTCGCCTCTTCATCGGGATCCACTGCGGTAAGCATTCAGACTGGTTCCTCGTTAGAGTGAACTTTCTCGGTTGTAGCCTAAGTTACTCCTTAAACCGATCAGGACTTTCACTCACATGAACTCAACTGCCTTAAACCTCGAAATGAATGTCTCTCGCCTTTTTAATTTTGCATACCTAAAGCCTCTTGGCGTGTTTGTGACTTGATTTATGCGGAACTTGTGCTTGCGCGGCGCTTTAGTAACTAGGCTACTCTGTTTAATTGTCTCGCAAGTCGGCGTGATTCTCGTGCAGAGCTTTCTAGAACAGGGGCCGCCAAAGCTTTTCATGCCAGGGCCCCCGAATATACAGACGCTTTAGACCACATAACTGTGTTGGTAGAGGAGAAACAGCCTTTTCATACTATTTGTGATCAGATACATCTTGCAGTAACTTGCTGGGGTGATGACCACAGCGGGAGGGGGGTTGGATTAATCCTCTAGATCTACTTTTGGCAAAGCTAAATAAGCAGCCTGAACCAGTCCAGTGGTGGCATGGTGGCCAAGTTGGCTAGCAGTGTTTTCTCACAGCAGAAATATCTGGTTTTATCATGTCCCAACCCAGTGTATCCTGGGATAGGTAGGTGCAAGGTCTCCACACTATGTTTAGAAATGAGTAGATGACAGTTCATGACTGAGTGGCTGTGGTGGAATAAATACTCAGACCTTATACTTAAGGAAAAGCACCAATACAATTGTGTAGAAATACTCTTTTACAAGTAAAAGTCCTGCATTCAAATTTTTACTTGACTAAAAGTAAAAAAGTATTAGCAGCAAAAGGTACTTAAAGCACTGTAAGTTTAATGAATCATTATGCAGAATGGTCCATGTCAGAATAATATATTTCAGATAATTGGATTAAAATTGTTTACATTTAGCAGACGCATTCATCCAAAGCAATTTACACACTCACAGACCAAAGGCACAGCTTTGGGGTTCAGGATCTTGATCAGGGATGCTTCGACGCATGGCTGGGGGAAACAGGGATCGAAGCGCCAACCTTCCGATTGGCGGACGACCCGCTCTTCCACCAAGCCACAGCCACATTATTGATGCATTGGTGTGTTCTTTACTTTAATGTTGCAGCTGGTTAAGGTGGAGCTAATTGTAAATATTTCATATACTGCTGAGTAGCTTAATCTATATTGTAAATTTTACTTCATCTGCAAAGTAACAAGCATCTAAAGCTGTCGAATAAATGTAGTGGCTTTATATATATATTTCCCTCTGAAATGTAGTGGAGTGGAAATATAAAGTAGGATAAAATTGAAATAGTCGAGTAAAGTACCTTAGAATTGTACTTAAGTACAGTACTTGAATAAATGTACTTACGTTCCATCACTGCTGAATGCACTGGTCTACTTTGAATCTTAAAAAAATCCAGATCCCACGAGTATTTAACCTTTTCATCTCAGCGCACAGATTTGTCTTTATATTAGTGCTGAAACTAACAGTTATTAATTCATTAATTAACTTGATG
Organism: Coreoperca whiteheadi; assembly: GCA_011952105.1. Lineage (NCBI taxonomy): Eukaryota > Metazoa > Chordata > Actinopteri > Centrarchiformes > Sinipercidae > Coreoperca > Coreoperca whiteheadi. Next base: position 20,770,620 of record CM022478.1, on the reverse strand, counting down.
GGTTTTTTTCCCTATGAACTGTTTTGACTATAATTTCTCAGAAAATATTAAAAAATTTATCATCAAAATTTCCCAGAGCCCAAAATCACGTAATCAAAGTTTTTATTTACTCAACATTTACTCTGGTAAATAACTTGAGTGACTAATTAATTATCATAATAGTTGGCGATTAATTTTCTGTCGGTCAACTAATTATTCAAGCCCTAGTTTATATGTTTATTTGGTAGGGAAGGAGACCAGGAAAGGGGGTGAGTGTCATGCACCAGATTTGAAATATAAATGGTACACACTTGCATTGTAAATCTTTCACTTTAAATATTACAGCCTTCTCCCCACATACCCTGCAATAAGTGTTGATTTCATAACGCTTACGTTATTTATTTTTCTGCTTTCCAGATCAAGAAGAAGCAGCAAGATGTGGTCGGCTTCCTGGAGGCTCTTAAAGTGGACTACACTCAGCTGGACATCGCCTGCAACGAGGAGAACCGCATGTGGATGAGGCAGAACGTTCCTGATGAGAAGAAGCCCACCAACGGCATCCCCCTGCCCCCTCAGATCTTCAACGAAGAGAGCTACTGTGGGGTAAGGACACAGACACCTTTTTGTAGCAGACTCATTATTCTGAAGACACGTCTTTATCAACCAGCTCCAGACCTCTGCATATACACTTGAACTCACTGTATATGGCATTACTACAACGTACAGACATGCTCCTCTAAGTGCACGTGATGAGAAAGTAGTAATAGAAGATGTAGTGAATTGTTAAAGAATGTTTTCTTTTATTTTCATGCAGGACTATGAGACGTTCTTCGATGCCAAGGAGGACAACTCAGTGTATGCCTTCCTTGGGCTGCCCCCTCCTCCCGGGTCAAAGGTTGGAACTATTTTCTGTTTTCTACAGTGGCTAAACACTACAAAATTATATATAATCTAATCTAATTTCTTTTACCCTTATGCCAGGCTGTGAATATGCTGTATTGGGACAGTATCAATAGTGTGGTTTGTTTTATCAAAGCGCTAATATATAGTCTTTCAGGAAGTTTAAACTCAGTTGAACTAATTCTGGTTTGGCTTTCTGCAATACATCATATTTTTGAAGATAGCCTGTTTGCAGTGACTTTAAACTTAGGCCTGCTCACGGGGCCTGAAGTGATGATGATTTTAATTATTGGGTTAGGCATACGGAATATTTCAGGGTTTCAGTCATATCAGGCCATTTCACGACAGATGTAGTTCCTAAGTCATTGATTGTACTGTATTAAACAGAAGAAAATGTGACTTACTCTCACCTCTATGGTGAGTAGTATCAAGTTATATATGACCTGGTTGGTGGGTGTTGAATATCATTACTTTTGACTGAAGTGGGCCAAAAACACTTTCCCAAATTAGTTTTGTGTTTTTATTTTTACTATTTAATATGTTGAAATGGTTAAAATGGACTTTAATTTCAAGAAAACTATTTTGGTTTGACAACATTCACAGTGGTTATAACTTCAAGACGTAGAGGACTTCACGGCCGGTGATCCATACGCGTGTCTATGATACACTCATGTTAAACCTGATCATTTCATTGACACAGGAAGCAGTAGAGGCCGACAGTGCGCGCATTGTGGAGAACGGGACCCATGCTGAGGAAACTAATGCAGAGGGGAACCTTGATGCCTCAATAGTAATGCTGTCGTTACATTCATTTTGCCCTCCCTTTCTTTTCACTGTGTCTCACCTTTTCCTTTCCATCCAGTATAACGATCTCCTTCTGTCCATACCTGTCGACTTGATGAGACTCTTAATTTCCGCTTGGTCACCACATTGAGTAATCTTTTTGTGTTTTGCATGAGCGAGATATTTGAGTTCACAATAACAGTATACTGAGTTCTCATTTCCCTGTGACATTACATCCTTTCTATAATTACTACTTTACAAAGGGGAGTATGTTTGGTTTGCCTTGGCAAATTTGATGTTTTGTTTCATTCTTATGGTTTTGTTCAATGCATACTTTAAAAAAGCATTTTGTGTCTTTACTTATACTTCTGGATTCTAGTGACTTTCTAACATTTTTCCTTCCAAAAGAAAAAAATCCCTGCCTGTCTTCAGTTTCACAACAATGCAGATTAGAGACATCATCATTCACTTTCTACATTTTTCTGCATTAACCATCTTTAGAATTGAATTATATTTGTAAAATGGCAAATTGTCATTTATACACTCCAGTTATTGTACGGATACATTACTGATTGTCATCTATGACAAAAAGGCTGTCTTCAATTCATGATTCATCTTTCCAAACCTTTGATTTTTATCCAAAGTACTGACACTCTCCACCTTTTAACTGCTTCTAGCTCTTCCCTCCTCCAATTTATTCCCAGGATTGACACCTACCTTTTATGTTTTTGAACCTCTCTAACTGATGGGTTGACCGTTTTAGTGCAGTCGAAGCAGCGCCTGAACAACTGTGCCATTCATATTCTAAGTTTCATTTGTTTCCCTTGAAAACCACTTGTTGTTTTCACCTCGCAATAAGGAGGTTCCAGTGGAGCGGCGTAATGGGGAGTCACACGGAGAGGAGGAGCAGGCACAAGCAGCTGATGAGAAGGAGGAAGGTGAGGGTGGCGAGGAGGAGGAGGAGGATGAGGAGGTAGCAGAGGGAGAGTCTGCAGATGATGAAGCCACAGAAGGAGAAACAGCAGGAGACGAGGCCCCCGCAGAGGAGGAGGAGGAGGAGGAGGAGGAGGTAGTGGAAGAAACAGACGAGGTCACAGAAGACACAGTAATTGCCACTTAACTAAAATTCACCCTCCCGTAGTTTTGCCTCTCCCTCCATCCCTTGAATGTTTTGAACTGAATATCTTTTCCACCACCTTCCCATCAATGCTCTGTTTTTCCTCCCCTCAGCATCTCCACTTTCCATGTAATTTTGTCCTTTTCTTCCACATCAAGGGTTTTCCTCCTTTTTAAGTTCCTGTCATCCTTGTACTACATCTCCTCATCACATCTCTCTCTCTCTCTCTCTCGATTCAGTTATTTATGAATCGAAAATGTGTAACATTCCTTGTTCACTGTCTAACCAGCACCATGGGACATGTAACCTCTTTACTTTTGTATTTCAGCAACTTTTTTAATGTGTTTTTTTTTTTGCCTCCATGTGTCTTTGTATTTTGCTGATGACATTACCACTTGTCTTGACGATCCACCCCGCATTTCACTGCATATCCATTCACTATTAACTGTCAAGGTGTGACAGTAGGGTCCCACTTGGACTGGTTCAATAAGCCTGATCTGTGGATGCTGTTGTGTTTCAGTATCAATAAACAGTATGCATTATGTAATACTATCTTATCTCCTCTGTTAGCAGGCCCATGCAGAGGAGGAGGAACAGGTAGGTTTCTCGAAAGCTTATGGACACAATGAACTACAGTTAACACTTAAAGGAACTGTGTTTGAGTGATTTCCTTCTCTTTTCTTTAACAGGAAGATGCTGATGAAGACAGGGTAAGAAGAGACACTGTGTGTTCTTGGTGCTAAATCTGAGGGGTGTAATTAATAAAAGAAACCACAGCAACAATAAAACTTAATGCTGGTAGTGCATTGTGTTAGTTTTACTAGTAATAAGACAAGCTTGAACTCAATAGGTCTCATACATTTTTCCTATACATTAACTCCAGCTAATATAGGACACTTTTTAATCAATATGAAATATATAATCCTCTTTCCCTAATAATGTAGCAAGTCAGTCACAGTAGATTCTGTGCTAATAACCTCTAGTGTCCAGTATGTAAGAAGATGATCAGCCATATTAAGAGGTACAAACCCACTGCGACTGTAAATGACTGTTGATGCAATGTATAACATGCAGGTTTTAGTGTAACCTCTCGAATTCTCTGTTCAAGGGCAGTGTTTGTTTTAATTGTTGCATCCCTTTTTAACGTGTCTATTTTATTTTTATTTTGTAGCCTCTAAAAACTAGTATCTTCCATTTAGCCCCTGTTTGCCCGACTCTTGTGGTGGGAATGCATGTCATGATCATCAGACGAATTTAGCAGCCTCATACCACTGTGAAAAAATATATAAAAGCAATGACTGTTGATTAACTCAACATTTCCCTACTATTATGCATCATATAAGATACAATGTTTTTAGAAATGTTACTTTTAACTAGAGTTTGACACCTAGATTTTACTTTTACACATTTATATGTCCTGGTAATGTGTGGTTTATTCGAGTTATTATTCAATTTTAATTGATAGATTACACACAGTAATTGACTGACATGTTACACTCAGTAACTTTCTCCACCTTCTACTTCAGGGAGCTGCATTTAAGAATTGGAATGTTTCTTCAGTTGGTGTTGCAGGCCATTTAAACCACCTGGCTCAATTCACTTAGACGCATCAGTTTCAGAGATCCTTCTGCTGGTGTTCACACCAGCCTTGTTTGTCATGCATGGCATTTGACCCCTTCTTTGCCCTTCTTTTGTCCATCTCTTGGTTTGCTCCCTCCAGGAGGAAGAGGAGTTGCAGTCAGAGGTAACGGTCGTCTCTTTCTACGGTTCTTCCATATAGTCCTCAGCAGTGTCGGTTTGATGGTGCACAGAAGGGGGAAGGCTGCTGTGGTTAGGTTGGCGTGGGACGGGGTCTTGATCTGCTGTTCCCACTCATCTGTATACTCTTTAATCTGCTCACCTCAAGACTTCACCTTTCTCCCACCTCCTGTCTGTTGTTTCTCCATCACACCACTCCGTTTTTTTTTTATTTTACCATTTTGTTTTCCTCTTTTTTTTGCTAACATCCTGTTCCTCATTTCTTCCCACTTCTGTAGCTGCTTCCTGACAACCTCAACTATCCCTATAGTTTCCAGTTTAAATCAGAAGACTTTTCTATAGCGCATGCCTGTGGTGCTCTTTTGCTCCCCACACAGCCTGCTGACCTGCTATCTGTTATTCCTTCTAGGAGGAAGAAGAGCTACGACAGCTTGAGGTAGATTCATGTGATATTTGTTACCTGCCCCTAGCCTTCCTCAGTTTGTCTTGTGTTTTTTTTTCTATCACCTATCACTTTCAGTCATGTTCTTGCTTCCTTCGCCACCTCCTAGTAGTGTGTCAGGCATTCCTTCAGTTTTCTCTTTCACAAGTTCTTATAAGACTCTGTCTCACCAGGGGTATTCCATGGTTCGCATAGTTTGCCATGCTGTTAGGTGAAAGGGACCAATCACATAGCTGGATGAGAAGCATGGCGTCTCTGTAAACAGAGCAAAGAGTCAGAATAAAGTGCAAGATTAAGGACAACACTGCTGGCCATACAAAGAGTTTTTGCTTGTAACCTCAAGTGTGTATTGTCTCTGTCTACTCACCTATGCAGTGATGATTAAAGTATGACCTCCAGTGCTTGTCATAAGGACATTGCCAATATAAGAATCATTTTTAGAGAAGTAATAATGTAATATACTCAATAACGTCCAATAAAGTCGCTTTTATTTACACAAGTCACATTAGTTTGATACAGCATTCTATGACATGTCATTACTTTTCAATATGTTTTTAAGGGTTTACCATAATCTGCATCCCTGTTTGCACACACACATACACACATCTGAACATGCAGATGAGAGAATATTGTTTCAGTGTGCTCACGTTAGAATGGACTTTTTTTTGGCTCTGTCTGTCAGGGCCCATACAGGAAGACCCTTGACTTGTGCTGTGGCCACTTCTAAAACCAATAATATACACTTGTTCACACACAGTTTCTCACACTGCACATTAAGCCACGAGGACAGGGTTTCAAGTAAAGACTCAGTCCGTGATCAATTCAGAACTTTTCTCACAGCATTGCTTATCTCAGAGTTAACCAGGTCCCAAATCAGGATTTGCCTGCTTTAGAGTGCAACACCGTGACGCCTAAAGTCAGTCTAAGTAAAACACAAAAAGTTCAGTTTAAAGAAATGTCCCTGTGCTAAGTGCTGTGTAAAAAGGGCTCTGCTTCTCTGAGACATTCCAACCTGCCTGATCTTCTATCACTGCTTTGCTTTGCTTTGCCTTCTTTCCTCTCTACCTTTCCATCTATTTTGTCGTTGTCCCACCTCTCTTGCAGGAGCAAGACGATCAAGGCAGTGAGGTAGTTTCTGTGGTTTGTGGTGTCTTGTATTTTTCAGGCTTTATAGACTTTAGAGGTTTTCACTGTCCTTCCTCCTTCTTCTCTCTCTTTGTGATGCATGGACGTCTTTTCCATGGAGATGCCTGATGGTGTGCCGCATGAGAAATATGACAATATTTTACTTAAATATTAGGTGGATTTAGTGTGGTAACAAAAATGCAAGTCCATACACGGACCACGTATATCGAATCCCATTGGTCTTCTTTCCTTCAGTGTACCGTTCACATACTTAATACCACATGATTTCGTCTTCCATAGGAAGAAGAAGAGGCTGAAGTACAAGAGGTATATTTGCATTGTAGAGTCTTTGTCCATATTTCGCATGGTGTGAATCATATTGGGATTTTTATGCATGATCTGATTGCATACAAAGAATGATTTATGCAAATGTTTCCACAGTCTCTGCCCACGTTATGTGTCATCCAGTCCAGTGCACAATGTGGGAATGTGACTCAGCTCTGATTTTCACTGATGAGCGTTACTTCAAATATGGCATCACGCGATTTCTGTTGTTAGTTCAGTTTTGTAGTGAGCTTTAGCAAACATTCACTCAGGCATTTCCTCTCAGTCTGCCAGGACATTCGTGTTTGTTCTGATGCTTTAAGAACAGGTGGAAAGTTTTGTTGTGTTGTTCAACTCTGCCTGTGTGCACACGAGCATAACTTGGACATGTTTTCAGTTTGGTTGGGTTTTGCATGGAGAGAGGGGACACACTGACTTGACAGGGGCAGATGTCTTTTTCTTATTTTTAAGATGTCATGCCTTTTGTTTATTTTTGCGGAGAGCACTCTGAAACAAAGTGGATGTGACAAGTTCCAAAGAGGATGGATGAGATGGAGCACCTCTTGTTGTTGTGCAATGCTAGGAGTAAATAAATCCCACATAAAAATATGCATGTTGCATCAGATGACCCACTGGATTATGAATTGCTGCCTAACTTTTTTTCAGGATGTGCAGATCTGTTTGTGTGATATTATTTGACACTCACTATCTCAGTTGCAAGTTGTACAACAGGATGGAATCAACTGATTGTGGCATCTAATTATAGATAATGATGTCAACGCAGTTTGTTCCTTGGTGAGTGTGTTGTTTACTTCAAGAAGGCAGTCATCAAACTGTACTAACAAGGAACGGTTCTCAGCCACTGCAGCTTGAGTGATTAGACTTCGACTTATAATGACTGGTAGTTTCAGAATTTAAAACATTTTATATGGTGCACCGTCTTAAGCACCACTCTTGTCTCACTTAGGTCATCTCAGGATATACAAAAGTCTGTGGGTCATTAGTTTTTCGTTGCTTCTCTTGGCTACCGACCACCCCTTCTCTCAGATTACTTCTTCTCAATTTTTAACCCACCCTCACTACAACCACTAACATATGAAGTCGTCTCACCTTCCCGCCATTTGGGCCACAACTTCACACAACCCCCTTCTTTCTCTTTCTTTTTAACGCCTCAAAGGAAGAAGAAGACTTGGAAGAAACACAGGTAGTGTGACAGCTACGAGTGAAATCCATTTGGTCAGTTCTGAAGTGCTGCCTGTGCTTGACATGCCTGCAGAAAATCTTTTGTTTCACTCTTATTAAGAGGGTGGATCTGTGTGGTACACAAATACATACTAATTGAACATCTTAATAATGTAATATCTTAATATATAATTCAGACCTAGTAATCACTGATTTTATTGGAATTAGGAGTGTTGGTGGAGAGCAATAAGGGACATGACAACTGTTTTTGAAAAGAGAGGAAATCTCTTGGCTTTTTTATACCATCTGTCGGAGGAACCATCCTTGCTGTTATTTATGGAAAAATCTAAGCAGATCCAACTGTAATCTTTTTTTCTTTAATCCACTAAGCTTAAAGCATCCCTGCCCCACTGAGATGAAGGGGCTGAAACAACAAGCAACAGAGACTGCATCAGTTTGTTCACTGATTTTTAAACTTTTTCTACGAACGAAAACATTTGAAAGATGCTAAAATCACATAACAACTCTATAGAAAGCAACTCAAAACGCATCCATTTCAATACATTCTTGAGGATGTTTTACCTCTGTCATCTTTCATTGTTTTCCTTGCAAGTGTTTGTTACTAATTCTGATGATTATTTCTTTTAACAGGAGGAGGAAGCCGAGTAGTTGAAGCCAGGCGATGTCAATGATGTTGACTTACTACTATCCAGGTAAAACACTTTACTTCCTCCACTGCTTTGTTTCAGTGCTTTTGCTTTACCACTGGAGGGCAGTAACACATTATGTGAATTGGCAGCAAAGCTTGCCATAACATTGGTGTTATAACATTTATCTAACCAAGTAATTAAAAAGATAAACCTCTATTCAGAATAGGGTTTTTGCTTTTGTGTGCCTCTTTGGCCCTGCTATCAAATCAAAGGCTACCAAATAATAACAGACAATTACTCAACCTCTCTGCTGCTTTATCTACATTGTGTACCGCGCCTATGAAGTAGTGTTCTAGTATTTACTACAATGTAATGTTCATGCCTTTACATATAAGATGCATAAATCTTACATACTAACGCTGAGACCCTGCTTGCTTCACCTTGGTATTTGTATGGAGTTGTCTTTTGTTTCCCGTTGACGTGCACTTTGAGGCGTTCAGTCAGAGGAACCAAAATAATGCAGCAGACTATTTACAAGGGACTGCCACTGCCCATCTGCAAACAGCTTCAGTGAGCACACATAGTGCCTGGGGATCATCTGGAGCCATAACAAAAACATCCCTTTTTTGTTCCTCTGAGGCAGTGATGATGATAATAATAATAATCCTAATCTTCAAAGCTCGTCTTTTAGTCCTTCGCTGCATATCAGGCATCTATGACCCACTGCAGGAAGAGCCACAGAGCAGGCTCTGTAGGAATGGCAATGCTTGTCTCCCTCCTCCCTTAGCTGTCTCCCAACCCCTGCGAGCCCCTGTCACGCCTTGTTAGAGGAAGCTGCTAAGTGAGCTTCAGAAGTGCCTCCGGAGGAGTGGGTTTGCTGGGTGGCACAGGCATAGCGATGGTGGTGGCTGCCACCACACACAACTGGGAAATGTGTGCCCTTGTTTGTTTATTTATTTTTTCGTCTGTTTGCCTTGTGTTTCAGCCTGAAGGAGCCTCCTGTTCCGTCTCTCCCTGACTCCCGACGCTTGACCCCTCGCAGACCGCCCCTCCACCCCTCCCCAAGGCCGCACTGGACTCCACTGGAAACCTTTGGTCATGTGCATGAAGGCACCGTTCAAACTGAAAAGTTCTAACCCTCACCCTTTTCCCTTTTGACTGCAATATTAACATAATTTTTATATTGTGAGAATAGAGAAATACTGTAGTGAAAATGCTCAGAGTAGCCTAGTGGTGTCAGTTTTTTATTTTAAATGACTAGCTTTTGTAAAATTTTAGTTTCCAGACACAAAGAGACACCTTGGCATACCTTCGCTTGTGGCCTCTACATCAGATTCAAAGGTTCATAACTCATTCTCTACTAAGTGTTGTGTTCTTTTATCCGAGTAGTTTTCCAATGCGTTGATGACTCCTTCTATCAACTGATTGTATAAATGCAAACTAAGACTTCTAATGGCAACATGAGAAAGAGAATATGCACATACTGCAAGACTTTAAACGACTCCACTACCACTACAATTACTTCTGCCAATACTGCTGCTGTGTCAATGCACTTTGTTGAATGAAGAGTGAAACATGTGACTAAGACTTGGATGCAATGGAAAATGCAATAAAGTAGACTGGTAAAAAAAAACCCAACCCATTTGTTCTATTTTGTTTTATTTTAAACTCTTTTGTTGGCATATTTATAGATCAGTGGACCATTGTGCAGAGCAGCACAGGGGCAAACAGGAAAATAAAGCAAACGCCTTGTCCCACGATCCTGGAAAAGGTGGAGGGGGACATACACTACAATCATTAGATACAGGATTTACTGTAAATACTTTACAATACCATGTAAGTGCTGTTAACATGTTAAAGATAGGCTGTCATCTACACAGGACCCTTGCCATACAGTTACCAAGAATAAGATCCAAGGAATTTACTCTGTTTAAATTGAGAGTCAAGTCACTGAACAGAAATAGGATGTGACATGCAGCTTACTGGTCTTGGCAAAATCTGTTAGCATGCTAACATGTGCTGATGAGCATTAAACACGCAGTACAGAGGCGTAAGATTCACATTCAAGATTCAATACTTTATTGCCATTTCAACATAGTTGATATGAATTTGCCTTGGTGAGCTCACATCAGGACAGTAACTACACTCACTGAGACATACAAAGTGGTAAAACATAAAATGGCCATAATCAATCAAGTCAATTAAAATATCAATAAATATAATATTTCCATTCTATCAGCTCCACAAACAAAATAAGATGCCAATACTACTGTATAAATACCGGGCTGATGGCAATGTCATTATTGCAGGAAGTTGATCATAAACCAAAGAATAGGACAAACTGAAATTTTGACCTAATTATGGTGCTAGATGAAGTCAGAAGATCAGTTATTACAGTTCATCCCATGGGCAACATAAATGTCTGCTACATTTCCTGGTAATCCATAGTTGCCTAGACATTTCAGTCAAAACTACAAATGTCAGGCTCATGACACTAAAGGAAAAGTCCATTTATAATTCAGTTGAATTATATTTATATAGCGCAATATCACAAATCACAATTTGCCTGAAAGGGCTTTACAATCTGGACAACATATGACACCCTCTGTCCCTCGATTAGAACAAGGAAACACTTTTAACATGGGAAAAAAATGAAAGAAACCTCAGGAAGAGCAACAGAGGAGGGATTCTTCTCCCTGGACGGACAGACGTGCAATAGATGTCGTGTGTACAGAATAGTTTCTCAACAGAAGATATAATGACAAAATGTAGGTTGTAGAACGTAAGTTGGGATCACTAAAGTCATATGAGTGCATTGTCTGAGATCCATGACGGTCTGAACCGAATCTCTTGGTAAGATATTTCACAAAAGATAATTCACTAAAAATGTCAACTTATGGTGGTGTTGGAAGGAATAATGACATTATGATTCATCCTCTGGGGAACATAAATTAATTTTATGGGAATCCATCCAAAAGTTGTTGAGATATTTCAGTCTGAAAACAACCTGACATTGCCATCCAGGGCCAAATGCTGCTAGCATGGCTAAAAATTATCAGTGCATGTCATCCTTATGCCATACATCAAACTGTACATCTGCAGTGTTTATCATACAGATACATCATCCATTGTGTCTAAATCCATTCAGTCGAAGAGGGTGGAGGTCTAGTTGTAAGACCCCTGGGAACTGGGGACTTACAAGGGGCATTGTTTGCAGTCTGACTCACTCTGTATATTTACTTGTGTAGTATGGGGCAAAGTTCCCTCTGAGTTTGGTAATGTTTAATGGGACAGTTTTGGGTGACAAGGCTGAACACCAAGCATGAGAAGGAAGCAGCGACATTGACATATATCCACAGCTTGTGACACTTTCCGCTGATCCATAGAGACACCAGACAGAGGTGAGTCAGACAAATAGAGCGGGATTTATGGTTATTTATTGTTCACTTAACTTAGACTTCAGTTTTATTCAGGAGATTCTGCTTTCAGCTGTGTGTGAAAGAAATGGTTGAGAGACAGGTGCAGTGCTGTTAGTTACTCATACACAAGATGTCCCTGATTTTACCAGGTAACGTTGTCTCTAAACAAGTATTCATACTCATTCCCCGGATTAAATTTAAATGAAATGGCGGCAGTTTGACTAAAATACACATATGTGGTAAAATGATCAGAGAGTTCCTTCCATGGAGTTACTGTACAGTCCTATCAGTGGTCATAGAAACAAGAAATATACAGTAAACAGATGATAATGTTGCATACAAAGATTACATTTACTGTAACGTGCTTTGACCCTTAAGGTTGGTTAGACTTTATTGCATTACTTAATTTTAGTGTAACTAAATCCTAAGTTTAATGTAGTTTGAAATAATATGAATTAACATGGATGAGTTAAGTTCCTAATGAAAATATAATTCATCAATCTACACTCTTAGAAATAAGGGTTCCAAAAGGGTCATTCCTTCAAAATCATTTGCTTTTGAAAAACTCTTTTTGAAGAAAGGGAACATCTTGGTTTATGTGGTATATGTTGGTAATGTCATTTTTGTGCTGATTTATAGTTTTAAACATTAGTGAGGCGGCTGTTACATTTCACTATGCCCATGGGGACAAGCTGAAGAACCCTATAGGGTTCTAGTTAGCACCTTTATTTCTAAGAATGTAAACAAAGAAGTGTTATTAATGTTTGTGACCTGTTTGTCTTTTCTTTTGGAGATTTTATTACCAGCTGGTAAAGCAAACTTGAAAGAATAGATTGCAATGGAAAGGTCCTTTTGTCTTTTATAGAAAATGTGAGATATGGATATATGTTTTATATTTTAACATGCTAAAATTTGCTAATTAGCACGAAACGCAAAGTACTGCTGAGGCTGATTGGAAAGTCATTAGTTTTGCAGGTATTTAAGAATTTGGCAAATTAAACATTTGACCTCAAGATGAAGATGATTTAAAATCACAGATCTGCTGGTGGCACGAGAGGAAGTCAGGGGATCACCAAAGTTAGTAGCAGTCATCCCCTGGACAACATGGATATATGTACCACATTTCTATCCATCCATCCATGGCAATCCAGCCAGTAGTTATTGAGATATTTCAGTCTGGACCAAAGTGATGGACCAACAGACCGACATTGCCATCATAGTGCCATGTTGCTAGCATGTCTAAAAACTTCAGATTATGATCAACAGTCCTTCTACGTAGGGAAAAATTCAATTATTTTTGTTTCAGGTCCATTCAGCATTGAACAATGGACTGACTGGATTGACTGATTAAACATGGACATCTTTTCTCTGTTAGTGCTCCTACTTTCATGTAGGATTCAAGGTAAGGGTTGAGCTCAAAACAAACACAGCAGCTTGTCTGATTGGAGATGTGTAAAGAAGCCAATAATGTGGTTCTATTAACAGCCACATTCAGGCGCCGTGGTGTGCTTAATAGCAGCACCCTTCGCATTAAACCCACAGACAGTCTAATTAGAGTGCCTAATGATCTACCTACACTTTATAATACATTTTCTTCAAAATGGCTGCCTATCTATTTAACAGTAAGACATAGCCAGTGGTAAGGGGACTTCAGGGTCACTGGTTCATGGTCCCAATAGGAGCACACACAAATTACGCTAATTGGCGTGCCATTCTCTGATTGCAATGAAAAGATATAGCTGTATGGGCTGGCCTAGATATTTCTCAAACCTAATTTCCTAAACAGATGCATAATTTATGATTCCACATCCTGGCTGTAGAAGGTAATGTAGTTAGCTCACCACAAACAAGTTATACATCACCCTGAGTACTGTGGTGTAAACCTATTATTTCATATTTCACGGTTTGCCATAAATACGAATTCCTTTTCTCCTTCATTTTTCAGCGATAGAAAGCCACAAAGATATGCTGAGATTAAACTGGGGACGTGTGCATTGATGTGCCTCTGTGTTTGTGCATATGTCTGGTTGATGTTTTTAGAATAACTAAGGAGTAGGCCCTAACATTGAGTTATGGATGTTTCCTCGTAGTCTATTCTTCGATATTAGCCCTCATGTAGGCCTAATCCTTCTAACAAATTCTGCAGGTTACTGTTAAAATGTTTTCCCTGCAGAATGATGCCGTGGCCTGTTGCTGACAGCTACAGATGCATTTACGCTCTCCTTTTTTGTCAGTATTTCTTCCCTAAATCCTGTTTGCTCTCATTCATACACCCGGCCAAATCACCAATCTCCATCTGGACAGCCAGCAGATTTAGGGAGTTGTGCTGTCATTGTCTTTCTTTGTCTCTTTATCCCTCTTAGGTTTTCTTCATTTCTTTCTTTATCTCTTACTCACTCTCTCAATGCCAAGAATGTTCTGGCAAATTTGTTTGAAAGGGACACTGGATCCCCTGTCACAGCAAGAATTAGATTTGTACACCGAAAAACACTTGACTCACATTTGACTAACAATGCTATTGAATTGTTTAGTTTTTCTGTTTTGAATGGATCTACTTGCTGGTTACACATTCTCCACCACGTTTCTTACACTAAATTCATTTTTCCCATGACTATGAAATGCAAAGTCTCTTCTCAAATAATTTCAATCTGACACTTTTTGGATGTTTTAATTCTGATTTCTGCTGCAAACGTGATCTTGCTGTATATGCACATTGCATACATTCTATTTGTTTGAGTTCATATTTGAAGGCGTCAGTTTGCATAGCAAAAAAGTAAAATGGTTTCATATCCTGCTAAATTTGCACACATTTGATATTGTCACTCAAGAAAAATGTAGCATTCGACTGTGTTTAAAATGAGTATCTTTAGAATATAGATTGCTTGTGCATTTTCCTTAGTTGGAATGATTTTCTGGTGAGGTCAATAGTGAAAATAGTGAGCAACAATATGTGGTTCCGGTGTTGTGTATTGCATAGCTGACTTCTTAATTCTGACTGGCCCATCATTACCATGTAATTAACTGCAGTAAAACCACAACTTGTCATTATTACAATTTGATTTTTGTAAGGATTAAACAGACAAGATATAATAATATTAGTGGGGTTTAGAAGTGCTGGTAGACAGATTATATTACCTTTGGACAGAGTCATGAGCGCGGGGTTCCCTCCTTTCCAGTCTTTGTGCAAAACTAAGCTAACTGGGTGCTGGCTCCACATATTTACCACACAGACACGAGAGTGGTACCCATCTTTTTATCGAACTCTCAACAAGAAAGCAAATAAGCGTAACTATTTCTTTCAAAGTCCTTTAGCAGCAGTGTTAGCAGCTAAGTGGTACTCTAGTGATTTCATTTGTTTTCACTTATTTAAAAAACACTTACAGATCGAAGGGCTTGTTAATTTGTTTTATGTCTGTCTCTCTCTTCGGACTTTTAGCAGGTGGAGCTCACATGAAGCTGTCGCCTGAAACACTAACTGTCCTGCGAGGAGAGGAGGCCAGGTTTACCTGTAGCACCTCCTACCCCCAGTGGACAATTATGGTGTGGCTGCTAAACAGTGAGGTGGTTCTCACTATTTCCAAGGAGACTGGTGTCCTGCCCTCCATCAACCCTAATGTGATGGCCAAGAAAAGCCCTGTCTCAGGGGGAGACAGCTGGGTGTTTGTCCTGAATAACACAGAGAGACACAACCAGGGACAAGTGACCTGTGACCTTCAGGGCATTGATAGGAAAACAGCAAGCCTGTTTTTACAAGGTCTGTAAGTTCATATGTGAGTGTATGTTTGCATGTGAGAGAGACTCAGAGGTAATATGTGCATGCGTGTGTGTATGTGTTACCTTGATTAATTGTGCAGGAAGGCAGCAATATTTCTGCTACAGAGAATTTCAAAAGCTTTTTGTGCAGCCAGCTTCTCTCAGGGATACTCACTTTCTTTCAAACAAGAGCATGCACGCACAGACACACACACACACACACAAAGAAGCAAATGAAAATAAGCATATGGCAAGCCTCAATTGCAGTGTGAGAGAGGGCAGAAACACACTGAATTTAACCTTGACGAGGCAAAAAGCAGCATGTAAAAAAAAAAAGAGGCAAATAGAGGGACTAAGCAAAAGTTGTGTAGCTGATTTCATTCTGCCCTCCCACACACTGCAGTCGCTAATCACAAAACAAAATAAAGAACACAAAGAGTCAGAGACAAACATTTTTGTATTTTCCTCAGCATTCAAGGTGCTCATCCCAATTAAGTGCCTTTGTGTTAATTTGTTTGAAGTGGGTATTCAAGAATGAAACTTTTCAGTGTTCTGTAAAAGCAGCTGAACTAGTGCATGAGTGATCAATCACAGTGTACATCGAGGATGGGAAATCATTTGGGACTGTGAGGTGGAATACTGTTGGCCTCCGTGACATTGTTGATGACAGTGTGGGTGGTGTCGGGATAGGAATTTCTTGGCCCTCAGATATAAATACCAGGTGGTAAGTGCTGGACTCCATGCCAGTCAGACCAGGCAGCAGAGCAGGATTTACAGCCAATCTCCACTCCTCTCCGTTCCTTATTGAGTGTACATTTTTTATGGAGATGCTGTGCCAAAGGGGATATGATGTGTGAAGACTGGGTGGGAGACTTGATAAGAATAAGTAGTTCTCTGCACTTCTGATGGTATCTCAAGCTGGAGATCACTGCAGTGTGAATCAGTATATTAACAAATGGGACTTCCTTGATATAAAAAAAAAATACACTGAAACAGGCAATTTAGAAGTACTTCTGCACTTAAATTGTCCGTTCCATTCACAAACAGTTTAATTTCCGTAGAAATTAGGGACCCCTCCTTGAACCGCCACCTTATTGTGGTGGAGGGGTTTGCGTACCTGAATGATTCTAGGAGCTATGTTGTCTGGGGCTATTGGCCCTGGTAGGGTCCCCCAAGGCAAACAAGTCCTGGGTGACAGGTCAGACAAAGAGCGGTTCAAATCCCCCTTATGAAGAATTTAAAATCCAGGTCCGTGAGGTCGCCCGGTATGGCGCAACCGGGGCCCCACCCTGGAGCCAGGCCCGGGGTTGGGGCTCGTATGCGAGCGCCTGGTGGCCGGGTCTTGCCCCACGGGGCCCGGCCGGGCTCAGCCCGAACAAGCGACGTGGGGCCAATCTCCTGTGGGCCCACCACCTGCAGGAGGAACCGTAAGGGGCCGGTGCATTGAAGATTGGGTGGCAGTCGAAGGCGGGGGCCTCGGCGACCCAATCTCCGGACACGGAATCTGGCTCTAGAGACATGGAATGTCACCTTGCTGGGGGGGAAGGAGCCTGAGCTGGTGCGGGAGATACCGACTAGAGATAGTCGGGCTCGCCTCCACGCACTGCTTGGGCTCTGGAACCCAACTCCTCAAGAGAGGCTGGACTCTCTACTACTCCGGAGTTGCCCGCGGTGAGAGGCGGCGGCCTGGTGTGGGCTCGCTCATAGGTCCCCAGCTCAGCCGCCATGTGTTGGAGTTCATCCCGATAGACGAGAGGGTCGTTTCCCTGCGCCTTTGGGTCGGGGATAGGTCTCTCAATGTCATTTGTACTTACGGGCAAAATGGCAGTGTAGAGAACCCGACCTTCTTGGCGTCTCTGGAAGGGGTGCTGGAAAGTGGTCCGAGCGGGGACTCCGTTGTTCTACTGGGGGACTTCAACGCTCACGAGGGCAGGGACAGTGATACCGGGAGGGGCGTGATTGGGAGGAACGGCCCCCCCGACCTGAACCCGAGCGGTGTTCTGTTATTGGACTTCTGTGCTAGTCACAGTTTGTCCATAACGAATACCATGTTCAAGCATAAGGGTGTCCATCAGTGCACGTGGCACAAGGACACCCTAGGTCGGAGGTCGATGATCGACTTTGTGGGTGTTTCAGTTGGATCCGTTGGCGGTGGAGGAAGTTGGACAGACTTGGCAGACCCAAACGTACTGTGAGGGTCTGCTGGGAACGTTTGGCAGAGTCTCCGGTCAGAGAGATCTTCAACTCCCACCTCCGGCAGAGCTTCAACCAGATCCCGAGGGAGGCTGGAGACATTGAGTCCGAGTGAACCATGTTCTCCACCTCTATTGCCGACGCGGCTGCTTGGAGCTGTGGCCGCAGGGTCTCAGGTGCCTGTCGTGACCGCAATCCCTGAACCTGGCGGTGCACCCCGGAATTTAGGGATGCCGTCAAGCTGAAGAAGGAGTCCTATGGAGCCTGGTTGGCTTGGGGGAGGCAGCTGATGGGTACCGGAGGGCCAAGCAAGCTTCAGCCCGGGTGGTTGCAGAGGCAAAAACCCGGGTCTGGGAGGAGTTCGGTGAGGCCATTGAGAAAGACTATCGGTCGGCCTCGAAGAAATTCTGGCAAACCATCCGATGCCTCAGGAGGGGGAAGCAGTGCCCTGCACACACTGTTTACAGTGAGGGTGGGAATCTGCTGACGGTGGAAGGAGTACTTCGAGGATCTCCTCAACCCCACCGACATGTCTTCCATTGCAGAAGCAGAGGCTGAGGGCTCGGTTGTGGACTCGTCGAACTCCCGGGCTGAGGTCACTGAGGTAGTTGAGAAGCTCCTTGGTGGCAGGGCACCGGGGGTGGATGAGATCCGCCCTGAGTACCTCAAGTCTCTGGATGTTGTAGGGCTGTCTTGGTTGACACGCCTTGGCAACATTGCGTGGCAGTTGGGGACAGTGCCTCTGGACTGGAAGACTGGGGTGGTGGTCCCTCTGTTTAAGAAGGGGGACCAGAGGGTGTGTTCCAACTACAGGGGGATCACACTCCTCAGCCTCCCCAGAAAAGTCTATGCCAGGTTACTGGAGAGGAGAATTCGGCCGATAGTCGAACCTCGGATTCAGAAGGAACAATGCGGTTTACGTCCTGGTCGAGGAACACTGGACCATCTCTATACCCTCTCCAGGTTGCTGGAGGGTTCGTGGGAGTTTGCCTAACCAGTCCACATGTGCTTTGTGGATCTGGAGAAGGCATTTGACTGTGTCCCTTGTGACCACCTGTGGAGGGTGCTCTGAGAGTATGGGGTCCGGGGCCCATCTGCTAAGGGCTGTCCGGTCCCTTTACAACCGGAGCAGGAGTTTGGTTCGCATTGCCAGCAGTAAGTCAGACTTGTTCCCGGTGCATGTTGGACTCTGGCAGGGCTGCCCTTTGTCACCGGTCCTAAGTAGGGGCCCAAAGGGAGTCCGGTTTGGGGACCACAGGATCTCGTCTCTGCCAAATGATGCTGTCCTTTTGGCTTCATCAAACCAGGCCCTTCAGCGTGCACTGGGACGGTTTGCAGCCGAGTGTGAAGCGGCTTGGATGAGAATCAGCACCTCCAATTTCGAGGCCATGGTTCTCAGCCGGAAAAGGGTGGCTTGTCCCCTTCAGGTTGGTGGGGAGCTCCTGCCTCAAGTGGAGGAGTTTAAGTATCTTGGGGTCTTGTTCACAAGTGAGGGAAGGACGGAGCGGGAGATAGTCAGGCGGATCGGTGCATCTTCTGCAGTCATGCGGTCGATGTACCGGTCTGTCGTAAAGAAAGAGCTGAGCTGCAAGGCGAAGCTCTCTATTTACCAGTCGATCTACGTTCCTACTCTCACCTATAGTCATGAGCTTTTGGTCATGACCGAAAGGACAAGATCCCGGATACAGGCGGCCAAAATGAGTTTCCTCTGCAGGGTGGCTGGGCGCTCCCTTAGAGATAGGGTGAGGAGCTTGGTCACTCTGGAGGAGCTCAGATACCCCTTTTCCACCGAGGCGGAGCTAGTGCTAGTTCGGAGCCAGAGCCTAGTTTCAAATCGGTTCTTTGTGTTTCCAAAGCCGAAGCACCAGCTCAGAGCCAGGAAAAGCGGTTCTTAAGTAGCACCAACTCGTTGCTGGGCTAGAAGTAAGCAACCCTTACTGCAGCGGCTGGGGGCGTGGGTAACCGTGACCGACAAGACGAACAGTTTTCACTTCTGCTTCTTACACCAACGCTTAATACATTTTTATTTAACTGCAATGTGATCGTTTATCACCACAGTTGATGCTAGGAGGCTAGCAACATGCCGAGGCTATAGTTGACACATTATTGTTAGAAATAAATGTTACGTACGTACCGTTACTCTCGCTCGTAATCTCCGTCTGTACAAACTACGGCGAACATAAATAGCTACGCAACGTCCGCAATTGTTGACGGTGTATGTGTTTGGCGCTGCCGCACTAGCATTACCGGGAAAGATGTGACGTATACAGTCATGTAAGACCTGGCTCTGTGCTGGCTCTGTAGCCAGTGGAAACACAAACGGGTTCTTAGTAGGCTCGTCATTTGAACCAACTCCGAACTGGCTCTAGCACTGGCTCTGAACCAGCACCTGCTTCATTTTGGTGGAAAAGGGGTAAGAGTAGAGCCGCTGCTCCTCCACATGGAGAGGAGTCAGCTGAGGTGGCTCGGGCATCTGTTCCGGATGCCTCCTGGACGCCTCCCTTGGGAGGTGTTCCTGGCATGTCCAACCAGGAGGAGGCCCCAGGGAAGACCTAGGACACGCTGGAGGGACTATGTCTCTCGGCTGGCCTGGGAACGCCTCGGTATTCCACCGGAAGAGCTGGAGGAAGTGGCTGGGGAGAGGGAGAGGGCTGGGTGTCTCTGCTCAGACTGCTTCCCCCACGACCCGGTCCCGGATAAGTGGTAGAAGATGGATGGATGGACAAATTAGGGACCGTGCAGGGAGGGTAGTGTGATGTTCTTTGTAGACCAGAGAAGGATATTTAAATTTTTTCTGGCCCCACTCAAATAATTTTTGTCACTGAAGATTGCCTGCTGAAAAATGCCATATTTATTTGACACATGCATCTCTGGGAAGACATTGACCACTGTGTTATTGACACAGAACAGTTTTAGCTCACATGGAAGTGGCATGCCTCAAACTCGAGGACAACTTATTACTTAAATGCTTCAAGATTTGTGTGGACACTGTGCTTCTCTTGACCTTATCATCCAGCTTATTTGCATCTGCAGTCTGTACAAACTGAACTGAGCTCAGCTAAAAGAAAATTAGCGTGGAAACATCCCCTCGGCAAAAAAAAAAAAAAAGCGAGAGGAAACAAAACCAATGACCCATCTCCTTCAATATATTATGGAGAGAGCCCCCATTGCTGCCAGTGCCACAAATCCCCACTGACATATGCAGCCATTAACAGTAGTGTATGGTGAATCCGGCCCTCCAGTCTGGATGCAAAGGATCACTATGGCCTGACACAGCCTTTGAATTAATTGTGCATCCTGGCTCGCCTAGTTAACAGTCAGCAACTCTGCGTGTGATTTGTGTACTGCAGCTCCAAATATATTGTTGGAATGGAGCCACAAATCTACAGCGGGCTGGTTGACTCTGTATGCTATCATCCACACTCCGTGCTTTAACTGTCCAGTGTGAAGATGATGTAAATATGACCATATATGCCTTCTCTGCTCACACACAAATACAGCACATATACACCAACCTTTCACTTGAGCAAATCAATATGTTGGAATGCGCTGTGGAGTACAGGATCTGCAGCGAAGGCTAGAGCTGCAGAAAAGGAGAGCTCTTTGATATAAATCAGACAAGAGTGAACATGCCTCTGATGACTGACCTGTAGAGGCATAGTGCCCTCCTCACTGGAATAAATTCACACCCACACATGTGTTATGTACTGCTCATGTAACACCAATCCTGCACACAGACAAGTCTTTAAATGCTGCCCCCAAAGCAGCAATTTCCCCTCTGGGGACCCCTGCTGAAAAATCACTGGAATTAGAGTTAGCTGAGGGCTCCACGCCTCACACAGCAGCCCGAAGTCTTCAGAGTGTCCCTACAGTGATTAACAAACCTTATGAAACCTTTTTCCAGGGATCACTTCGATTGGAGCTTAAGGAGGGAGTGCTGATGTCGTTCCTTTCTCTATTCAGATGTATCAGTCATGATTGCCCAGAGCCGCTCATCAGTCAGAGAAAATGAGGCTGCTGGTTCCTCGCCAACCTGTATTCACTGGTGCTGAGATTCTCTAAGAGCAGCCTGAGTCCACGTTCAGAACCGCCGCTTTAAGAATTGGATGGTACGATGTTTATGACACCAAATCAGGCATCAAATAAAAAGCCCCTGGAGAAAAAGGGCAGCCAATAACGCATACAAAACATCTTAGGATTTGAACCTAAATCAACACAGACATGTCATTCGCTTAGACAAAGCACCGAAGCTTCTGTAATTATCTTTCTGTCTATAGCAATTGTCTGTTGCATCCACTGCCTTTCATTCTGCCAGACAATAGACTTCATATATGAGATACTGTATCTTCCAGAGCCTCAAGTGGCTTATTTGGCTGGCAGGGAAGGAGATGAAGGGGAAAAGAGAAGCATTTGTCACGCAATTGAGACTTTGAGACACGCGATCAGTCACCCGGGACGAATAAAATCCATCTTTTGATAGTGAACAGTCTGACTGAAGAGATGATGCTCATCTTGGGTACAGATATGTACATGCAACATGAATTTCAAAGGAGACTTTTTTATTGGCATACATAAACTTACACACCCTCATCCATGTTCCGGATTATACTGAGGTACGTATACATGCATAGGAAAAAAATAGGAAAAAAAGTACAAAATTCAAGTTTGTGAATGTAATTTTCTCTAATTGCAGAAAAAGGCAGCGTGAAAGTCTTTGGGGACGACAAGTTGGCTTTTAAGGGGCAGTCGGTCGTTTTTGAATGCGAAGCAGCAGGATGGTTCCCTCAACCCACTTTGCAATGGCAGGTGAATGACAAAAAGGTAAGTACATACATCATCATCACTATGCTCTTTATAATAAAATAGGTAATTCTGAGAATATAGCAAAGCCTTTTATATTAGAAAACACACAAAAATCCTTATTGTGACAAACATTTCACCAACGCTTTATTTTACTCTCCATTTAGACACAAATGGAAGTTTAAGTATCAGCAATGCATTTTTAATAGCATTACAGGAGGCAAAAAATAATTTATTTCTTCTTCTTGTTTTGTCCATTTCTAAAGGAAATAACATTGTTTCGCACAAAATTCACAGACCTCATTGTGGACATTTTAACCACCCCTGCAAAAACAGTACAGGCTCTAATTGTGTGCATGTGCAAAGCCAAAAGGTGCAAATGCAGGTGAAAAAGTGGCCTAAAGACTCTTCCAGACCCTTTAGGAAACTGTCTAAAGGGAAACTGTTTGTCATGGGGAGGAGTGCACTGAGAAGCTGATTTGATTGACTGTTAGTGAAGTCAACCCCACATTACCAATGGTATTGAGCCTCATTGCACTAAGTGTAGAAAAGGTGATCTTTGAAATCTGCCACTGAATGGATAGGCTGAACAAAACAGAGATAAAACACATCTGTCATCTCCGAAAAGCTCAGCTTCTAAAAAAAAACAAAAAAACCCCTTTATTTTAGAGGTGACACAAATCTGGCAGGGATGGACTCATCCTCAATTTTATACAATAAACAGAAATGCTTGATTGGAAAACAGTTTTAAAACAAACAAGTGCTCACAGACATGGCCGATTGAGAACGCATCACAAGAAGAAAACATTTTTATACATTTGCTTTTGGGTCAACTTAAACAGTTATGTTTTGAGTATTTATGGAATAACTCTACAAAATCATCCCAATTAGTAAGCAGAATATAAATACTAATTCTCTCTCTCTCTCTGGGGACTGGCGTGCAGGTGAGCCAGGGTGAATACAACATCAGTAGTGAATCAGGGAAGAGCCTCTTCACTGTGACCAGCAACCTCAGTGTGACAGCAGCAAAGAGCTCTCATGTGAAATGTCTGGCCTCAGTGTCTGCCCTCCCCACACCACTGAAAAGCAGCATCCGTCTGACAGTGGGTGAGAATCACACAGCCATCATGTTTTACATTGACGAACATATACATACATGCACACAAATGCACAGAATGTCTGTTAATCCTCTCTTTGTTCTGTCCTAGTTTAGTTCTCTGTCTCTACTCTTCTGTGTGTTTTCTCTCTTTTTAAAAAAAAATCTCTCTCTCTTTGTGGGTTTCATTTTGTTCTTTCCCAATTTTTCTGTCCCTTTCTCTTTTGGGAAGCCTGTGAATCATCACTGAGCATTATTGTTGAAGAAGACGAGTGGAACAGAAAGGAGATAACACATCAACACTGCATGAGTTTGCATCCCAGCCACTTAAGTGGAGCTGAGGTTTCAAAGGCCCACAGCTTCAAAATACAAACACTGCGTTATTATCTTAGTAATGTTCCATTTGTAGTTGTACCATTTTCTGGAAATCCACTCAGAGCAGCTTCCCTCAGCAAACACCCTCGTGCCTACTACTGCAAATTAAAACAGGAAATTAAACGAAGCTCTCTTTACACCATGTCTACAAATCTGTAACTGAATTGCAAAGTAACAACACCGCTTCAGCATTTCTTTACCAAAACACCGATGCGACCTTCTCTCCTCAGTTGCCGAGGTGCTGCAGGAAGGAGATGACTGCACAGTCCCGCTGGCGCTAACGACCTCCCTCTCTGCCCTCCTGCTGCTCCTCCTGCTCTGCATCTGCACTGTCCTCTGGTACAGAGAAGGGAGACGAGCAAGTAGGCACTTTCCCCGTACTGAAATTGCTCTAGGTGAAAAAAACGTCACCTCCCACTACACTTTTCCTGTACAGAAAGTGTGATTAAAGTATAATGAAGAAGCTAGGCGGCTACATGCTGTGACTCGGCACTGCCCTGCTTTCACCAAGGGCACACAGTATTTTTTCTGACACAGGCAGAACATTAGTTGTCAGCAGAAAGCTTTTCTTCCCAGGAAACAGCAACAGCTCAAAGGATAGAGAAGTATGTGTATGACTGCTGGGGTTAAAGGGTGGAATCCCAGAAAGACTGGGAAAATTCGAACTGTAATGACTAATAATCCTCACCCTAAACAACTACTGCAGAGATGCCCTTGAGCAAGACATTTCACCATTTAAACTGTGTGAATGTGTGAAGATACTTCTGTACCTGCATTTGCAGAACATTTATTGTGTAGTTTTTGTGTTTCTGCTACAACATACATATCTGTCCCATGCTCTTCTTTGAGAAAAAAATAACAAAATAAAAACAGAGCCCCAAAGAGAGTTAGTTACATTGGCTATTTATAGATATCATATTTGCCAAAACATTACTGTTCTGTCATAGGCAGAGGTCACACTAACTAACAGCAAGACAGCAGCCTGCTATACAACCCTAGAGCCACAGACACCTTTGATTTCAGACGTGTTTTACCCTGTTTTCAGTCTTGTACTAAGGTAACATAAAGATGGCTGCTAGCTGTGCCTCCATATTTAAATGAGAGATGTATCCTTCTTCTCACAATTCCCAAAATGAACTATTCCTTTAAGAGAGATGTGTTGAATTTAAATTTATTATTTTTTTTAAATCTAAAGGTAGCACCAACTTGAATGGCTCAGGAAATTCTACAAAGCCCATTAATAACGGTTTAAAATTCCCACACAGGGAGACAGTTTTACTGCAACTCTTTTAGAGCTCATAACCCGACCCAGAATATTTGTGATGTGGCCGGACTACTTGTCACCTCTCCAAACAGAGAGGTCGATACCGTGGCAAGTTGTGGAAGTAAAGTGGGGTGTGATGTTGTAAGAAGTCTGGCCAGGAAAGGGGAATGTTGGAAGAGATGTTTATGGAGTGCCATCTCTTAGGGGACCGTTGCTCTGTAGCACAAGGAGGCGGAGGAGGCCTGTTTGTGCGCGATAACAAAAAGTAGCCCTGAGTCACACATTTAGAAGTCAGTGTAATCCCCGTGACTGATTCTGGACCACTGCAAATTACGACTATGGTTTAGAGCCAAGGGATTATCATAAAGCAGGTGTGACCTTTCTCCTCCGGCAGCTGATTCTGTACCTGAAACGTCGGATACCTCCTTCACCATTGTTCTTGCTTCAGTCTTACAGCTTTAATGTAACATCCCTGAGCAAGTTCAATTAACTTCATGAGGATGCTGCACATGTTAGAGGATGTGGCAGGCTTCCAAGTCACTAAGCTCTTCTTTGAGTAATCCACCTCAATGGGGAGTAATGTATGCTTTGTAATTTTGTCATTATTAGAAAAATATAAGGGGTTCAATATAGTCACCCTCAAAGACTTTGGCCAGCGTGACAGCAGGGATTTAAAATATAATGACAAAGGCAATTTCTCTCCCTGTAAAAAGGAAGAGTTTATATCTCTCCTGAGGCAAGCGCCATCTGCACCATTTATAGATTGTTGTCTTTTTGCAGTGGCCAGGAGGACCTTTGGCAAAGACAACCATGAAGCCGTGTTAGAAAACTCATTAACACTCAGCTCCAGCTTTCAGTGTTGAATTGCAAACTGACTGGAGGCTACGATATTAGTGCAGAACCCAAAACTAATAAACGGCGGGACATTTACAGCTTTCATATTGCTATAGATGCAGCGAGCGAGCAAAATGTTTCTGTGGTCAATGCAGTGTGAATAATAAAGATAGAGGCTGATCGCTCATAATAGTTCTGTAAACTTAATGCCTCATGTTTTACCTTTCAGAACCAAGCCCACAGGAGGCATTATGGTAAGATTTATGAGCTCTTTTCATAGACACCTTTTTCTTTATGAGGATATTTTTAAATTATGAAAACCTTCAATTTTCTTCACTTTTTAAACTAACAAAAATAACTTTAAGATCAACTGTGGATTCTTAGATGAAAGTGACTGACTTGAGGAGAAGGTAGCTGTGACAGAAGCAGAAACATACAGTCCTGGCTGCATTGAGCACTATTTATATTTTGCATAAGCTAATATAAAGACTCATGAGTCTCAGTTAATACATACAACTTATTTCTGAGAATTATTGTTCCTCATTATAAAAGAAAATCGAAGACATGAATTTGAAATTACATGCATTAAAGAGTCATTACATTTTGTAACAACTTAATTAAGATTCTTATTTAAGAAGCAGATATATTATGCATTATATTTGTCAGCATTTTCCTTGCAGCTGAAATACATTTTACTGCTTTTCCATTGAGCACACTGAAGTGAGAGTTGAGTACTTTGGTTGGGTCTAATAAAATGCTGTGAAAAACGATGATGATTTTCGTTTTTTATCTGTCAAAGCACTTTATGATTAAAACAATGCAGAGGCCCCTGATATACTGCAGCTTTGTGAGAAAAGAAAATTGTCTGGTCACAACAGCATAGAGGCTCAACCATATCTCAGCTAAAGGTTATCTTTTCCATTGGACCGTTCATTTGCAGGTTCGACCAATCAGTGAGCAGGAGAACCTCGGTTGCTGAGGCGACAGGGGGGAAGGTCAACCCGGGATACTCTAGCGAAGGCCCCACAGGTGAGAGACTGACATGTAGTTCACCATGATAATTGTAAACCTCAACTACAACTGTTTCATCACAGTAACACCGTTGAGGATACAGATAAATATTTCAATTTAATCTGACAAACTGCGTTAAGTTGCAATAAGTAAGGTTACTACTGTACTAACTGCACAAGTCCGATTTTAACTAACCTATGACACTAAATGAACACAACAAATGACCTGCAACTAACCATTATTTTCGTTATCAATTTATCTGTGGATCATTTTCTCGATTAATCGATTAGTTGTTTGGTCCACAAAATGTCAGAAAATGTTGATCATTGTTCCCCAAGGTGACGTCCTCAAATGTGTTGTTTGGTACACAACCCAATGATATTAGGTTCACATTTGACAAGCTGAAATCATAAAATTTGGACATTAAAAAATAAACAAACTCAAAACGATTAATCGATTTTCAAAATAGTAATTAGTGATTCTTTTAATAGTTGAGAACTAATCTATCAATCGACTAATCGTTGCAGCTCTAGATTACTTCTTATACTTCAGCCGCCTTAAAGAACCTCCCCAGTATGTTTGCATGTGCTAGGTTTAGCTCTGTAACTAAAATTTATAAACACTTTCAGAGTTCAATCAGTCAACACTTAAAACTTGCATGAGTTGTGTAATTCAGCACAATTAACATAAAATCTGTATTTTTTTTTGTCCAAGTTAGACTGTGGTTGCTTGGTCGTGCACTTTTATTGCAGATTGATTCTCTACACAATAATGTTTCTTTGACAAAAATTAATGCTGACCTGATGTTCACTGTGATGGATTACACAATTTAAGCAAGATTCTAGAGTCTGCTAATTGATATTCAAATGGACTGAACGGAAGCCAATAGATGTCTGGAATAGTAGAAAAAAATACATTTAAATTCCTAAAACCGTGCAGCATGGTTCACAAAATGTAAAGTATAGAGTTGTAATAAATGGGATAAAGAAACATGCAAAAACGTGTTATGGTCCTTTTACTTATTGCTATATCACTTACAGTATATTTCCACAGTAATTAGTAACCTAACACATAACACAGAGAAAGAAAAATGTTAAACTGGGTGAGGTAGTTGCACATGGCTTCAGATTTTTTATCAAACGGTTAACAAAGTTTAACATAATGGCCAGTTGAGCAGCCACAAAACCTCATAATATGCAGGTTTCAAAATCAAGCAAATTGTATTTATATTTATTTAAACTCAGGATGCTGTGTTCACTTGGTACACATCTCAGACCTCTGAGCCAGTAAATCGCCTAATTCCTATTTTGCTGAGGCCTGCTTTTAGTCCAGAGTGGGCTATAGCAGGTCAGAGGGGCTACAAGGTTAGATCAGGCTAAATTGCTCTTTTTCACCCTGCAGATGCAGTTTACAATGAGCAAATCATGGAAACTCGTAGGCAGATTGACTTGGTCAGCTTTCACAAGGTAAGATAGAGAAAGAGAAGGTGGGGGGGGCTGGGAGACAGAGAGAGCGAGAGAGACTGAATGGAGAGGGAACCTTACTGCTAAACTGTTGCACGTCCGCTGGCCTCCCATCAGACAGCTTGATCTCAGACAGCTCAACACATCCATTACGGCATAAAGCAGGGATGTGGAATAACATGCTTTCTGATCATATTGAGTAAATCCACTTCATGGCTCCATCATAATCATCATCACGGTGTATCATCTAAATATTGGGATGATCTACAGGTGTACATGGACTAAACTGAAACAAATTGAGAAAAATACACATTTTCTGTCTGTCTGTACCCTGTAAATATTGTCACCGCCCTGACATGATTCTAGCCTGTCAATGTCGATCAAGGTAATTGGGCCTCAGGGGTTTTTCCAAGCCTGGCCTGTAATCGACCAATTGATCATTCTATTGATTCTGGATAACAGACTGTATTGATATATTGTGTAATATCTTGGTGTCTTGGAGGAGGGACAACTTGCACTCTTCTGGACTGGTTTATGTAGCCTTTCCCCCCCCAATTACTGTATTATCTGATGTTGAGCAGCTCTGACTTGACGTCACAAGTTCAGCTCTGATTCACTGTCTTTGAAGTAATGAACCAGTGCTTTGAGTTTGGTAATAGGATTACCTTATCTGGAGGTACTAAAGGGGGAAGACAGTTTGAGGCCTTTAAGGCAATAGTTTTCTTCCAGTCGTCCTCAGGTGATCGTATACTGAACATGTTTCAGGACAGGAATCTCAGTGTGTAGCCCTTTCCTGAGATTGTTGTCCATCTACAGTGCTGCAGAAAATTACCTGGTGTATTGCCACTAAAATCTTAATTTGATGGTGTGCCCCAGGTCCCTGATGTTGTGTCCCCCAGCAGCCTGTCTCTGCACAGTCAGAACCAAGCCCAGGTGGGTCTACCAGAGGAAAGCTCGAAGAATGTCAGGAGAATTACCACAGTTTAAATATATTTATTATGTTATTTGATTTAACAGATGACGGAAGGATGTCAATGATTTTCACCATTGTACAGTATTTACAGGTAGTCCACTAACCAGTGTTAATATGGTATAATGTTTCACATTTTTGTAAAGCTAGTAGCTAATGTTATGTGTTCTTGAGCTAAACGTGTACCTTTAATGTATCCTTAAATTACTGATTTTAGAATATATAACAAAAGCACATTGTTTTTAAAAATGTCAATAAATTCTATTTTTGTGTTCCTTTATGTTCTTGACTTATATTTCTATTGTTTGTACAGGTCATAGATAGTAATTATGACCAAAACAGCACATAGCCCACAGTATGTTCTTTCATATACAGATATGAGCATTTAAAAAGAAATTCCAACTTATTACATCTTGGGTCTTATTTTTGCAGCTTTGGCCTTCATTATTATTGGTTAGGATAAATTATCACCCACCGAGCAGCAAGCTCACTAATAAGCCAGATGGGGCAAAAAGCACAAGCAGACGATCAAACAAGTTGTGAACCAGCCAACAGATTATCACTTTAATTGGAGGTAAAACTGAAAGTGAGTGCACCCACAGTGTTGGTAATTTTCCATTATTGCACAGGATAACTGTGGGTGCACACATAAGCAGAGAGGTCAAAGTTGATCTGTAGTAGATGATCTGTGATGTGTGTTTACACAGTTTGGATAATTTTACCATTTGTCTTGGTTTTCTCTAAATTTGGCTCACCTGCGGTTTTGTACAAAACCTGAAAGACCATGTTTCTTGCCCCATCAGGCTATTTCTGAGTTGAGATCTCAGTAATAAACTTGGCGAATTTAATGTCAGAATTTGAAATAGAAACATTTGGTCAAAACTGCAAAAATAAGATAGTTTAAAACCAGAATTATCCTATAACATTATTTAGACAGGGTGCAAGCTGTCAGCTGTTTAAATCCCCCAGTTATCGACTACACTCTTGGCTTGTCTTCTCAGTAATTACTTGGCGATCTTATCGGTTCGATGTGACTTCCTTCAGTATTTGCTGACAACTTCTGTGCTGAAGTAGATGACTCTAAATGAGTTTTCCTATTACCTGTAGCTGTACGGTCTTCCCACAGTCCCTCACAGAATGAACTGGAAGAAATTCTTGATTACTTGAGAAACGTGCCTGTTCCATCCTTTAGGTCTAATACTGTTTTCAGGGAGGCCATAAGATGCCTCTTTTTGTATTTCACATGTGGTAGCATCTCAAACTCAATTAATTTCTCAGTTATAGAAAGGAAATGGTTATAAAATACAGTATCATTGGTAAAGTCTGGAGCGTAAATTAACACTGTGACTTGTGATGCAATGAGAATGATGTGGTGGTGAGGCTCTCTGCAGTAATGCATGGGAATAACAGATTTATCTCTGAGTGAAGTGGGTGGGTGACATAACATTTGCATTTTATTAATAGTAAAGGATGGAGGAGAGTAGAGTGGTGGAGATGGAGGTATGTGAATCCTCCAGACAGTTTCACCAGCACTGCTGTTATTGAAGGAGTTGGTGTGCATTAAAAAGATGACATGCCTATTACTGGTGTCTGGGAAAATATGTCCTGAAAAAAAAAACCTCTCTAACATACTGCTGTAGTTAACTCTCCTATTGATACCCATGCATTCTTTTTCACATTTCATAAACCATTTTGACAAATGAAGGAGCTGGTCCCAGGTCAATTAAATTATTCACCACATGGGGTTAGCATTGTTGGATAATACCTCAATATCTAACTAAAAATCTGTACCAATGGGGAAAGAAGCTTTTTCTGGGTGGTGCTGTGGCTTGTTTAGTATTTATGCATCATTTGTCACCTCTCACAACTGCATAGCCCTTGAAAGAAATGGCAAAGCATGCAATCGACAGCTTATGCTTTGTTGAATGGGAAATACGCTTTCATTTCGCTGAAGGCCAATGCGCAGTCTGACTGGACCTTTTAGCTTTAGATTTGATTTATCTCTGCTGCCAACCTTAGCTGAATATGACTCGAAGCTCATAAGAGAATGGCATGGTGGCTAAATCTCTGCAAATGCAAATGCTACTGAAAACAAATGCAGTCATTTGCTGTGGACTGAATTGAAAGGTTGTATATTTTCATACAACACAGAATCACGTATGAAGGAGAACTTATCTTACAGAGGTCAGGATCAGCCAGGGCAGAGACCAGGGTGGAGGAGCACACAAGGTGGTGCTAGAGGAAAAGTCGGGATCACCAAAGTCAGATTCATCGTCTGGGAACCATGAATGTCTGTACAAAATTTTAATGGCAATCCATACAATAGTTAGAGATATATATAGAGATATTTCAGTCTGGACCAAAGTGATGGACGCCATAGAGCCACGCCGCAAACGAGGCTGAAACCTGATGTGCCAAAGGACACTTTGGTACTCGAAAAACCCACCACACTGGTGCTACTGCTCACAGGGATTGAACACTGAATACTTCAAATGTGAAGCTCTGTTTTGTTCTGACATTGTTTTGAAGGCAGTTCTGTCTTGGCTTTCCAGCATTTTGCAGAAGGAGGAAAAAAAAAAGGAGTAACAGATTTATACGAACTTAATAGAAGTCATATAGAATACACAGAAATCTTCCCTTGAATTGTCCATTATGCAGAGACAGCATGCATGCTTGCATTATTGAAAGTAGCATGCTGACATAGTTTTCTGCCATTCTCTATCACCAGATGGCTGACACAGATCTTCACTTTGGAAATCACATCTCGCCAGTGAATGTGAGGAAAGTGTTTGTCCTCGCTCTCTCCCGCTACGCTTTCATTGTCGCAGCCTTCTGTTTTCTCGCACCAAACGCCTGGCATTGAAGCGGCAGGCTATTAAATAAATTAGCTTTCCTCCAGTGGGCCTGACAAAGTCAGAGGCCTATTATATGACCTGCTTAGGATGGTTTGTTTTCCAGCTTAACCTTACCCTTCCCTGGGGCTAACTTAGGGCACTCCATGGGTGTCGGTTTCACTCTACAAAATAGTGTGCTCGTACTGTTCGGAGGCATCTAAAGCTCAGAGAGCCAGTTGGGCCTGGTCAGTGTCTGCCTCTCCAACGTTGAGGCCGTAACAAGGTCCCTCCATAACTGTAACCATCTTCTGGAGTCCCTGTCACTCAGTTGCTGTCTACTCTGCCCCTCCTGTCTGTTACAAGCTGATCTCACGTCACTGTGTGACACTACATTTACACTACACATGCTCAGTCTCCAGCCCCACTCTGGCTCCCAGACTCTTACGTCAACATACAAACTTCTTCAGTCTGCAAGGGACCAGCTGTCAGTATAGCAGGTATCTCCTTCCTTTCTGCATCACAGAAAATTACAGAGTGGAACACAACCATCAGGGAGGACGAGAGAGTCTGCTGCTAGGGTGCAGCTCCCCAGCTACCTCAACAGTTTTCCAGTTGACAATTATCAAGAAGCCACTGCACTGTTTTGTTTTTTTTTGGTGTATGGATAAATAAATGGAAACTTTGGCTAATGGCCCTCTGGAGTACAGCATGATGTCTCCAGTGGCTTGTTATATTCTACTTTCCACTTCCTGTTCGTCAGGGTCCATTAGCAGTCCAGTCACTGAACTGCTATAGAAAGAGAAGACGATGAGCAGAGCTACGGCATTAAAACCACACATTTACACATATCTTAATGCTAGAGTAGCAGGGCCTCCTCTTTGTGTTTCAGTGTTTGTCAGGCCATTTTATAACATAAGGCTGGCAGAATTCTATATTTTGTTATTGTCAACAAATGTCATCTCGCAATACTTCCCTACCTTGTCGGTTGCTCATAGCTCTAAGCCCATTGGTTCCTATTGAAGAAGTTAATCTTTAAAAATATCACAAATATGTAGGTTCATTTGTAAAACAAGTAACCTTTGAAGACAGCGGTGCACTGCAGTTTTGAGCAAACGTTACTCAAACAGGATTAAATCGTGCTTTTGTTGGGGACTATGTTCAGCTGCGGACTGATACACATTTGGTGCTCTAGTGAGTTATTTACAGCAGCAGGACTGTGTATGACTGTAATAACTCAAAATAAACTACAGTGCCCATTTTCATCGTAGTGAAGGAAGATGTCACCCAGTACAACAATGTGGTTCATTGATGTATTTTTAATGGTTTTTGGACAACAATGGAGGTCTATGGCCAAGAGACATACGATATGTCAGGCTTTGGCTACACAGACAGTACTTGTTAGTTAACAATTCATTGTTAGTTTTGGAATTTTCATTGTATTTGTTAACAATAAGAAAAATATTGAATATCACAAGCCTTATGCTTTAAACAAGTGCATGATAAAAAAACAAGTTCAAATTTGTGATGGCTTACTTTTCCAGTTTCTAGATTAAGACACGTCACCTCTTGTGAGCCAACACACACACTGACCCTTAAATACACTGGGCTACACCGACTTCGCTGTTCCTTTTCCAACATGAATATGATAATGGCCCATAAACCCTGAGAACACTTCATCATCAGCTTTGTAAATATGTATTCAAGCACAACAGACACCAGTGACATGTAAAAGCTTTGATGCTTCAGGATGCCACTGCGTTGATTGACATGAATTAAATGGGCCCTCTTGGCACTGGTAAGGGCAAATTAAGTGGTTTGTGCTTTGTTTTGGCTCTCGAGGGCCAGCACTGGTAGAGCACCAGTGATGAATAACTTAACACGTCCTCTCATTATTGAAAGCCAATGCTTTCAAGAGCATCATGGCACGGGGCCCCCTACTAAATTAAAGGCCTTCAAATGTAACTCTGTGCCACTGTATTGTGTGTCTAGGGCCATTACCAGCAATTGAGGCTAAAAACCTTGACATGACCTTGTTAGCATACGATACTCTTTATTAGCGGTTTAAAGCAACTCAGTAAGTGATTTTTCAGGCTTATCACGACAGTGCACAGTTGAGAGCTATTCAGTGGTCGGTATTTAAAAGAGAGAGAAATAGATTATAATAGTTACTTGTCTTTTGCGTCTTTTCCCTGTGGCTGATTAACTGTCCTTGCAGTGGGTGTCAGCGGAGGCTGCAGAGTGCAGCCTGGCTGAGCAGAGAAATTCAGAGGTATTTCCAATCCCATCCAGTCCCTCTTCCTCAACTCTGTGAGTGTGACTTACTGTTGTAGCACCCGTACTACCACTCTGTGGGTTCCTTACGAGAATGGGGGTGCTTGGGTTCATTGTAATTCAGGCGGATACCACGAAGGTGCACCTAATAAGTGTCTATGGAGTTGTAAAACCTTTAGACACAGAACTACCTAAAAATTACGAGACCCAAAGAAGGTTTTCGTTTTAGCCAACAACATAGGGTAAAGCCCTGGTTTGCTTTAATAAATTAATTTAACAAATAAGGTATACAAGCTAAAACACAACATTAACGAATATACAAAAATAAATAACCAAAAACTCCTCAAATAATAGCCCCTTTGAATTTAGTTAGACACCCAAATGGTTTCAATCTTCCTTTTTACACCAGAATAAGTGGTCTAAGAATCCCCTTCCCTTAGTCTTTGCCAACAATTACACAGAGAACCTTACAATAAACCTCAAACCGCGTCCAGTGTCCTGTAAGAAGTCTTAGCAAATGCAATGGCGGGCCCAATCACACACATGTTCCAGTTTACTCACGGTACTGATTTGAACGAGGGGAAAAAAAACACTTGCAGGCCTGTTTTGGTCTTGCAAAACATTGAGTGCGCTGAACGGACACTTGCAAAACATTGAGAGCGTGGAAAGACTTTGGTCCGGATGCTCGTGTGCGGTGCGATGAACCGACCTGCTCCGCCCAGCGCACGCCCGCTGTGGCTCTGCTAGCTCGGCTAACTCCGATCACGGCTTCCGCTCCATCAGCTGGATCTCCGGCCTCGTTCCTCACTCGGTCTCTTGGCTCACCAACATCACGAGTCCGCGGTTCGCTTCTCTGAGCCGCCCGCTCAGTTTCAGCGGCTTTACTCGCTCTTTCTAGCGTCTGTTATTTCCCTCACGTGCGAGCGTCCCGCGCTCCAAAAGGCTTCCGCCGGGGGGAAAAAAACGTCTTCTCGCGCTTTCTCACACGTGTCCCTCCCAAGGTCGCGTGTATCCGAGTTTTACGTGCCTGCAGCCAAACACTATCGACTATAAAGCAGGAATACTCAAATGACCATCAAAAATGGTAACATAAAAACAGTAAGAATAAAGTAATAAAAGGCTAGCTGCATAAAACATTTGTTAATATTACTTAGCTAAATAATATAAACTTTAAACTTTAGTTTTAATCACTGTCTTGAAATAAAATGACCAAATAGTGATCTCCTTTTAATCATGTAAAAGGAATTGATATTTAGAAATCAGGTGTCCCCCATTATTTATTTAAAGTAAGTAAATGTTTACTTTTTAATAGTCATGAGATTACACTATAATACCCAATTTTATCACTGGGCTACACTGTGTTATATCAGATCTTATTCATCCTTTTACATTACCTACAACTGATTTTTCTGGCTGATCAACAATAAGGAGTTTTAAAGATTCAATAGAATTCCTTGTCCTCCATGAATGTCTGTTTTCTTTACATTTTAATTATACCTTTAAATTGGATTCTTTTGAACTAAACTGAATCACATAACATTGGATTTGATAAAACTGGACTGAAAAAAAAAATTAGTTGTCCCACTCAAGCACTTTAGGGGGCAATGGAGAGTTGTTTTGGTGAAAGATAGTCTGAAATCCGAAAGTTCTCCAAAAATGTTTCAAAGTAGCTTGATTTGAAAAGGTAGATCTTGACTCCCTTTTCGGGAACAGCACATTCATTAAAATGTGAAGCAACTTATTAGTAGTGAGTTTTAATAATTAATGTTTAGTGAAACCTGAGCAGGTTGAACTGGGATGTCTTGACGGTTTGATAGCATTGGCAGAAGTATGTACCATCAGTTATTGAATATGTAAATTGTAAAATAAAAGCTGCTGAAACATACTGTGACCTATTGTTGACTATCTTGACTTGTGCATTATTGCACTTTTATATGGCTACCTACCACAAGTAAAAGGAGAAGCTGTGTTAAAATGGTCATCCATTTTTAAACATTTGTTTGTAGTCATTTTAACCCTTGATTAAGTCCATTACACCAGTAACAGTAAGCTTATCTCTTACAAGGATTGTTGTTACAGAAAGTGCTACAGTCTCATATACCTTGTGGTTGTGTGTATTAGAACAATGGTTAAACTGTTGAGGTGTGCAAAATAAATTATGATTCTACTTGCTTTCACCCTATCTTTACTGAAGGTGAACTGATACCAGTCCCGATCAAGCCCATTCTCCTAATGGACACGAGTGTGTCTCAAGGGGACAGGTGCTGCTGAAACTCTTCTGGCCCTTTATTTCATGTGTCCCGACCTGCCCGTCTGTCATGGCTGGGCTCAGGTGGCAACAACGTTGGCAGTGAAAAGTAGCAGTTCAGCACGTCAGCGCTTCTGCAGACCACATCCCCTGATACTGCTGTCCTGATAAATGATATCCAGCTGTCATTGAATGGGCACCCAAAAAGACTTACGTACCAACTCTCTTGTAATAGAAAGCACTTCTCGTAAAATCCTGTACAGACTCGTCGCTCAATCTGACAACCTGTATGGTAAGCTGGTAAAGCAATTCCTACAGAAACACAAGGGCTTGTACTGGACATCCCTGGTCCAATCAGCTGACTAATGCACTTAAATTAAACTAAACTTAACTAAGTCGATGTTGACTTACTGTAAATAAGACTAGACAAACTGGACCTTGAGTCCACACTGGGGGTAATATGTTGTGGCCATTGCATAAGCAGCTAAACAGTAATGTCACTGATGTCAGTGTGAACTTTAGAACCATTTTCACGACACAAAGCGTCTGAAAGTTAAGTTAAAAACTGTTAAATATGATAATACTGTTAATTATACTGAGAGACCAGATAATAGAAACCCCTGCATTGTAATGCAATCCATGGCAGCACTCAAAATTCTATCTATACCTTCACTTAAAAACAATGTGCCACAGAGGTGTTGATTCAACTCTGTGGTCATGTTTGAGGCTTTAGTTTGTGTTGGTTGTATTGTATTACATGCTATTGTGAGGTATCACTAATATGTTGCTTAATATCCCTTATATATAAATATAAATGAGGTGGGCAAAATATTAGAAACACCTTCTCAACATAATACAGTTGAATAAAAAAACACCAGCAAATACAGCCTCAAAATGTATCATAGACCTGACCCAACATATAACTAAATCAGTACTCACAATGATAGCATTTGAAGGTTGGGGCCTTTTAAAGTAGCATTTACTGTATGTGTTTCTGGTCACTCAGAAATACCACTTTTCTAAAAACAATTTAAAAATGGTTGGAAACAGTTTGTTTCTGACCCTTGCCTGCAACACACCATGGAGCAAGTTGTCTTAAGACTAAGTTGAGAGCTTCTTTAATATTCCAAGAACTTCTTCCAAAGGGCCATTAGATACATCTTCCCTCTTGTATCAAGGCATCCGACATGTCTTTCTCTCTCTACCTATCTTTGTTGCTCTACTTAGAAAAAATAATCTTTCTGTTAGAGGTAGTTTCGATCTTTCGGAGGGATCTTAGGGAGGGTGGGGGAAGATGAAGGGCATTTTACTACTCCGTGTAAGAGAATTCACCTCAGGCTCAGGGAGGAAAGCCGCCCACGCTTCATATGCCTTACACCTCAAAATAGTAGAAGGAAAAAAATCAATGGCGTCTTTTAAACACACACACACACACACACACACACACACACACACACACACAGGAAGTAAAGACAGATTTTTCCTGCAAAAGGGCTACAGAGAGCAACGTGATGATGGATGTCACTGACCGGCGGCCATGAGATATTTTGTGATCAAGAACTAGTGACACAGATGCACACATCAGTAATGACAGCAAGAGCATGGCACTGTGCAAGAAGGGTGTTAAATTAGGAATAAATGAACATGTGTATACAAAAGTATTTTAGCGAAATATGCAATTAGCTTCTATGTTTGAAGAGACACAGATTGACATCTGCATTTACAGTTTGGGTCCTGAACTGCTGTGTGGGGTGAACAAGTGCAAGTGGAGAATGTATTTGGTCCTGTAAGAGGCTTTCAGTTCTTCACAACATGCTAGTGCAGCTTAGTCCACTGCAGCATTTTTTATCAAATGGCACAGCTGTCCTTTTTGGATGATCCCCTTATATGCCCTCTGCCTGGACACCACGTCCTAAAATTCAATATTTTCTACAACCCACAGATAGGTTTAAACCATTTCAAAATATCCACAGACTTAGTGGTGTGCTCGAGTTCCCATAGTGCTTTGCCTGTTTTTCTACTGTGTAAGGACTGGAGCCTGCTGTAAGGCATAAAACTGAATTTGACATTCAAGATATGTTAGACATATAATGTAATTTGAAAAGGAATTTAACAGAATTTCATCCATCCATGCATCTTCTTCCGCTTATCAAGGGGGCAGGTCATGGGGGCAGCAGTCTAAGCAGGGATGCCCAGACTTCCCTCTCCCCAGATACTTACTCCAGCTCTTCTGGGAGAATACCGAGGCGTTCCCAGGCCAGCCGAGAGACATAGTCACACCAGTGTGTCCTAGGTCTTCCACGGGGGCCTCCTCTCGGTTGGACATGCTCGGAACACCTCCCAAAGGGACAGATGCCCGAGCTCCAATCGATGAGGAGGAGCAGCGGTTCTACTCTGAGCTCCTCACCCATCTCTAAGGGAGTCCCAGCCACGCTACGGAGGAAACTCATTTCGGCCGCCTGCTCTTTACATTAGTAAATAGTTTCATCCATTTTATTCTCACCTCTGTCATTTGTCTATTGCAGATGTGAAAAATCACCTTTGGATTTCCAAACCCTTGGAGACATCTGCCATCAGTCATTATATGATAAGTGAACTGAACAAAGGCACCACAGTGCATGATGATAAACTCATAGTTTTCTTTCTATAGAAATAAAGGAGCCATTTTTCTCTTCCTTCTGTTCTCTCTATCAATGTGGTATTCTTTTTTTTTTTCTTAAATGATCAAATCGTGCATTGACTACCATTTCCTCTGGGCTATTAGGAGGCAATTGAGCAGTTCCCTCCGTTTAACTAAAACAAACCAATCAATGGCAGCAACCTGACAAACACATTCACTGCCTAACTGATGGCAATTTGGAATATTGCAGTGGTGGCCATATTTGTTTAAAGTCAGCTAATTTTCCACTCTAACAGCTTTTGACACACGTGTTGCACTTGCTTGACAAACTTGCTGAAACCTGAAAAGAAACCAGCTTAAGGGCGAGCTCTCTTCTTTCATTAAGAAAAGGTTCTCATAGGATTTTGTATTTTAGGTTCATGCACTCAACCAAATATGGCAAATTTCATATGCTGTTTTATTCATTTTCCTCTTTACTTGCTGAGCACAAATTAATTTCCGTTACCATAAAGCATAAAGAAGGAGGAAACTGAGCTTACTGGATAAATGGTGGGGTAA
The DNA here is from genome assembly GCA_011952105.1 of Coreoperca whiteheadi. Classification (NCBI taxonomy): domain Eukaryota; kingdom Metazoa; phylum Chordata; class Actinopteri; order Centrarchiformes; family Sinipercidae; genus Coreoperca; species Coreoperca whiteheadi. The sequence continues at coordinate 20,730,651 of CM022478.1, read as the reverse complement.
TGCATTGACTGTATAGGGAATAATAACTGGAAGAATGGGGAGTAATTCGATGGATGCTGGGGTGAGGTGGTTAAGACAAATAGGAAAAGCACTTCCTGATTATGAAAGTCTATTCTTGTGGGACCCTACAATAAGGATACTCAGCCAAAAACATGTGAATATGAAAAAGATGAACACTCCTGGATGCGCATACAGTATGTGCACACATGCTCGCACTTGCCCCCTTATGTTCCCACACACAAACAGACACACACATACTCCTTCCTCCCCCTCTACACATGCATTTTTCCGACTGTGCAGCTCTCCAGCTGCCATGCCCAGTGGTGATCTCCAGCACAATACAGACAGTTCAATTCATGTCTCAGCTCAGCACACTCCAGTTATTAGTGCCTGAATACAGGAATGTTGCCAGTCAAAGGAAAGTGATGATAGGTTGTCTACATGTCATGCGCCAGGTGAATGTCGTCCTGACTGCAAGAGACGGCAATGAATGAACTGCAACCAACCGACGTGGTGTCCTGAAAGTGAATTTAGCGCTCTTTGCCTACTGGTGGGGTCTGGATTCAATTTGTCTTGCCTTGTCTGTGTTACTGATCAATACCAACTGTACCAAGTGGAGTGGAGCCAATGTGCACTGTCAGCACATGCACAAGGATGGATTGGTCTAGGAATATCAGCAATACTGCTGTTTATTCATATCAGGGAGAAACATATGGAAAAACACATCTTAAATCTTTCCATCTCATCATCAATAGCGATAATTGTATTGTCGTTGTAATTGTAAGTCGTTTTGAAGATCGCAGGGAGCTTTGTGTATCATGACAACAAAAGTCCGGAGAAGCCCAATTTGAAGAAATACCAAAAAACAACAACAATGCAAACATTTACATTTTGGGAAATATACTTATTCACTTTCTTTCAAGAGTTACACAAGAATATTATTGACACTCATCACATCTGTTAAATATATAGCTAAAGTCAGGAGATGCTATGCTTAGCTTAGCATAAGTGACTTTCTTGGAGTCTCCACTCACTATGACAGGACTCCAGGAAGTGCACAGATTAAACAAAAATAGGATGTGTTAATTAGCAGTGTTGGGCAAGTTACTTTCATAATGTAATACATTAAATATTACTAGTTACTTTCATTTGACAGTAATAAGTTACTTTGCAACGTTACAGTCTGTGTAGAGTAATGCGTTACTGATTACATTACTTATTACTTATTTTCACCAAAATAACTGCAGAAGTAGGATTAGGCATTAAAAATTGCTTAGCGGGTAATCAAAGAATAGAAGGTCAAGTTTATTGCAGTTTATTACAAATCCAGTGTTGGGCGATATTGTATAGCCTAATGAAGGCTCTCCTGCGGAGCGCAGATCTGGTCCATTCATGCATTCACATGCAGTGGTTACCATATTGTCGCCCACTTATATTAATAGTGTCATGATAGAACAATTAAATAGCCTAGACCCTTTTAAATAAACGAAAAATCTTGGACAAAGGGATGGGCAGGCGGACAAATGATCAAAGTCTGATAAATTATGAGATAGGGATAAATATTTTTTACCATAGATATTTTTCTGGTGGCACACTGTGGAGGAATTCTTAAAAAAACAATAAACACTTAGTTTCGGGTGGTAATGTGTTACGTGACATAATAAATGTAATAATATTACTGATGTCCTATTAGTATTGCGTTCTTTACTTCTTTGTTACTGATAAAAGTAACATATTACTGCAAGGCCAAGTAATGCATTACCCCCAACACTGGACGCTGGAGGGCGGATTTTGTTTAGCCTTTGACAGAGCCAGGCTAGCTGTTTCTCCCTCTTTAAAAGTTAAGCTAAGCTAACTGTCTATTATCGGACAAATATTAATCTTCTCATTTAACTGTCAACAAGAAAATGAACAAGCGTATTTCTCAAAATGTCAAACTACTTTAACTCCTTTAATTATTCTACCTGTAACCTTAAATAAAATGTTCTATCATGATAAATGTTTTTATCATATCTGGATATTTTTTTTCTCCTTTTTTCGGTTATTGTTTTTTATAGCCTATAGCCTAGTACTACGAATTGTTTCATAAATCTTTTTGTATTTATTTTATTATTCAAGCAATTTTCATTGGTGTTATTATTACTTACAACTATGTTTGAATGTTTTAATTTTGTCTGTTACAGTCCTTCACTCATTTGGTGTCCCTTTAATTGTTTAATTATATTTAAAATGTCTCCATAAAGAACCTTTTTAAATGTACCTTAATAAATATATTGATTTGATTATTATTCCATCCATCTTTGTCACTTCACCTATTTCCAACAGGATCTGCAGTATGTAAATGTTACAAAATTATTTGTTGAGCACTTTCATGCCGGGACCGTTTAAACGCCTTTTACATTACCAGGACCACATTTATGGAGCTGTTAAAAGCAGCTGTTCCATTATGCTAAAGTGTTTTTATTGCCTCATGATGCTGCAACTCTGTAAAACTAAAACAGTACAACTAGAGAGCACACATTCTGTATACTTGAACAGTTACATAATAAAAACTCAAAGCTGTGAAAATGTCAGGTAAAATCAGAAAGTACAGTGACACATCTGAGAGTGTCATTTGGAGGTAAACAAACACTCGGTTTAGTTTAGTGCAGCGTTTGTGCAGCTTGAGATGACAGAGAAAAACAGACTGCAAGCTCAGTGTTTCTTGGATAAAGGGAGATTTGATGTTCATTTCCTCAACAGAGGGTGTAAAATCAAGATGCTCAAAAGCAAGCACAAAAAAATTCAACACTGGAGGAGGTGTGCAATTACGTTGTTTCACATTGTCCTCGGCACAGCATGAGAAGAGAGAGAAGCTGTAGATCTTCCCATTAACTGAATAACGATGTATTTCAGCCAAAGAGCAGAGCGCAGTCCTGAAAGAGAGAAGCATGCAGTCAACTCAGCAACTAATGTCAGAGCAGCGATGATGAGTCAGTGCTTAATTACTACACAGCCAAGAGCACCTTGGTTTCCTCCAACTTCGCCAATGACATTATTGGAAACTGGTTCTGAAGATTACTTCACGCTGTATTTTATGAGACATGAAATTGCTGAACGAAGCCTCCTGAACAGAAGCACACAAGGATCTGGCAGAATATGGGGCTACATTACTAATGGCCTGTCAATAGCCGTTATCTTGGAAACCTATTAATCATTTCTCATTCACCCAATTGCCCTGGAAGATAGACAAAGACAGAGACAGACAGAGAGAACGAGACAGATCCATTTGGGATGCAAGAACATGTAGAGACATTTTAACGCTCTCACAAAATGAAACCTACTGGACCTACATATGACAAAGGGTTCTGCCAGATGGATATTAACTGCTCGGAAAACCAAATATAAACAACATCGGTTTTGCAGAGACCCAAAAGGACATCACTGCCTCTGTGCCAAGGTAGCATTAATTAGGGCTAGTGACTAGATAATATATACAGTACAAATATATTGAAGAAGGTATGGCTCTTTATCAGAATAGATTTCCCAGGTCTCTGAAAATGGGTTTGTTTGTTTTAGATGTATGAACTAAATTGCCAAGACTGTATAATTTACCAGAATTTACAGCTAAACTTACCACTGCTGAGGTTGCTAAATGATCTGCCATGATAATCAGGAGCCTTATAAATATGGTCCACTTTTTCATGCAATTCCTTTAGGAGGTATTTGTCCAGCTCTCTGATTTTGCAGCAGGTTTGATGGTTCAGTGTCATGTCAGAAAATCTCACATTATACTCTAACGCAGGCAAACTGAGTATGTGTTAATAACTGAGTTCAATGATAAAGTGAGAAGCATATGCCTTAAGGTACTTCACATGGTGTTACTGTCTTCCACAGATTCTGCAGTGTGGCTTTCTCTCTCCCGTTTAGTCACTCTCTCCTTATGAAGCCACAGGAGAAGTTTAAAGCAGATTTGAAAACGTTTAAAGGAATAGTTCAACATTTTGGGAAATACATAGATTTTTTAATTTGCTTTTGGATAGAACCAGGCTAGCTATTTCCCCCTGTTTTGAGTCTTTATGCTAAGCTAAGCTAATAGGCTGCTGGCTGTAGCTTCATATTTTATCAAGTATCTCCTCATCTAAATCTTGGCAAGAAAGCGATTATATATGTGTATTTCCCAAAATATCAAACCATTACTACAACTATGTTTAAAGCATTTAATGTTCAAAGATAACTCGATAGCCAGAATGTCTTTCTTTCTGATCTAGAAAATAACTATAACCATCTTGTGATCTACTGTATCAGGGCACCCTTTGGCCCCTAACTTCTTCCAGTACTAACCTAGTGCAGCCTTGTTTTTCTTCTCTCGCCAACACACAGTATGCATCTCATTAGCTGTACCCTGCATTATCTTCAGCGAGCTGTGTGCTAAATGAGGCTGATTGGCTCCGTGGCTGTCAGTGCCCAGCAGCTAGCACTTGTTATAAAAATGGCTGTGCACAGTCTGATGAGGAAGAGCGTTTCGCCACAGAGGGACCTGGCCACAGCAGACAGCGCTTTCCTGAGACGGGGAGCATCCCCGGGAAGAAATGTGACGAGGTGTGTGACAGCAGTCGGGAGCTTTGCAGTGGAGGGGTTTATAGAGAATGGACATAACGGGAGAGACAATAGCTGTAGATCATGAGGAAGAGGATCCCAGCCAGTCGGGGCTATCAGGTTTTCCCTGTATGAGATTTCATTATGCACCTGTCTCTGGCTCTCCAGTGGCTCACGGGATTAGATTAAGTTGCCAAACATAAAAACAAGAGGAATGTCCCTGGGCTCTTGCTTATTTAGAGAGTGTGAGGAGGTGCAGCACACACACACAAATCAGGGATGGTTGGTCGTATAAAAGAGCTACAGTATAGTAAAGATGTAATGTAATTGTTGTAATGTTGAGGCAGTAATGGCTAAAGGGAAAAAGATTAACTCCACTTTGCGCTAGTTTTATCATTATAAAATAGCTGTCTACCTGTACCTGTGTCACAAAATTAGAATGCAACATAGAGCAGTAGCTCCATCTCTCAATTACTGTAAAACTTTGCAGCTTTGCCCAAATTAAATTCCACTGTGAGATACATTTGTTGACCTTTTATTTAAGTTAAAAGAGCACGGAGAAGCAATGTTTGACTCCCTCCTTAATGATAGAGAAGACATGGAAAGGAATGTTTTATTATTATAAATCATCTGTGCTATTTCAGAAGAACCCCAATTTTGATTTCATTGCACTCACACATCGCACAATCCCTGCCCAGAATTATAAGAGCTACTCTTGGCATGGGCTGGCGGTTGTACTTTAATAAAACGTGTGGAGACACGAGATGTAGTGCATGAGCAATTCAATGGCTTGAGGCTTACAAACAGAACAACCTGATACAAGAGAAATGAGTCTGCCTCTCTTCTGTGCCTTCTAGCTCTGTACTGGGACTTGGCCCCTGGCCCACAGACAAACTAACAGAATGGAAGTTTGGAAGGATTAATTCTTGTCATATCAGTCCAGCCCAAAATACAGCAGCTCTGAAATCCTATGCTGATGGGATCCTGTATGTACAGGTGGAAATCATGTCAGTACAGGGAAAAAAAATCAACAGTTGACAGATGACAACACAGAACACAATGTTGAATTGAGAATACACATTGTGTAATAAAAGCTAATGGAACAGAACATGAAAGGGGGATGGGACTTTGGTTCTCTCCAAACTACTGCTGACGACCCCAGATTATGTTCAGTTAGAACATTTTATATGTCCAACTCCAACGTTTTTAAAATTCTTGCTCAATAGGGTTAAGGTTAGGAAATAATGGCATTAAGGTATGGTTAGGATCAGGTAATAAAAACACTTGGGCAAAGTTAGGGAAAGTTTTAGGTTATGCTTAATAAAAACAGGGCAAACTCCAGTCCCGATTGAACCACCGCCCCGATCTCCACACCTTTGCTATCAGCCTCGTGACATAGAGGACACACTACTTCTGGGATGTTAGAACATTGAACGTTGGCACTGCACATCAATTGAGAGGCATTGAATTGTCCGTAATGGACGTGATCCTGTAATCCCTTGGGATACTGGGCTGGTGTTTGTGGGAAGGATGAGTTCTTGCTCTTAAAAAGAGAAAGACGACATGTTTTTATTTCGTTTTCAAATACTTGTCCTGAAGTAAAATGATCAGCTGAGGCAGCGTACCTGAAGCTGAATCTTCTGAATGATTAGGAGCATGATCTCCTCCTCTTAACTCTGCTGTGCTCTACACCTCTTTCACTCTCCTCTCTCCAAGTTCTCCTCATCCTCAGTCAGCTCCTTCCTGAATCTCTTGACCAAGATGCATGTGCCTTTGTACAAGGCTCCCATTTTTCATAGCCTGGTTTTTTATAATTCTCATATTTACTTACTTCTGTCCCCTTTTTGTGTATCATCTATACCTCAGGAACTTCTTATTTCCATCATCAGCTGTCCTAGTCTACCTTGACTTTTGTCACTCTTTCTCAAAGGCACTTTAGATCCTCTCACCCTTCTTATCTCAGGCAGCTTAGATGTGGTTGTTCCCCTTCTTTGGAATGCAGAGACCTTCCTGGAAGGAGGGGATTTCCTTTCTTTTCTTTTTCATCTCATCTTAGCTCTCTTCTCTTTGCGTTCCTTCTGCTTAATGATTTTGTAAACTGGCAGTTTCTCCACCACACAGCTCATTCTCATTATATACTCTAGCACTGAAAGTCTGTTGGTACTACACATCTTTTGCAGATGTATTAATTTTATCTATTTATTATTTAGCTAGCTGAACAAATGAAATCGTTGTTACATCAGACTGAAAAATGGACTATTATCTCCTTCTCCCAAGATCATATCAGTCTAATTCCAGTCCTAACAGCAACATTTACAATATTGGAAAAAGATGTGTTTGAAAGAACATCCAGTTTAAATGAACTGACTGAGTACACATAGAGCTAATGTGGAAGAATATTGTTTATTGTGGCCTCTCAAAGCAAACAGTATTATCTGTGTGTAATTGAAAGCCATAGGCATGTTCTTCTTAATGGTGCTTGTGATACACATCAGGTTAACTGCTAGCAGCAGTCTGCAATTGCAGCTTAGCTTCCTTCTGTGGAGTCTGAAATAACATAACGATAAAGATAAATCACTTCCCTCTGCAGATACAATCTCATTGTACAGCACACTACTCGTGAACACTAGTGGTATATAATGCTGCAGGGTGAATGAGGACTGATTTGTACTGTGTACTCGACATGTGCATCATATATCTGGTGATGTCCCCTGCAGTGCACAGTGACTGTGAATTATACTTTACACTTAGCTCCTGTTGTTCAAACTGTGTGTACTGTGAAACTCTGTAAGCTGTCACTGAGTCTGCACCAGTGTCACCAAGACAAATCTGTGTGCGTCTATTGTAATTCGAGGGACTGTGAATCTTATTGCATACGGATAATACAAAAATAGGTTCTGAAACTTTTACAGCCCTATTTTTTTAAAATTTGGACTAAATGACTTCCCATCAGGCCAACATAAGCAAAGCTGCAGTCCATTTCTGATCTCTAATGTTTAGAAATTGGTACAAAGAAGAATGACATTACAGCTCCTATTACCCACAGTGCAGTATTATTGCTTTCAATGCCTTCAGGGTGTTTTCATCCATGTAAATATTATTTATAATATGTTACTGTAGACCTTCTTTACACTGTATTCTACATGTAGTTCACTTTATTTGTACTTATTTGTGCAGAAAAATACAGGTTATTGCATGACATATTCTTTAAATTGTGTTTCAGCTGATTCACCCAATACGGACCAAAGTTAAAATATTTTCACTCTGGGGACTGAATATTAAATGTGTGGAGTTTACCAGCTCAGGATAAATTAAATAGTCAGATATTGTATGTCAAACGTTTTTTTCATGTTGTAAAATTGTAAGTCTAATACATTTCTGGAACTGTCCATGCAACCATGTTGTGTTTACTGCAAGAGTATTGGCAAATGCTATTTGCCAGGTTTGATAACTAAATAAACTAAATGACATATTTGTTTTTTATTAGTTTTTTGAAGAAATGAGATTGATTAATTATAAAACATAAAAAGACTATTGATCTTAATGATCAACAGCACCACTTTTGTAGTTGTTACATTTTATTCAGTGCAGTTTGAAGTAAGCGATCCCCTTGAAAATGAGATGGCACATCTCAAAGGGTTAATCCTATATTTTAAATTAAAAAAAAGAAGCAGTTTTGGCTCCAGGCATTTGTTGAGTGCAAAAAGGGGAAGCAATATCAGACAATGCAAGCTATGAATTCATAGTGAAATTTTAAGTGACAGACAGCACGGGCTTACTGTGTGGATTTTAGGGGCTTCCAAACAAAACAGCCAAATAATTTTAATCTTTAAGAACGTCTCCAAAAAGGCCTAGTTAACATACATTTACATACACATATGTGTGTGCACCAAATCATCAACACAGACTACACACACCCAACGCAGAGTATAAAAATAGATTCTATGCAACTCTCTGAGGGAGAAGTATTCTCAACACAACAAAACAGAATAAAGGTGTGACTTCAGAATAATTCATGAGTAAAGACCCTGATGGAACCGAACAGCCTCCCCAATTTATACAGTGGAATGTAATATAAGATACAGAAAAAAAACTGGAGCTTCAAAGGAACAGTGAACAACATGATATAGTTAATCAAGATTATAACAACTTTCAGTCACTATGTATTGAGTGCAGATTGGTTGTAACTTTACAGGAGTAAGAAATACAGTCTGAACATGCATTGGACAGTATGCTGAATCTATTTTGAGGACTATAAAAGCCCTAAATGGAGAGAGTTCTTTATTTAAATGTATTAGTTGTTTGAGGTGAAGAGAGACCACTTGTACAACAGAAGGATCCAGATAAAGTCCTCCGTGTCAGCTCCCAACCACCCTGCTGAAATGCCCTGAACTGCCACCGCCTCCTGTGTTCTGTAGATGACCTCTGACCTCAGATTCCTGTAGAGACAATTGAGGAAAAAGAACATTTAGCTTTGGGGATAAGTGCAGTCTCGCGTACAGATAACCTGTGCTCACTGCAAAGGAAAACTCCGCTGAAACAGAGTTCAACCAAAGTAGAGATTTTAACCTTAACAGAAACAGCCATTTTATTGTACATAAACAAGTTCAACATGGACCATTATAGAGACTGTAATGTCACGTAATGTAATCCACATTGCCCTGAGCACTCAATTCAGAGGTCACATGAAGGATGTACAAACCTGACTGCAGTGTCATGGTTATCAATCCTGGATCCAGAGCCCTGCTGGTTTACATGATCAAAGTCATCAAATCAGGAACTGTTTTATTAAAGGTAGATATTTTAATCAGGTAGTTATCATGTAGGATATAAAACCGCACACACACACGCCAGTGTACATTCCTCTTTATGTGCCCCCTCTATCCATTGTACACAATATGCAATCCTTTGTACCTCTGATTTAAACATCAAGTCTTGCCTTCAGGTGATGTTTACTGTCTCCTGTGGGACTACCAGCTGTTTCCCAAAATGTCCATCTGATATCTCTAGCTGGCCGACAATTTGCCTGCTCATAAATGGTTCACTGATGTACACCCTGCGGACGAAACCAGTTGTGTTCTTTTTCTTCCTGACGTCTTCATTTCCTCAGCTTTGAGTATTTGCCTTTTAATTGCTGCTGTTAGACACTTTAACATTTGGTTATGTTACCAAGCATAGTCTTCTCAAAACAGACTTGATTTACATCCTCAAGCTATATCTTTCTGAAGGTGGGTAAGGACGCTCACCAGTGGCTCAGATTTGGATGGACTCATTGCACATAAGTTATTCTCTCAGCCTGTGTTTCACAATGAAATCTTTCCACTAAAGAAGTTTCCTAATTCAAAGGAAACATAGCCCTACAGCCCAATACTTGGAATTATTCTTCTGGAAAGACAGATGTAAACATCTCTATATTCTGTACAAGTGTAAATAGAAGCGAATGACTCGCCGACCCCCACGCACATTTGTCACATGTGCAGCCGGTAGATGCACGCTCCTGCCTTTACTTAACCTGCTGAATTGCTTCTTGTGGATACCATTTCTCTCTAACATTGTGTTGCATCCTGCTTCTACTTCATAAGCTTCCACAAAAACACCTCACCACCATCTGCTGTCCTTGGCAAAACAAAATGACTGCCTTTCCTCCAACTATCTTGAGCAGAGGAATTTGAGGACTATTTTTGCTGAATAAAGACCACAAAGCCATTTCCAGTGCAAATCTGCTCCAGCTTGTCAGAGGCATTGACAGTCGTCCAGAGACACACAGGTCAAGTCAGAGCAGCAGTGATGTTAGGCTTCATTTGTAAACGGCTTCCTCTTCTTCCATCCATCAAGACTGCATTGGGAGTCACTGACAGTCCATAAGGGAGCTGAAGGAACAGCCTTCAAGTTGCATCCACATTAGAGCTTTGTGAGTATTGGTCCTGTTTCTCTTTGTCTGAACCCTCTGCATTTTGGATTGAAGTTGCTGCTTGCTATTTGAATGCTCAATATGACAAACACCGCCTGTATTGAATTTTACAAATGGATGTATGGATTTAGGACAAACGATAATTAGCTACCTCAATTTGTGAAATTGATATTGAAGGGGATGAAAGGAGGGAAGTGATAGGCTGGATGCAGTTAGATTATTACAAAATGTTTATACAACCCCGCCAGAAATAGGCACCGCTCTTTCTGAAAAATCACCAGCGCTGTTTCTTTCAATTAAGAAATTTAATAAAGTTAAAAAGCAAAGCTCAGTCTCTCTGATGCAATAAATTTAACATGCCGTTGTTTGGGAATTCACCAGAGAAAATCTAATTAGCTTATTATACTACAGTAATCCTTTAGATATAATTACTCCTACAATACATGTGAGGGGAATGCCAGGCGAACATCACAACACATTTCATAAAATAAAATAACAATAAAATGTAATATAGAGACATTACATACATAAACACAATAGTGGTGCCACTATGGATTAAGAAGAAGCACATTATGTTACAGTAAAGTGCCATGGGCAAATGAAAGGGAAGATAAAAAGGCAGAACATAATTTTACTTTAGAGCTTTTGTTATGAAGCTCACACCCACGCACAGTGCACACTCTTAGGTGGGAGTCACAATGGTAGGCTACATGTAGTGAAATTATCATTTCTATTGATGACATGATGACTGGTGCATGAAATGCCTCCCAACGTTCATCAGTAGGAGAGAGAAGCTCCGCTCATGATGAAAAGGGCTTACACAGCGTATGAATATTTGAAGGAGTTGGGTGGTGACTAGGGAGACACATTTGCCCACGGCACTCCTATTGGTTTATTGGTGACGTGATGACACGAAGGAGTTGGGCTTAACACTTTATAAAGCATCTCTGTCCGCGGCGAACCACTCTTTTAAAGACCACTGTTGCTGAAACTTCTCACTCCGCAACTCACGCACCGGAAGCAGCCGAGGAACCTCGACGTTACCGTCCATCATGAGCGAGGTAGGACTATTTTATGTTTTAAAACAAAGAAACGTCGCCTTTAACCCAATTACGCACGATCCGCGCGCTAATGCCGAGATGGAAACATCATTAATGAGAGCTATTACCAGCCAGGTGAGCTGCTGTTGTCGATTTATCTTAACTGGTGAGATTTCTCATCCGACATTTACGCAGATATGATTCATTACAGAGTGTCAGATGCTGTACAGCTGCTCTGACAAAGCGCGCCGAACGGCATCAGTGTCGTTAACACCAGGGCGCATCAATGTGCTTTGGGCTGCTCCCCCTGAAGCGACAGTTTAGTGGATTCACGATAGATAACGGCATTTCTATTTCACTGCAATGGTCCAGACCTACTTCCCGTTCAGACATGATTTGAACTATATATCGTGGTTTGACAAAAACAATAAGGAACACAATGTGGCGACAATTAAGCGCAATGTTAACAGGTTTAGAAGCCTGTTGTGACATAAGTGAAGAGTTTTTACTTTGTCACTTCTTGATTATCAGAGAACTCTCGCAAAACGGAAGAACATAGTCATTTAAAATGTCTAATATTGTAAGGATAGTGAGCCTGTTGAAATGTGGTTGATAGCACATTGAGGCAGTGCAGATGGATATACAATCAGGTGATGGTACCAACTATACTGTATATTACTGTTAGTTTATCTCTCAGTATAAATAACCCAGTTTATCTAAGACCAAGCTTGCAATGGAAAACTGCTGTTAGGTTTTCCCACAGCAGTCACAGATGTTCCAGCTCCTTTCATTTGAAAGTAGAGGGAGGAGGATATTAACAGATTTTTTATTCTGCACAAACTCTAAAGTTCATTACAGATTATTCCTGCTAAATCAGTACTAGTATTTTAAGTTTGGGTAGTTGTTTCACTAATTTGAAAAATATCACGTAAGTTATAAAATGTCAGTAGAGGGAGTAGAGGGTATATTTTACAAAATATATATAATAGTGATGCAGCCTTGACATGAGTACTCCAAAGAGCTGATGCGGTGATCTTTACTTTTTCTCAACAGACTGACATTTTTTTGTTTGTCAGTTGAGTGACACTGCCATAAGATTCATCTGCATCCAAGTGACACCGAGTTGTCAGTGTTTTAAACATTCAGACCCGTCAGCAGATTGTGGGACTTCAAAGATGTTCAGCAAACACCTCTCAGTTCAACGCAGCAGGGATGGGGACAACTCACTTCCAGTTCAGTCAGTCAATGCCAAGTTATAAATTGCAATTCAGTTTCCATGCAATCTCACTTATTAATATTATAGTATGACTAAAAATCATACCAAACGGTACTTATGGCAGTTTTTCTAGCTATTTTTGAGAAAGTCTGCTAAATTGTCCTTGTCACTGATGCGGTTTGTTGTTGTGACACTTGAAAAGAGGGGAGATTTAACATGAATGACTTTGCCATGCAATTCTGCTTTGAAATTCTGACACTTTATCACACAAATTTATAGTGCATTCTGCTGCAGAATGCTGTACAGTAGGACAGAGCATTAAGTGAAGCAAGGACTTTCTTATTTTGAAACATTTAAATGCAGTTGTGGGAATATTCTTGTATGTTCTCGTGAATACACATTTGCTTTTAAAAAGTATAAGTGCTTACATGCAAATATATGTTGACCTTGGGAAAACACAGGCATCAATGTATGCACAAAGGATAAGCTGTTAAGAGTAATTTGGCTCCACAGTGTGCGCAAAAGCAGCAGTAAACCTCCTCAGACCTGGCACGTCAAACTCAGAGGTACTCAGGTAAAAAATGTCCAAACACACCAACAGCAGCCTTCAGGTTAAGAAGGCGGCTGAGTTCAGTCCTGCAGTCTAGTGGGTATGCAGTCGGTCATTCCCGCAAATGGATCGGTGGCAGACGTCACCGTACTTCCCTGAAAGCTGTTTATAACAAATCATTCACTGGCCTCCTCAATAAAAGATGAAGTCGGGGTGCACACACAACAGGAGCTAAAACAGCTTTTGAATAATTGAATCCCTAGTCGGCAGCAAAATCACCTGAGCCTTTTGTTTGGTAATAATGTTCAAAGTAAAGAGAAGCTGATATCTCCTGTTGATTAAAGGAGATGTAATTTTAGGGAGAACATGGTCCTGGTGCAAATGTGAGGAGGTAGTGGAGGGGATGTGAAATGATTTTCCTGATGAGTTAATATGTTTTGTCAAGTACTGTGCAGAGTGGATTTGTTCTCAATCAAAGTCATGAACGTATTCAGCCTCCAAACTTGACTTGAAGCCAGTAACCGAGGCAGAGCAGCTCAGCATGTTCTGGATGGATGAGTCTCGCAGTGGTCAGCACTGCAGCGCTCCATCCCTCGTACCCACCACTCTCTCTCCACCTCCCTTTTTCTCCCCCGTATCTACACATACCTGCTCAGAACAAATACATACTCTAAGGCAATACTGTTACACAGTTTTACCCTGAATATATTGGTAGAAGGATGCTGAGGTTGGAGCTGCCAGGCAGGAGGTCTAGAGGAAGACCAAAGAGGAGATTTATGGATGTAGTGAGAGAGGACATGAAGTTAATTGGTGTGAGTGAAGAGGATGCAGAGGACAGGGTTAGATGGAGGCGCATGATTCGCTGTGGCGACCCCTAAAAGGGAACAGCCGAAAGGAAAAGAAGAAGATCTTACATTTTTACTTTTTGCTCCTTCTCTCTGTCTCTTCAAATGAACCAAGTCAACAGCTTAAAAAAACTAAAACAAACTTTACAAATCTAACAGAAAAATCGAAGTCCCTAAAGCTTCTGACTTCTGTCAGTGTGTTCATGTCAAGGAGGAATGAACAAGCTGACATGAGAGACTGAAAAACCGTCAGATGCTCCAGATGGTGGAAAATGGCTGACTCAGGCACTTCAATACCTTTTTTTTGCACTCAGAGTCGAGTTTAAGCTACTGACAGGGTTACTAACCATCATGAGAGTCAGTCTTCAACTACCTCAGGTCTTATGCTATAACTTGCTGTTTGCGCTCTCTCCCTCTGTGTGCCGTTGTGTTCACAGATTTGACATGTTTTTGATTCTCCGAGATTACAGAGCAGCATTGTGATATGTACAAATGTGAAGCAGACTCAGTGAAATTAAATAAAACTCCACAAACCCTCTCTGAACAGGCCTTTGCACAGCACACAGTTGTCCTAACTGACTTGTTCTAGTTGTTACTAATAACCTTGATGATTGCATTGTCTGAGCAATTCTGCATTCACACAATATCAACAGAATGGGAAGAACAGGAAAATCTCCTTGGGAACGCATTATTCCAAGATGGTCAAATCATTTAAGTAGTCTAAATGAGCAACTTTTGCGAGGTTATGTGTTTGGTACATGTCAGTAATTAACAATATGACATGAACGCAGCATATCCCCTTTACTGTCACTTTCACATCAGCCGCGTCAGTGTTAGTGAGCGCAAGAAGAAGCAGCGCTCAGGTAAGACTTTGAAGACGGTGTCTAAATTAAGTCAAAGATATTCTTAGGTCTTATTGATCTTACTGTGGCACCTCCCATCCATATTCTGCTCTGTGCTAATTAACATCAAAGCAGCGTTGTTACGTACTGCTGTAACTCAATGTACCAACACAGATGTGGAAACAAGGAAACTTGTATGTATGTGTCTGTGCAGCAATGTGTGCATTTAACTGAAATGAGTTTTTTGCCCCCAACATTAATTTTTATGACCTGCAACATTTTTGAACAAGTGAGAATGGACACAAATGCTAATGAGCTTGATTAGACATTAGCATAAACATAGCCTTGATTGGCTGCCAGATCATTACTACCAGATTCTTTGGCGATTTAGAGTTTTTAATGATAAAGAATGCCTTGGGTTATGTGGATGACTGCAGTGAGAAATCACACGCAGTATTCAGGCGACTCTGAATTAGCCCGGCCTTACTTTGCTGAATTCAACAGCCATGGACAGGAAACATAAATTTGACAGAAAAAGCAGTTTAATCCACTTTAAGCAGAGATTGGAGTTTTTCTAAGTACTTAGACTGAAATAACCCCGTCCAGCGATGTAACGATGAGGTCATCACATTAATAGTCAGTACAAATCGGGCAAGGAGACTTAAGACCTGTGCTTACTACCTACACACCTTTACACTTTATACTACTGCCATATATATAATCTTTGTACATATATACATTTACTACACAACCTGTTCATATTATAGTTTATACATTTTACTGTACAGCTGTTTACCACAGTATTATATTCTATTTAATTTAGTTTTATATTGTATTCATTATATTTTATTCCAATATTTTAGCTGCTGCATAATTTTGTGTCTTAGATTCTAATTAGATTTTACTTATGTGATTTTATTTTTACTTTAAATATGTGTATTGTGTTGTATGAGCTTTGCCTGAGATTTAAGAATTTAATTGCCAACGACTGCTTAAATGTATTTGTTGTGCACATGACAAGAAAGAACTTGAACTCGACTTTGCTTAGCAAAGTGAGCTGCCTATTGCACTGCACTCTGTGGTCAATGGAGAGGCTTGTTATACATATATATATATATATATATGTTTTAGTGAGAATTTTCTCTCAGTTCCTGAACTCGTCCACAGTAGATCTCCCTTTAGCTTTGTTGTGTTTGACCAAAGGATTTTCTCCTCATGCAACACTTTGAACAAATACCATGACTCTCCGTCCTCCAGTCATCTCCTGTAATGCTGGACTGACATATTCACACATCATCACCGACCCAGTCCTCAGATTTGATTGTTTTATGTTACTCAGGAGGCTCAACACTGAACATTGGGTAGGAACTGCATAAGGAGTTGTAGTAAATCCACCATCTTAATATTTCCAGAAAAAGTGGGATGCATTTTCTGCTGCAGTTTTATGCATCATGTTTATTAAAGCAGTGGGAGTGATGGCATCTGTTTTCATTTGTGCTCATTATCTGGGGTAGATATGATGAATTACTTTGGAGAATGCCCCCCCCTCTCTCTTTTGATGCGCTCAACACTTTTCATCTCAGAGTCCAAGGATTTGTTCTCCATCCCATTTAAAAACTGACATCAGCAAGGTTTTTTTTTACCAAGAGTAGCATGAGGTGCTCAGTCTGAAATGCACACTGGTTCTGAGGGTAG
This sequence comes from Coreoperca whiteheadi, assembly GCA_011952105.1. Classification (NCBI taxonomy): domain Eukaryota; kingdom Metazoa; phylum Chordata; class Actinopteri; order Centrarchiformes; family Sinipercidae; genus Coreoperca; species Coreoperca whiteheadi. The sequence goes on along the minus strand of CM022478.1, from coordinate 20,713,974 downwards.
AAATCAGCATTTACGCTTTCCAAATGTCAAAAGATAAGTCCTTCCTCTCTCCTGATTGGTAAACCTACAACAGGCACTGGTCAGCCCCAAAATTCAAATATTAAGCAGCTTTAGAGCATGTACTGCTGGATTAGGGGACTTGTGGATTGTGTAGATCTGCTGTGTCGTGGTATCCAAAGTTGTCAGCCAGATTCTTGTTCGCTGTCCAACAGGCAGATGGACCACACTTGAAGAGATTGTTTTTCATCCTAATGGTACACAGGGTTAATCTGACTTCTTTGTAAATGGACTAAAATGTAAACTTGCCGAAACAAACACTCTGCCAGTTGTGATTTCTTGCTGTCATTCTGTCACAGCTGTTGTAATAGACTACATTTTTATGGCATTTTGCCTCTACAGATATTTGTCCTGTAAATGTAGTCTTAATGTGATAGAAAGTTACATCCGTTTGGTAAGTTTTAGCCACATTTGTGACTTGGCTATATGGATGCCAATGGCTGTTGGTTGGTCGGTCCACCACTTTGATGGAGTGATACAATTTGGTTCACACATTTATGTCCCCTCGGGATGATTGAAATATGCCATCAATAGGTCAACATTTTTATTTGTTAATAATTCATTTGTCCTATAATTTGGTTTCGGATCAAATATCCGCAAAACTATTGACATTCCTATCAGCCTCGGCTGTACTGTGTTTAGCAAATGTTAGTATGCTAACACGCCAAGCTAAAAAAGGGAACATTATACCTGCTGATGTTAGCGTTTAGCTAAAAGCACCCCTGTGCCTGTAAACTCTTAGTCATGTTTTGAAGAAAAAAATATTAATGAATTAAAAAATAAAAAATTCATTTAAAATGCATTCAGAGAAAGAAAAGTGAAGGCACTCAAAACTTACAGTACAGTGCTTTTAATATAACCTTTTACAAAGAGCTGTTACAACATCACATCATGATTTTGTAACTTGTAATTTATTTCTCCAAATTGAAACAAAAAACATTTAACCATTTAAAGGTCACTAGCATAGCAGTCACTATGTAAGAGAGGTGTTTAAATATTTTTAAATTTCCAATTACAAGCTTTAAAAGCATCTTTAAACAGCTAAACTAATTCTATTATTTCCATTGTAAAACAATCACATCAACAATCTAATGCTGTTAGCGTATTCATTATCTCCATGTTGATTCATATCAGGTTTAGTTTCCCTTGTGAGTCTAATCAACAAACACTCCATCAACCAACACGATCTTTATCAACAGCAAAGAAGATATGAATACTAATTTACTTAACTGCAGCGCCGTAAATCACTTGGATTGGTGCCGAACGCACAGTGAAACTATTACACTCTGGGTGGTTGAGTGACTGGGAACAAAAACAGTTTTTGTAATGCATGTTTGGCTGTTGTCTGATTATTAAGCAGCCATAAATTCCACAGCTGTATTCACAGGGCTGATGGGCCCCTGTTCCTCAGTTTCACGGATTGCGAAGTAAAGTGAATCTATAAAATAAATTGACATCTTTATTAAGCCCGTTGCTTTGCAAGGTGTTTACGGAGCTTTTTCCATGCTGCGGTTGATGGATGACTTTGCCGTCAGATTAAACTACAAGTATGCAAAAAATAAATTCTCTTTAAGTTTCCGCTTTTCACATGGATGAAAAATTATCACAAATTTAAAATACTGAAGAAATTTTCAAACATTGTACGTTATTGTTGAACATTAAGATTCGGTATTCAAATTGTAACACAACAGATTGGGATGTGAAAGGACAGCTTGACAACCATAAAATGTGTTAATGTATGAAACAGGCACCATCTCTATATAAAAAAACATTAATCTCTGTGCGTGCACCACAGTCGTGTAAATCACACGTTTCAGCATTAGTGCACCCATGTGTGTGTGCCGGTGTGTATGGCATTCACCTTACAAGTTGAGAGGGTGGGGAAGGGCTGAATTAGCAGAGCGACAGTACTGCTGCATGCTGCACATTTACCTCCCACAAAATCATTACAGCATCACACTCCACAGATTTAAGGGCTGAAAATAACACTTCAGGGACTGCAGGGGTCTGCGGGCCAATCTAATAAGTAAGGAGGTTAGAGAAACAGGTTTGTGACTGCAGGTACCCCAGTTTAGATATCTGGACAAATGGAAAAATCTTGGCAGAGGCACACGAATGTGTAACCTGTTTCATTCAGTCAGTCATTATCAATGTACTCTTGAGCAGGTCAGTGAAACCTTAGTTGGTGGAGTAAATATGTGTAAAATTAGACTGTGTTGTTATTGTCAATCTGCTTTTGTTAAATACAATTTTACAGATGGTATAGATGGATCTCTATGGAGACTTAATAGAACAGCTGAGAGAAAGAGCTTAATTGTGAGATTATCTGGTAATGTTAAGGCTTAAGTCATAACAAGAATTTGCTCTTCCGTTTTGAGATGCACTGACAACCACAACCAGACACTCTGAGTGCAGAACAGCTGGTGAGCTTTCTGAACCAGGCGTTTGACTGGAGTTTGATTTGATTTGATTTAATACCTAAACTGAGGTCATGTCTAGTTTTGTTATTGTGTTAGAAGCCTTTTTTTATTTTTACTGTAAAGTTTCAGAATACAATGTCCACCAAAGCTTAGACGTGGTCTTAAAGAGCCAGGTTCATCATCGGGTTGAAATAAACTGTATAAATAAAATTAATAATTAAATAATAAATTAATAATTTGCTGACAATCAAATTAATTGAAGGTAATCAAAATTTTACTTGTAATTGGGTGACCAGTTGTAAATCTTAAAACAACACATACGGTACGGTGTGTGTTTTTGTCTTTTCCAATGCTTGGGATGTGACGACACTGATTTGTACCATTGTGTCTCCATCTTAAGTAGGTCGTGTGCACACTTTTGTCATTTGTAATATTAATAAATGTAACTTGGTTAAACTTGCTGAACAACATTCAAACTCAAATTATCAGTTGTTATCTTGTGCTACTGCCTATCTTGGCGAGGACTCCCTTGAAAAAAGAATTTTCAATCTCAATGGGACATATCCTGTTTAAAACAAGGTTAAATAAAAAAAAATGTAAAAAAAATGGTTTATTGTAAATACTTGAATTTATTGAACTACCAAATAGATTTTAGTGTAAGTATGTTTCCCTCGGTAGGCAGTGGGCCGTATCTCTTTATATGACCACTTATAGAGAAGGTCAGGACAGTTGTATCAGCTTTCTGCAGCACTGTCCTGCACTGGTGGGTGAAAAGCTGAAGTTGTATTGATGGCATTCTGTGCTCTTCCCATTATGCACTAAATGGAGCCTAACCTCTGTGCTCATTTCTAAAGGAGCTCATGCGGAAAATAAAACCTGCTGCTCAAAGTTAACATTGTGTCTCTTTGGATGTTGGCGTAACGGACAAACTGGCAATATAGACTTGAGATTTGTAGCAGTTGGCAATGAGGTGGATTTACTTGACAAGTGGACATAAATTATCAGCTGACAGTGAACGTCTGTCATTGCATCTCAACACTTAATTAATCTGGGACTGACCTGCCTCCTGACTGCCCATTAGATTCATATGCTACTGTTTATGCTCCTGGATATTGATGCCAAACGGCTCTGGTTCCATTACTAATAAACATTAAGACACAAACAGTGGAATAAACAACAGAAAATCAGTTCATTGATAACGCTTAATGAATTTTAACTGTGTTTCAGTGAACTATTTCTTTCTTTATATATTGTGCAGGACCCTCATGCCCTGCAGGTCTTTTCTATCACCGTCTTTCCTCAAAGCAAATGTCACAAACTCCTCTCATTGAGGCAGACACAAGCCGGAAGCCAACACATGCCCTCTGCAGATGTCACTAGAAATGTACTGCAGCTTTTGAGGAATTGTTTTGTAAGAGAGTGCCTCAGAACCACATTTAAACACTAGAGGAAGCAATCCATGAGAGGAACATCGTGTTGGATAGTTTGATTAGTTTTCTTTATAAGTCCAAAAAGGAAGAGGTGGAGGAAATTTGGAGCAGCCGGTCGGACGGTTTCCTGCAGCTTTTAGTTGCTTCTGTCATTTCCTCTTCACAGAAGTTTGTTGGAATGAACCCTTGATGTTCTGCTCATGATCCTGAGCTGGTGGTTTCTACAGTTTCTCCTCTCACTGGAAGACCAACGACTCATTTGTCTCTGCCCTACATTTGAAGAACAGAAAAAAGAAGAGACAGTTTAGCCTTATGTTCTTTCTGCTTGAATTGTCTGTGGCCTACTTCTGCTTTTTTAAATTCTTAATGGCTATTGACTATGGCAGGGAACTCGTGGACTCTGCAAGCTGCCAAGTCTTAAAATAACCACAGAAACGAATGAACAGTATTATCATATTATTTTCCCAATTCCTCACCCATCATTTTCATCCACCACGCTACTTTGAGTGTAATTAATAAGCTATACATTTCAAATTTTGTGATGTTTAGGAATCCACTGGGCATGGAGAAACGATTAATTAGTTCAATAGTAACCAAACTATGTTGGATGTTGATCCTGATTCCTCACATTATTATCACATCAAATACCTGGCTGTCTCTTCCCTAGGAAATTTTTACGTGAGATGTTTCTATCCGACAGTCTCTGGTGAGGCAGCACAAGCAGAGGACAGATCCATCATTCCTCGTAATTAGGGTCTTAATTTGAACACCTTGCTCTTTTCAGTTCATTTGCAAAGCTGCTCTCCTGCTGCTTGGCCCACAAAAGTAGACTGGAGCGTTATCTGGGTCGCCTGGTTAGCGAGCGCATTCTTTGTCACGTGGACCCCCCCGCAGCTGATGGGCACTTGGCACTGGATCGGCGCAACAGAGTCGCCTGACAACAAGCTGGCCTGCCTCTAAACAAGCCAGTCTCTCTGGGTCTTAGCTCTCAAGCCCAAAATGGTCAGTGTTGCTGAGCCAGATGAAGTAGCTGAAGCCAAAACATCAATCATCGCATTATACCAGCCATGCGTATGAATCAGCTATTACAGATTAACAAACTAAGAAGCTTTTGGGATCCACAATATTGATTTTGTCATTCTCATCTGCTACAAATAGCGAGATGCTTCTATGTCCCACGCACCAGAGTCAAGCCAAGAAGCTACAGAAAACCACCATCTGACAACAACTTCAGCATTCCAGATTAAAATAAGATTTTTCATGAGCAAGAAGAACCAACACTGAGTTTTTCAAAGCAGCACACAGAGGTGGGAGGCAGTGATGATGCGCAACAAAGATTGGGCAGAGCTACATTCAAATCCAGGATGGCATGATGTCACATACCAGAGTCTCATTGGTCTCAATAAATGCATGGCACCATTAAGATAAGATTTAGTAGAAGTAGTAGTGACAGTATTGATAATATGTTGTTGTCAAAACAATCCACTCTAGGTCCACTTACGTCACTTGTTCTAGAGCTTTTGACCTAGTCACACTTGTCTTCATCAGCAGGTGGAGTTTGCTGAGTTGTCATGTAACTGTAGATGTTCAAACTTTCTATTTTTTCAGAGCACCTCTAGGACTCATCGTCGATTTTACCAAAAGTGTAAAATTCTAAAAAGACTAGAAATTGAGATTGACAGTTAATTCTTGATGTTGGAAACAGAAGCTAGCAAAGTTGCGTAAAGCTGGAAAGCCAGTCAATAGCTGTGAGAAAGCGAGTAAGTGGACCTTGAGTTGAAATTGTCACTGTTTGTTTCCTAGGTCAAGAATGGACTGTGAAGCTCAAAATAAATATGCTGTTAAAGAGAATCTACCTTATACACACATTTTCTTTAGTGATGAAGTTCCATAGACTACTATCTGTGGTGTCAGTCTGCAGTATTGTTTGGCTGGACCACAGCAAATAAGTCTGTCGCTGAATTAGTGAGTGATGATGTTTCACCATTGGTCGGTCGAGTTTTGGAGTTTCCCCATTGGCCGTTGCTCTCTCAAAATGAAGAGGCGCGAACAATCCTCAATTCAGTCCTCATGAGGTTTTTAAGCTTTTATTATGTTTTATCATCTTCATCTGTTGCAGTGTTTTATTGAAGCATTTATAAAGAAATTGGCTGGCTTTTTAAAATCCTTGAGTAATATTATTAGTAAAACTTAATTACTTACTTTACTTCTTAATTTAAGTTACTTGCTTTTATCAGTATTTGTGGCAGTCATGTTCTCAGTATTGTAATGAACTAATGTAATGTTGAACTGTTCCTTTAAATCAAGTGAAATCATGAGTCCAACTCCCTTTCTGTATGTTCTTGAACAAAGGGAACTTACTGTGACAACAAGTGTTGCTATCTCACCTCATTGGTTGATTGATTTTATTGTGATTTTTGTGAAGAACAGATTCCCGCTCACAGCATATGATTAAATCTATCGCAAGCCTGCTACACAGCTTCTGTAAATCAGCTATCTTGAATCAAAACCCCAGCTGATCACTGGGAACTTCCCTCATCTATTTACTGGCCTGCTGGTTAGTTTATTGCTCCTTTCATCATCGGGCTCTGTGTCAGCACGCTGTACAATCCCAAAGTGAGGAAACCAATCCCCAGAGATCGGCGACACCCACACTAATAAAAGACACACCAAAAAAAATGTAATCACGCTCACGATCATTTCAAGGCTCATTAAGTTGTGTAACAGAAGGGAGTTTGAAAGAATAATTTGAAGAGGAGCTGTAATGTGTTTCTTCCGCCTTCCCTCCTCTCTCGACTTCCCTCATCACTTTTCTCAGTGGAAATTGCTGTGAATCAAAGTTTTTTTTTTTTACCACAGCACCAGCTGTATTAAGATGAAAACAAATGATTTTTTATTCTAGAGGTTGTTTGTAGTTTTTCGGATTTCAGGCTTTTCTGGGGCATGAAGGCATTAGTACTTCTTGGCTTGGTGTCGACTGCATTATGTGAACCGAGTTTAACTGCTGCATTGCAAAAATCCCCCCAAATAATGTTAGATTTAAAAAAAAAAAGAAGAGGTTTGTGAGTCATTGTGAACGGTTTGATCAGACCTTTTCTTGCGACGGCTCCTTGGTTGCATGACAGTTGGCCTGCTTTTTGCTTAGACTCATAATTTTACAAAAAGCCATCCTCAGCCTGAACCTCAGAGAAATACAAAGGAAGCAAAAACTACTGAAAGCATGTCTCACACACTGACAGGGGTGTGCATCGTGTGGAGGTGGCTTGACAACGGCTGCAGTTGTGTGTATGAAAAACAGAGCATAGTGTAGATGCAACTGCTTTGCAAAAATACAGTTAATATGAAAACAGAAGTGTTTGTATGAAAGGGAGATCATCTTCAACGTCAGGGCTCGACCCCTGTTCACTTCAGTGTCACCTCAAGGAGTCCTGGCTGCCACAGAGGAAATGGGAAGTGTGCAGCTTCTGTTTCTGTTTCTGTGCCGTGCGGTTCGCCAGGCAGACTGTGCCAAGGTCCCAGCGTTGCCAGTCACAGTCAAACAGCTGATGTTTATGACAAGCAAATCAGCTGCTCTTCCTCTCCCCCCGCTGACTCGCTCTACCTGCCCCCAAGGCTCCACTGAGGAGAAAAACCATCTCTGCACTTGACTTGTAGATAGTCAAAGATACCAACCTACCTTCATCTCAGTGTCATTTCCACACCTACACTCAGCATGGGGATAAACAGGAGCCCTTGTGTTGACAAATGAATTATTTCCGTAAAACCCACAGTAGGTGTATTCCCTGAAGAAACAGTGGGAAAGGCACAAGAGCATTTTAGCATATCATTTCTTTTCAAATGATTTAATGAGAGAAATCAAACTAAATGGCGTGCGATTTTCTCAGTGCCAGAGGCTACAGAGCTGGATTTTGGTGTAAGTGCCAGGTGCATATCTGGGCTGGCACTTTAGATACATTTCAATCTTAATTCATGCTTCTCTGTGCCTTTCAAATGGCTTTCTTTATGTTCTAATTACTGTGGTCAATCTACTGTCTGTAAAAAGGTCTAAGGTCCTGGGGAAAGTCAGTAATTATGTTTCATGGTAATTACTGACCTCTGTGCTGCACCGCAACAGTAACAACCCACCTACTTCCTCCTCACTTTCAACCAGACGTGTACTCGTTGCCCAACAAAGGAAAGAAAATCCAAAAAATCTGCAGTGGGGAGTTATTGACCCAGCACTGATTTGGCAGTGTTTCAGAATGCCCTGTAGCCTGTATGACAGTATGGTTTATGTAACTGCCAATGCAGCTCATACAGATGAGTGGTCTGTAGCACACAACCATGCGCGCGCCACGCACACATGAAAACAAATATAGTAAAGAGCACACACAGACACGCATTCACGCCTCACTCCCACTGCCTGCACAGTGAGGATGAGCAGGCTGATTTCTGAAGAGCTGAAGAGGCAGGAGGAGAGTGAGGTTACAGGGTCAAAAGGGAAACAGCGTGTAACTGTGCAGGCTTTCAGCAAGGCAGCATCCTCTACACGCTGACCGTCGCCTCAGAGGCAGCAACAGCAGAGTTACATACCCTCATGAATGATACCCACATGTCATTGTTATGGAAACAAGGCATCTTTGCCCCCACATGTATCCCTCCACATCAGTGTGTTAAATCAAAGTGCTGATATGTTGCTATGCACAAGTGCAGCCAAGACATCAACGTGGTGACCTTGATTGTAATTTCAAAGCACTAACTCACAGGATCAATGTACCACATGGGTCTATATACTCTTCCTTATGGTACACCAGCAGCCAGTTAGCTTAGCATAAAGACTGAAAGTAGGGGGGTAACATAATCAGTCTGTTTAACCTGTACACAAACCAAAGTCTAAAACTTAAACGAAAAACACAAAAGGCCCTATTAAGAGCCAGTGTTTGGTTTGTTTGTTCTGGGTTACTGTAGAAATATGGCGGTGCAACATGGCCAACTCTGTGGAAGAGGACCCGCTCCATCTGTAGATATAATGGGCTCATTCAAGGGGTCATGGGTGCAAAGAGGCAGCTTGCCTCCGGCATCCTACTCAGGGGGTAGATAACCAAGTTTGGCTCTGAGTGAGGGAAATAAAGGCTTGCTCTCAGCAGAATGAAAGGAGGTGGAAGTTTTAAAGGATTCTCTTGGAAAAAAGCCTCACTCTCCCCCCTCTCCGTTCCCCGATGAATGCTGAATCAGAGATTAAACAAATTTACATTTTTCTGATTTGCAAATGTCTTTAAAGTATATGCACACTGAATCTTCTGTTATTCTGCTCGACTCAGCCTATGTTTGTGAGAGTGTTCCTGTATTCTTCCATATATGTGTGTATGTGCACATGTGTGTTTATGTTTTCCCTTTGAAGTATGCTAAATGAAAGCCTGGAGGCACAAATTCTGATGCAGCCACTATGGAGTTTGCAGGCAGTATGCTACAGTGGCTCTGCTGTTTGTGTGTGTGTGTATTTCACCCAAAGGCACATTAAAAACACACACACATCAAAACACTGTTTGTTGACCTTATGTCCCTCTGAGTCTGTTAATGATTAATGAGAGGCACAATATGTACAGTATCTCTCTGCTCTCCATCTCCCTTGTCACCGTTATGTAATTACTGTTTTTTTTTCCTCTCTGCGTGATTGGTTTCTCATCTTCTTCTTTCTCCTTATCACAGTGTGTCTGTGTGCGCTTGTGTGCCACAGGTGTGCTAATTTCTTCACCAGTGTGCGCGTTTATCCGCAGAATGACGATAGCCCCTTTCTCCTGCAGTAATCTCAGTCATCGAGCTGCTGTTATTGCAATTTACCTTTGGCTCAGCCCCAGAGCTGCTTGGCCATAAGGGTTCCTACTCTCTCCGTTGCCCTCAGGAATGTTATAGTTTCTCGTCACCTCTGCACTTAGCTGAGTACTCCCGCCATAAAGAAAATTACCTCGAATTACGTCCTGTGTTTAAGCCAAGTTCTGACTATGACAGCGTGATTATCATGGCCGATCAGCGCTTAACATCTACAGTGATGTTAACTCAGAGGAGAGATTTAAAGGTTTCTAATGGTGCCATACAACATTGCTGTCATGTTAAAACCTCATAACGTCTAAGGTTACGTATGTAACTTTGGTTCCCTGATAGGGAACGAGATGCTGCGTCTTGCTGCCATACTTCCGGGATGCCTGTGAGAGGCTTTCTTCAATCAATCAGGAGACTGACGACAACAGTGAAGCCGGCTCCCTTTGTAACCTCCAGTTCCACTGGCCTGCGTCACGTGATGACGTTAAGACCAATCAAGATTGGACGAAGTTGTACAGCGATTCAGAGGCGGTCACTCTGAGGGCGTTCCCATAGCGTCAGCTGACGCTACGTAACCTAAGATGTTCCCTTTTAAGGAAACTTCAGTGCTATGTCAGCTGACGCTATGGGAACACAATCCCAACTCCGCCATGCTGGAAGGATGCCTGTCCGATTGTGAAGCCAACAAAGGCACCCACTGCAGGACAAAAGTGCCACTGACCCCTGATTACCCAGGTGGTCTAGGCTATAGAACCTAAAGAGGCAAGGACCATCCCGCAGCATTGCATATATATCGGAGAGGGCGGTTCCCGACCACTAAGCTTTGGAGGATGCCATACTTTGTGTGGAGTGGGCTCTGATAGACAGAGTTGAAGGCAATCCGCGCACCTCGTAAGCCATAGTGATAGCCTCAACAATCCACCTGCTAATGGTATGTTTGGTAGCCAGGCAGCCCTTACGAGGGGGCCCGAAACATACCAGCAACTGGTCCGAATGGCGCCAGTGACAATGACAGCCCCCTGAACCTGCAGTGTGAGAGCTACAGCGTACCGAAGCACTTGTGTGGCAGGATTTAACCGGAAAAGAACGTCTACAGACCTCTGTAGAGGACGCAATCTTTGCCTGACTGCTGCGGTCTAAACGCATGGGTTGCATGAAACTCGCCCTGCCCCGAAGCGCCACTGGCGGCGGGGTAGTAAGGCTGAGTTCCCGAGGGCTCCGTTGGGAAGCAGCCATGTACTCGACCCCTCGGGAGGGGCGCCCTCCAAGGCCCGACGAAGTGGTCAGGGCCTCTGTTTCGAAGCCTGTTGGGTGAGAAGGATGGCTTCTCCTCCCCTTCAGGTCTCCGACGAGCAGGCTGCCTAGAGCCCTTCGCCCGCTGGGGAGGGGCACCCTGCACCACGCTCGCTTTCTGAGACAGCATGTAGGATGCTGCGAGATGTTGACGGCTGAGGTGGCCCACCCTCGGCCGTGGCCCGAGACCTCTGGCGACAGGATCGGTCACATGGCGGAGCTCCTTCACATCCTCAGATGCGAGGGCCCCACCGTCGTAGAGGTCATCAAGCAGGTCAGCTTGGTATGCAAGACCGCCATGGCATGCAGACATGCGCAGGCCTGACCCGCTGCCATGTATGCCTTGCCTTGGCTTACTACCCACGTCACCGCCTTCCGCGCCCAGGACATCCAGCTCCTTGGAACGAGCTGAGCGAGCTCCACATACCAGGCGGAAGACGCCGCGGAGCCCGAATGCAGGTAGACTGTTTCCAAACAAAAAACAAAACAGTCAGTCGAGAGCAGAGCATCTCATCTCTCCTCAGAGAGGGCACTTACCGTGCTCAAAGTCACCCCCTTGGGGCTGACAGAGCCTGCTCTCGGTCCAGAGAGCAGACACAATGTGTGTGGCCGCTGGGCACGTCCCCTGTTCTGGGCGGAAGAAGCTGCGATGCGCTCTTCCGGGTCCTGAAAGCAGGTGGGAATTAGCTGATGAGCCTATCCTCTTGTTTTTAGCGCCACCGCCGGGCACAGAAGCCTCCCTCCAGCTGAACAGAGTATACTGAAATGTTAGTATCAATAATGTTAGCCTTTTGCTTTTGAGCTCAACTCACTGTTGACTAAAAGCAACTTCTCGGTCCAAAAAGCCAGATGGTGGTCATTATGTTATTGACCTTATTGCTTAATAGTGCTTTTTAGGCCTATTTTTATACTGAACTCATTAAAAAATCCAAAGTAGCATTGGACTGAACTTTCTTTAGAGCTGAAACTATTTGTCAATCATCAAATGACAGAAAAACAACTGGCAACGGTTTTGATAATAGATTCATCATTGAGAGAATTTTCTGGTTTTGTTTGTCTTATGTAATATTAAACTGAATATCTTTAGGTTTTGGAGTGTTAGGTGGACAAAACAAGCAATTAGAGGACATCGTTTTGGGCTTTAGGACACTGTGATGGACACTTTTCACTATTTTTCTCACATTTTATAGACCAAATAATAATAATTGAGAAAATTATCAGAAGATTAATCATATAATGAAAATAATTTTCAATTGCAACCCTATTTGTTAGCGGATTAACGTCAGCACTTATTTTTGCTTACCGATGTCCATTTGAACTGTGATGCCAATTGGTTTGCTTTAAAGATAAAAGAACAAGTGAAAAACTTAGTCTGCAAATTGTAATTTCCACCTCTATGCTCATCAAGCTACAGTAAAAACTCGTATAACTACCAGTATTAACAAAAAAACTAGAATGAGAGGAAGGTGACTCAGGTATACATGTATCATTTGTTGTAGGCTTAAAATAGATTGTAACAATCAGAACATGAAGACCATTGGTCTGTAAAATATGGATCAAGCTGGTTTTTCATGCCTTTGAATCTTCTCATAGGCCTATGGGAATGTTTAAATAATGCAAAGACAAACCATATATAGTAGCCTTTGCAGTTGGTCTGTGTGTAATACAATATTAATATTTTTGCAACAGTGCTGCAATGTTACATCAACATTAACTCCAAAAGCAAACATGACTAACTCAACCAGATGAGCTTGAGGGCAGTTTTGTTTGAGAGCGTTATTGCAGTGCAATGTGGACCGACTGGTCTCCTCTCTATCACTCAGCTGGTGCTGGTTTTTGGGTGCCACATTAGTGTGATGTGAAGGAGCAGCTACGGTAGCTCCAACGCTGGCACCAGTTCATTTCATGGACATTACAAGAGGTTGATGGAGAGACTCAGCTCTTCTCTTTGAACTGGGATTAGTAACAGGGAAGAACAAAATTGTGCTCTTATCTGGCTCTGATATTTGTTTGGAGCTGCAGAGGGGGCGGAAGGGAGCTCACCAGTGTGACTGTAATGTTAAACACCACAAAGCAATTTGATAAGTCGTTTCACTTCGGGGGGTTTTCCTGACAAACAAATGAAAGAGAAAACAGGTATCATTCTGATTTACCTGACAGGTAAACATAAACTGCAGTGTTGTACACTCATATCTCACATACTTCAAGTACTTTTTTTGAAGCAAAATTCCGAATAGCATCAAAGAACAAATTAGACATTTCTTCCCAAAAGGTGCGGGTTTGTTGTGCTCTGAGCTTGCAAAGACGAGTCAACCCCCCCCCCACGACCACCACCCATCCCTCTCCACAGCATCAAAGCACAGCACACGCTGTTTGAAATTCATTGAAAGCATTGGATTAATAATGCAGAAAGAGAAGCTCAGAAAAGAGGACACATAGCACGATGCCTTCTCGACTCCTCAGCTAATAAAGCATGGAAACCCTTCCGACATGACCAAATGGGAAACCTTTGAATGAGCAGGGGAATAGCTGTGAAAAGGTTGCAGTGAAAGTAGCTGGAGCTAAATCCCCACAGGAGGCAGCCAGAAACAAGCTACCTAAATGAAACCATTTCCTTTATCTGTTTTGTTAGTGTGCCAACTCCCCAGTGCTTTCCCCCTGAATTTGTTCAAGATGGAATAAAAAAAATCAATCTGTATGAAATGCTTCATTGAAATACAATACAATAATAATACATTTTACTTATATAGCACTTTTCCTTCACAGATTTTACGAAATCTTTTGCTAGAAAAATACCCCCTTGTCAAACCCTGATTATAAGAACACTAAGAAATAAACAGAACTATAAGAAGTATTACACATGAAGTCCCCATTTCAGCGCTAGTAGAGGAGATATACAAAATATAACCCATTTTAACTTCTGTAGTTGTATCTGTACTTCTGTCTTCTCATACTCAAGTATTGCCATGTATCAAACATCAAATTATTAAAGAAATAGTTCTATATTTCAGGAAGTATGTGTATTCACTTTCTTGCTGTGAGTTAGATGAGAAGATTGATACCACTCTCATATTTGTCCATTAAATATGAAGCTAAAACCAGCTAATGGCTAGCTTAGCTTAGCATCAACACTTGAAACAGCCAACTTGACTCTGTCCAAAGATAAAAAAAGCCTACCAGCACTGCGAAAGGTACATTCACCTGGTGCTGAAACACAAACACAGCCACACTCCCACGCCCCATTTCTAGTTAGCTTATAGCTAACATCTGTTTAGGGCAAATCAACATGGACTGGCATTAATATTCTTGCAAATGATGCAAGGCCAAAAATTCGCTTCACTTTCTGTCTTAACACATGTTTAAGTTCACTAATATACATGTTATATCTTGTTTGCTTAAGCTGTAAAAAAGCAGAAGTAAAAAAACAAACTTGTCAGGCCAAAATACAGTCCAGTAGGTACATAGCCCTCCTTAAAACTAAAAATTGCTTTTACCCTTCAGCTTTTGTATGGATTAAAAAAACAATGTTTTTTTAACTGTTGGACACAGCCAAGTTAGCTTTTTCAACCTTTTTCCAGTCTTTATGCTAAACTAAGCTACCTGGCTGTAGCTTCATATTTAACAAACAGACATGATAGTGGTATTGATCTTCTCATCTCTCGTCAAAAAAATAAATAATATAATGATAATAATGATAATTATAATAATAAACTTTATTTATATAGCACTTTTCTTAACAATGTTACAAAGTATTTTAAACAAAAAAGAAATAAAACCATACAAGGTAGATAAAATAAGAATAAGGCCTAAGAACATGCACAAAGAGGAAGTGAAAACAACAAAGACTTATCCAAAGGCTTTCCCAAAAAGAAAAGGTTTAAGAAGAGATTTAAAAGAGGCTAGAGACTTAGTGTGTCTGAGTTCAGTAGGCAAAGAGTTCCATAATGTGGGGGCTCTAATGGCAAATGCCCCATCACCCTTTGTCACAAACCGTGACCTGGGAGTAATAGGGCTCTATCTGCATATCTCATTGGCTGAGGGGGCACATGGCAAATCAGTAAGTCAGATATGTAGTTTGGAGCAATGTCATGTGTCAACATAGAGGCAACAGGGAAAGAATCCAAAACACAGACAGAGGTGGCAGGATGATGAGTGGAGATTTATTGTCTTTTTGGTACACAAGTGACAAACAGGTTACCGGTAGGAAAGCAGGCTGATATGCAGGTTGGCAGGGTCAAACAGGTAGCAGGCAGGCATAACTCAAACCTGTACACAGGAGATGAACCAACATGTATACTGAGTGGCTAATGAGGAAAATGGGGTGCAGGTGAAGAGTGGACCAGCTCACTGCAGGCTGACAGGGAGAGGGAAACCAGGTGTGTGAGTGGTGGAGCAATCAGGGGTTATTGTAGGGCAAGAGCAACCACAGGCAGGCACCAAACATACAAAACACGTGAGGGAAAGGGAAACCCACAAAATAAAAGAAGAAACAACTGAACACAACCCAAAACCATGACAAGCAAGTCCATGTAAGGTCTTAAAAGTGAGCAATATATTTCAAAATCAGTTCCAAATGTGCCAGTGCTTGTCAGTGTAGGGAGGCAAGCACAGGGGTGATGTGATCGTGCCTCTTTGTCCCTGTAATTAGTCGAGCAGCAGCGTTTTGTACCAGCTGGAGAAGATGGAGGGAGCACTGGCTGATACCCGAGTAAAGTGCATTATAGTAATCAAGCCGAGAATAAATAAAAGCACGTACAACTTTTTATAAATCAGCAACTGATAAAAATGACCTAATTCTTTAAGATTATCTTTAGCTGGAAAAAGCATTTCAAGGTCTTATAATTCGGTTTTTGGTTACTACCAGACTCTAATAACTTATTCAACTGCAAAGACTGGAAGCCTAACTGCTGTAGTCCTAACTCTCCCTCTCTGCCCCTAGTTTCTGTTTTTTTCTCCAGACAAGAGGAGGCAGTCAGAGAGTTGAGTCTGGTCATTTATCTTCCCAATGCCAATGTTTGTATAAGTACATCTTAACTGCAGAGGGAGGTATTGATCCTGCTCTCCTCTCCTCATCCTCCATTCTTTCTTCACTACAGAAAAAAAAAATCCCAGCTCCCACCCAGGCTGTACATATGAAAACACAAGCTGACAACCTATCTGCCAGCCGGCAATAAACTGTGCAAGTTAATGATGAGAAGAGCGACACTGTAATTCCTGCAATAATTTCATAAGAAACATGTATTTTCCTGCACATACATGGACAGATTGAAACTGACAATTCATTGGAAAGGGAATCTTCAGCCTCCAACCTCCTCTTCCATCGCGTGGGGTTTCAGATGGAAATCATAAACATGACAAAAAATGTTATTAATGGCATCAATTTTAACTCACTATCCAGTTTGGACAGTTTCTGGGAGTTTCCATAGGGGAGCATTTGCTCCACTCTTAAATTTATGTACATACTGAATGTTTTTTTTTGAGGTTTGTGGCAGTGACAAAGTGTTTTAGTTTGGAGTTTTTGCACTCCTTCTCTCCACTGAATTCCTCCTGCTCTATGGTCGTGGCTGCGAAGACAAATGGGCCACCAAGGCAGTCCCGAACACAGGCCTAGGGACATCAGTTATAACAGGGATAGCTAATGCCGAATTAATTAGCATGGGCTGATATGGAGGAGCAGCAAACAAGAGGATCATTTGATGCTATCAGGTTTTTAGCTGCATTAGCACTGAACCCTGTGGTGAACGGTCTGCACTAAAGTCTCTCTCTAAAATCTCTCTTTTATAAAGTCTTTCATTTCTGTAATTGACTCCTAAAATCTATATTTTCTTGAAATAAGTGGAGTGAGACTCTTTTATGTACGTTTTTTTTTTGTTTCTGTATCTTAAAACAAGAAAGCACAATTTAAAAATGTTTTAATATTTTGGGAAACGTGCTTATTTGATGTCTCCTTTTAATAGTTTGATGAGAAGATGGATACGACTCTCCTATATGTACAGTAAATATGAATCTATAGCCAGCAGCTGGTAAGTTTAGCTTAACATAAACTGCCAGCACATAACCCCCCTAAAACGACAGCAGATGTGTAGGCAAATTGCTGTAGGTTCATATTTAATAAATGGGTTTCCGAGCAGCGTCATCAGTGAGATTCTATGAAAGTCTATAGTCAAAGGTGGCATGTAATGAAATATACAAATTCTTTAGCTAAATGTTGGCAGAATATAACTTATCCCCAGTGCCACTTTAATTCTGTGTGATTAATAAAACGCTTATGATGTAACTTCACCACAGCCCTTCCTCCTTACTTCCTTTCCTCAATCCATCCTTGCGCCTTTTCTTCTCCTTTATCATTCCCTGTGATATCCCTTCTCTCTCTTGCACTGCTGCATAAGAAAAGCAGCACTATAATATGGTTCTAAGAATAGCTTTGCCTAATCTGCTCATTGTGAGGGTGTGTCACTCCTGTACTCCTCTCTAACGCGATATCTGCTTTAACGTTTTCACGCCTCTAATGCTGTCGGCACCTGCCTGAACCCTGCAGACCTCAGCGTAGAGATAGAGGGATTTTAATTCAACATGCTTTATAGCTTTCTTGGTGTTTTTCTAATATATCTCCAAGCAATTTAAGTCATTTACAGCATCAATTTAACATTCATGTTGGCAGAGTCAGATGGTGGGTATCTCAATATGAGGTGAAATGAAAGTGTACATTTAGATAAATGTTGCTGCATTAGTATGTAAAAGTGTAATGGTTTTGTTATAGCAGCTAAATGTGGCTACTGTTATGCAACATCACATCTGAAAAGTAATTTGTTGAATCAAGAGAGTATACCGTAGCTGGTGAGACTTTCAGGCTGTGTAGAGGAGATGCTTGGGTCTTTTGTACCGTAGGTGGATTTCTTGTTTACATCCATCAGTCTGCCCATTTTTTACACCTCAGTATCTTGTGATGTGGAGTGAATTTAAATGAGAGTGTGAATGTGATTATTACCATACGACCAAGAAGAATCAACACTGTATAATCAGTATGAATTCTCACAGTTAGGTAGTTTGAGATATTTGTTTTTTTCACTCATGGCTGTATGTTTTTTTTTAATTAAACCCTTAATTTATGCAGAATGTACAGGTATTATCAATGTGTTATCAATAGTAAATATTGATACCTCGGGGTACATTTTTTCATAATTGTTTTTCTAAATAAAGGGTGCGTCAATGGATTTAAGATGGAGTTCACCCTCCATTAAAATAAACGTTCACTACATCACCGCCTTAGGATTCATTCAATGATTAAAGAAACATTGTTTATTAATCCTTGACTTTTATCTTATTGTGAAAATCCTCATCTTGTTGAATTTTAAGCCCTTATTCAAAGCTGAAGTTCCAGTATTTATCGGGGAGTATGCATAGGTTAAGGAACGCTTATATATAGTCTGATAAAGCTTAGCAAACACACAATGATGCATCTGACAGCTTACATAACTCTCTGGCTTTGGATCATTTCCGCTTTCGTCACTCATTAAAATGAGCACAATAAAACATAAATACAGTGCAAACTGGGTCATTTGCTTTGCTTCATGTCAGTTTTTTTCTGTCCTCTGTAGTGTCACAGTGCCAGTCTGTAGTAAACAGCGACAACTTGGGCGTTGTTTCACTCCTGGTCATACTGTATATTGTCTTTAGGGCCTTTTTACTGTCACAGGGCCCTCAGCCTGCAGGGCCTCTTCTGCCCTCAGCTCATGTGGCCAGAACAAGGGGACACACCCCACTGGCTAAAATACTCCAGTAGAGTAGTCTTCAGAGAGCGTGGTAGCAGATTAGGTGGCAGCTTAGCCCCCAGTAGCTGTCAGAACAATCATGAGGACAAGGCTCAATTAGTAAAGGGCACAGAGCAGTGGCGCATATTCCACATATTTGGATGTGATGACAGGATTGTGGAAAATCCTCTGTTGTTGTGCTGAAGTTTGGCGGATTTCAGTTAGAAGAAAATGTACTGTTAAAAAAAAGAAACGTCCATCTTATTCACTTTTTCGGTTTTGTTGTTTTTGCGTTGCAGAGACAAGGATCTGGAGCAGCTGCTGGCAACAACAAGACATCTGGAGGACAAGGTAAAAAAAGAAATGTATCTACTTTCAAAACATTCACTTGTACTTGCATCAGCAGTCTTGTTTTCAAGACTGATTTTAACAGTGCGTAAATGAAGCATTTTAAACCTGGACTTTTGCACCATTTTTCAAATATAACAACTGGCCAACTTACAGTGTGTTATGAGGAGACAGAAAGCGAGACAGGGAATGATTGAAGTGAAGAAGGGATGAGATGGAGGGAGGTTAAGTGGACCACAGTTTATAGTGCATGTGGGCCCATGTACCTAAGATGAGCTTTAAAAGGCGCATGTCACATGATTGATTATAACAGGGTCTGAAGGATAGCTGCCATCAGAGTCTACACACAAACACACAGAGAAACTGACCGCAGGGCTTCAGGGTGTCATGTCATCATTTACATGACATGGAGAAAATATTATAACAAGCATTTGAATTAGCTCATTTGTCATTTTTAATCAGTTTTCTTCATCTCTGTCATATGTGATACCCTCGACTCATGACTGCATGAGCTCTAGATCTGTGTGATTTATTCTGAGCTTGTACATTATTGGTCATCAGTTATGACTCAATGCAATGTAGGAATGTTTAGCATGTGTCCTGCCTGATAGCAAATATCCTCTGCTAATAGGTTAATGTGTTTCACAGAGGTTATATACTATACCGCTCTACAGTTGTCTTATAAATCTCTTGACTGAAGGTTGCGCTCAGTTTTAATGTCCTGACTCCGCTGAGTAAAATAAAATAATATAGACACCAGGAGACAAAACTGAGATGACCATCAGCTTCTGTAAATCCAACTCTCTGATGATTGAACGGAGATAGACTGCCTGTATGATTTCTGTCCTGGGGGAAATAAAGATCCAAGTGCATTACAAATCATGTTTGTATTTGAGCTTTCTGTCATTAAACCTATCACATCAAAGCAAATAAAGGCTTCAACGATTAAAACTAATACCTTCTCTGCTTTCAAATCCTCTAAATCAGGCAGTGATTTGGTGTGTCGCCCTGACTCAGCACTGCATCATAGTTTGAAATGGAAGCAAAATGTATTAAAGATGGAAAGTTATAGCTTTACTAAAGATAATAATCTTTTTAGATTTTTTCATTTCTTAAACAGTCCATCTCAAAGAGTAACAAATAATTTTCTATGTTTATGCAGTCTAACTGAGATGTAGACGTGCCTTAAACAGCCAGTAACCGGCCTGGTAAGCATGTTAGAAAAAATGACACATTATTGTGATTATAGGAAGCTTTAAACCATGGCTCACGCAGCCACTGACCCTGTTTGAAAAAAATAAATTGCCCTATTACACAGAGTCACTGTTCAGCAACATTATTCACCAACAGCAATTAATGGGATCCAGATTACCTCAAGAGTTGAAACACTGTGTTGCAGGAGATTTATTTTTCACTGCCTGTAGGATTCAGGTCTACCTTTCTATTCACTTAATGAAAAGAGAAAGTGCAGGAAAGTATACAGCTAGTACACACACACACACACACACACACACACATACAAAGCACTCCTTTGTTGTCTGACCTTGACAATTAATTTGATGCCTGGAAAAACTGCTTTCCCAGCGTGTCTGAAGCGTGCCTCTCAATGTAGAGAGAGATTGGGGGAGAGAGAGCTCTTAGAGTGGGTGAGGAGGGTGTAACGCTGCTATTGACTCTCGCCCACTCTGCATACCCCCAGCACACAACAGAGCACAGTCCTTAGAGACAGCCTCTCACAGGCTCAAGGACAGCCACAGAGAGATGCATTCATATTCGTTGGAACTCATTTTGAACTGAGTAGGTACGAGTACATGCAACTGTGACACACCTCAGTGGTGCAGCAAAGGCTGTTCACCTGATAACAGCAGTAGCAGGGAAGCTAGAGGACGCAAGTGTTTATTGTAAAGATAATGGAACAAGATTGAATTTGGAAAGTGGAAACAATTGAATCAAACTTTTTCCTTTGAGACACAAAATACAATCTGTACTGTAGACATTCAGATTAGGGGATGTTCAGTGTTGTCGTTGATGATGTTTATTCTTAGTAGCAATACCACAAAAGTGTAAAAATATACAAGGAAATGTTAATTCAAGAATTAACAGCAAAATATACCTACATTGTCAAAAATAAAGGTCCTCAATATGCAAACCAGCCTCTTTTAACCATGTTATATTGTTCTATGTATTAAATTATTGCATTATTATTAGTGATGCAATGATGTTGGAAAGGCACTTCCAGGTTGTGGCTGGTTGAAATCTTCCTCTGTGTTTACCTGTTTGTCTTGAGAATTTAACTGTAATATACACTGAACAACAACAGAGTCGTGTCATATTCACCACTCTGCTGCTATGAGCTTCTCTTCTCTAACAGCAATACTGTTATCAATGTGATAAGCTGATCATGTGATTTGTATTCAAAATCATAATCTGCAAAGTAGTAGTAACTATAGCGATCACATAAATGTAGTAAAGCACAATATTTGCCTCTGAAATGTATTTGAATAAAAGCAGAAAGTGGCCCAAAAGGAAAATACACAAGAATAACACACATGCTGTATTTGAGTTCATGTACTTTGTTATTTTCCACCACTGATTCAAACACCTTCACAACTTCAGAGCAATTTGCCCCTTTTGGTCGTCTTTTGTGACATTGGTGGACATGGTTGGAGTCCAGATGTTGTGTATTTGGACCATATGTTCGATATGTTCATAGACTGTCCCTGTCACTGCAACAGCTGGTGCACCACGGGCTTACTACGGCTTATCATACTGTACAAACTAACCACACTGACAGCAACATTAAAAGATGGTGTTCATTAAAGGTGTGATGGTATCATATGTGAAATAATCGCCGGCTTTTTAATGTCGGACTTATGTAGGCAAATGTCTCAATTTTTTTGTGTAAGTGTTAAGCTCGCAGAGTATTGTTTAAGAACAATGTGGAAACTGCTTCGCCAACCCCCTCACCCCCGTTTCAAACAGGCACAGGCGTAATTTCAAGTTGGCTCACCTTAGAGATGAAAGTCATCCTTTTATAATTAGCTTGGCAACAAGCTCTCAAAGTGAAGATGACCCATTTTCTACTCACTTTTTAATTAGCTTTACGGTACTCAATTACAGCCATAATGCATATTCTGTCAGATATTGTTAGTAAATGCACACCGTATCGCTGTTTCAGACGCATTCCAGCATTAGTGGTAAGGAGCTGAAACCACACATTTTCTTTGAACATCCCAACGTTTTCTGTTTGGTTTTTTTTCAAATGTTCAACCGGGTCCAAGTAGGTTACACAGGCGCTTCCGCCCCAAAGCAAAATAAAAGTTGACACAGTGAGAAAAACAAGCGCACAGTAGCAATCATCACAGAACCAGTCCTTCATGTGTATTTGTGTATTGATCGCTGTGGTCTCTCTCACGCTTTGCTGCCCCTCCGGTGTTTCAAGGCCTTAGGGGTCGCTGATATTTTCCTGACTTCCACACATTCACTTTCAACTATAGACACACAAACACTGGCAACCACAGTATGCACAAACGCAAACACATTCCTACGCACACAAGTATACACACCATACACACACTCAAACACTCATATATATTTTGAAAACATGCACGATGCCTCTAAGTCCACATCCTTCAGCTTTGAATGGTGGATATCTAATGTAATGGCCTCTAGAGTAACAGCACTGCCTCACTCATGACAAATCTGTACCTGTAATACAGCTCAAATTGCTTTTTGAGATCTAACATGACAAACTGGATGGGAATTAAAATAAAATGAAAAACCCAGCCATGGCTTTTTGTGTGAAAATGTAGAGTTACTGACAATCACAATTGCTTCGAAGTGTCTGGTATAATGGCACCAGACACTGAACACATAAACAATCCTTTAGTTTTTTCTTTTAGTTTAAACATCCAGGGATTCTACTTCCTTTTTTATTGACCTCAGAAAAGATGAAATGGCCGTTTTCCCGCACACATCTAAGATATTAAACTCAGAGGTCAGCCCATGACGTATAAGATGCATGTTTTGTCCTTTTTGTGTGGAGATACTTCTGCAGGGAGTCACTGCAGGCACTGCTCCTCCCATATAATCCTCCCATATAATTCAGATCGTGTCGCTCATGCTGGGATCCACTTACCTAAATTGTTTCATTTTCAGTCACGTTCACTTGTTAAACATGCTGATGATTTTGAATTATGTGTGTTGTAAGGTAGGAACATTCTTCTTAACACAGGCGAGAAACATACTTAGTTTGTCAGTCCAAACAACAGTTTGCAATTTCATTGAGTGCTGGATTCCTGAGTCTAAAGGAAAACAAAATGAGACAATCCAAACTTCTCTAGGAGCTTCCCAAAACCTCAATATGAGGTGAAATGAAAGTGTACATTTAGATAATCTTTTTACTTGATAAATCACCGAAATGATTAATTAATAATCAAGATAGTTATCTTCTTTCAGCACTGGAGACAGTATTTTACCATTTTAGAGCACTTCCTTTTTTGCAGGTATACAATACAATATAACAAAAAACAATCAAGGAGCTGTAAGTCTCTAACATGAGCTGTCAGCTGTCACCTCTGGCATTCAAGCCTTTTTTTGCAAACTATAATTACATGGCAAACTCTCCGAAAAAAATATGACCTTGATTTAATTTGTAGCTTGGGAAAAAGTAGTAATTTAAAAAAGTGTCTTTTTCTTTCTTTTTTTAAAGGAGCCAAAAATCTGGTGCTGACTTTGGGTCTGTAAGAGGATCATAGGTGTTACTGCAGATTTACACCTTAAAGTGCAAGTTGTTGCAGCGAAGGGACATTTTAGTTACAAATACATCACACACTGCAGCGCCTTAAGCTTAAACTTTACACATACTGTGCAAAACACTAACACTGACTTTCACTTTACTTTGCACAATCTGGCCCTCTTGTCTCAAGGTCTAAAAGTCCTTCTTTAATGCATCTTGTCCTCTGCTTTCACAAATCCCTCTCATAGCTCTACTGGTTTTAAGCAGTGAAATCAATGACGTCCCAGGGCTTCAGAGCAGCTTTCAAAAGACATTTTGAAAGACAGCCAACCAAGGATGGTCTTATCATATCACCTATGAACCCATTCCATCTAAACTATAGATAAAGTTGGCAACATGCACCAAAGACATGTCTTAAGAAAGTGGATCTATTGAGCCTCAGACCTAGTAGCATGAAGGCTTCTATTCCAGCAGTTGCCACACACCAACACCATGAATAAATACATATTTCTCCACCTTGCTGAAAGCACTGTCAAGATGATCAGAATGGCACTCTGACAGCAGATATAACAGTCCCAATAGGTGAAGACAGGAACATTGAAAGTGCTGCCAGAGGTAATTGGATTGATAACCCGTTGTGTGTGTGTGGAGGAGGAGATGAATCCTCAAAGTGAGGAGAACGATCAGTCATTGTCACACACAAGTGATGAAAGATGAAGATGATTATATGGTTCTTTCAGATGAATGCATGTGATTCCTCTGAAACATTAAACTGGACTTAATTGGTTTATATGGTTACAAAAACATTTACATAATTGAGAGCTAAACTGATATTGCTGACTATTGTGAGATAAGCAACATGGAGTAAATGCTTCTTTAAAGTGAACACTTAGACATTAAATGTTAAAAATGGCAAAGTTAATACAACTATCGTTGGATGAAAATGAGATGGATGCCATAGTAATATGTATTTTTACTGACTGGTGTTTGTTTTAGAAATCAAACTTTGATGATTAAAATAAGAATATTTTCAATATAAGGCGTGTAAAGTTGTGAAAAGAAACACTTTTTTCAGTAATGCTATGAAACCTCAATTTCCCCTCCAGACATACACATGAAGCACACAGTAGTGTTGGTTCAGGCAGAGCACTGTAGTTGCGCTAACATCAGGACAAAGGTTGCACAAAGGTTTTAGATTAGTTGAAGCATACTGACCTCTTAACTGTTTCAGCATTTGCTATAAATGGTCTTAATATATGTTTCTGATTAAAAAAAGAAAACTTGACTTATCTTGTTACTTTGTTCATGTTCTCTGTTGTCACAATTACAATATTCCTTCTAGCACTTGGAGGCAGCACCAGATCACATCCTGCCTGTGCCTCCACTCTGACAATCCAGACATCTTTTAAAAGAAAAATGTCACCAGCATGTAGTACAAAGATTATAAACATGTCTGGTGTCGACACGGTGGAGGGCACAGCTCAGTAGCTAATGCTGCTGGGATGAAAACAGCGGGCATTAGAGTGGTGGAAAATTCAATATCAATTAATGCAGGATTCAAAGCTCGGCTTGACACAGCAGTTAGTGTTTCCTCCTTGAACGGCAAGACAGAGGTACTCAAGCTCAACCCCAAGCGAACCCAAGAATAAGCTGCACAGTCAGTGTTGCAAGGCAGAGAAATAGAATAGCTAAAACAGCTAACTGATGATTCGGTTTCATTCTTGGTCAATGCGGACTGGCAAAGGCTAAACGGGGACTGACAATGAAAGGAATCTCTAGCATGTATGTAAACAGTAGCCAAAAGAGTATGTAAAGAACCAATTTTGTGATCAAGTCCATCATAATGAACCTGTATATTGCAAAAGCAGGGCTAGGGTAACAATTTTCCCTGGGCCAGAGAAACACATGTTTCCTGATTGTTATTCTTGCTGACATAACCTATCGCAGGCAGACGTAAGATCCATGGTGAAACTTGCATGGGCCTGAATATCCCTTCTTCATTATAGCCTACAGCTCTGTTGCTCTCCTTTCAGCAGCAAGTTCGCATGAGACATTTTTAGTCAATATAAGACTAATTTGAGAAACACCATGACTGATTGGTCTTTTTTGCTTGTTCCTTTACTCCTACAATTGCTATTCTTTTCTTGTGTATAACTGATTTAGCAGTCCTGGATGTATAAAGTATTTTGCTACTACTTTTCCTATACTTTTGCCCCTGTGGTTTTGGTTTTGGAAAGGCTAAAAAAAACACCCTCCAAACTCCTTATATACAGAGTATCACTGTTATTAGAGCCAAGTGCCCGGGGGTAGTGATTTGTCGGCTCTATTACCGAACAAATTACACTTTTAAATAGAGCAGAAATATAGTATTGTTTCATATTATATTATACAAATGAAATTTAAATATACTGTATGTGTCTGTATAGAGTTGTGTAATTATTTATTAACCATACTATTTCATAAGTAGGTGTTATTTTTGTTGTACAACTAGGATAGTTATTCTTGACATATCCCACATTTTAACCATCAATATGACCGAATATTTTATTGTATTGCAGATGAAAAATCTTGTATATTTATTTCCAGTGTTGGGCAAGCTACTTGGAAAATGTAGTGAGCTAAGCTACCAGTTACTCTACATTAAATGAAGCTTAACTACAGGGAAGCTACCCCACGGAGAAATGTAACAAGCTAAGCTCTAGGACCATGGCAAAAGTAGCATTATAGCAACTTCATTCCAAGTCAATGCTATCTCAGTGATCAACAAAACTGTCAATAAGCTGTGCTCTCCCACTGCTCCAAAACCAACCAGGCTTAATTCTATTCATTTTCTGCCAGTGACATTTCTTATAGCTAGCTAGTAGTTAGCTGTTGACAAGTTGCTGGCTGATGTTTGCACTGAATTGTGATGGTTTAGGGATGTGTCGGTTTATGAGCCGGCTCCTTTAAGTCAACAATGGGAGCAGGCTTTTGATGATTCTCTGTCAAAATCAGCAGGGAGAGGCGATTAGAAACAGCTGTTCGCAACTTGCAGCCGAGCTCTCTCGCTCTCGTTGACTGTCTCTTCACTTCCCACGCTTCACACGTTGGTTGTTTTTGGAAAACATTAGGCTATTGTATTATTGCGTCTCTATGCCAGGATGTGTGATATGGTGGAAATCCTGTATGATGGGAAATACAGGTTACGTATATTATTATTTGCCTACCTATGCAGAGCAGTATGAATTGATCACTCTGTGTGTGTGTGTGTGTGTGTGTGTGTGTGTGTATTTGATGGACGAATCTGAGTCATATTGGTGGAGGTGGAGAAGTATGTGCTTGTGTACCAGCCATTGAGCTACATACTGTTGGCTAATGCACTGAATTTGTTTCCTCTGGCCTAGGAAAGTATTATTGCAATCATGTGTAAATCCTGTATGATAGAAGATATCTGCAGGTGTTTTGAATGAATATTTTTCCTCAGGTTGTTTTCTGTTTCCAACAGATAGTAGCCTAAGCTAAAAACCTGCATTTGCGTGGAGGGGGTGGGGGGTGGGCCTCCAAGACTTTGTGCCCAGGGGCCTGTGCTTGACTTGAGAAATCCTAACACTGACAGAACTGCTCTGCCTAGTAATCTAAGCCATGATTGGACAATGCTGTTCAAGGGAAGGGACTCGACCAAGTGTCTCAGATCAGTCTTTGTACACAGCTGTGAGTCACACCCATCATTTCCTTTTCCTTCCAGATGCGTCCAAGACGGATGTCCCAGAGGACTTTGACATTGACATGGGCGACCCGGAGACTGAGAAGGCGGCTGTCGCCATCCAGTCCCAGTTCAGGAAGTTCCAGAAGAAGAAGCGTGATGAGAAGTCCTAGTGCGCGCCACGCTGCTCTGCCACTGTGTGTAGAGATGGCAGGTGGAGGCGACAGCACAGTGACGATGGTGTGACATTTGCATGTAAACAAATTCATACCTGTTGGAACTCCAGGGGTTGTAAAGGTGTTTTTTTTTTTTTAGGGGGGCGGGATGCCATAGCTTGTTAATCATATGACATGTCTGTGAATTTCATTACCCTATTATTACAATTACTATTATTTATTGTTTGACTACTGTATCAATAAATAAGTAACAGAAAGAGTTATACAGATCTGGGTTCTGTCCTGTTCCATATATCATGATGTCTAGCTAATGGTGTTTGTGTTAGAATATGTTTTTGTACTTATCCCAGCCTCAGTTATACCTGCACCATCCCTTTCTGTACTGCTTAGGAATACGTTTCCCAAAAACACATGTATTTCTGTGAGTAGTTGGAGCAAAAGCTGATGATAGAGTGAAGGTTGTTTTTAGGAAACTTAGCCTGGAGCCTTCCATCATAAACAGAAAGTTTCACCTAGAGGCATTTTTCTTACCTGCATGGTACTATCAAGCTGTGTATCAATGTACATTGAATAAATAAAGACTCTGTGTGGAACTTGGGTTGCAGTGCATGTAAATACCATCATTTGTCAAACAACTACATATAAAGAGTGGCTGCTGAATTGAGCAGTATGTCTAATATATTGCATTAATATACACTCTGCAGGGACAGCAGAGGGACTTACATATTCTGATGACAAACTATAAATAGAAACCTCCTCAGAATGAGCTCGGCTGAATCTATTCCCTTCTCAGCTTGATGACCTTCTCCATGTAGAGACAGGCTAACTGATAGATTCCCACTGAGCTGTTCTCAGCTTTAGGCACTTTAAACAACATACACTGTCATAAATACTGTACATTTTAGTTCAGGATTCTAGGTTGATATTTCATCATGGAGTACAGAATGATTTGAAAAGGCTATTTCTGCCTTTCTTGAGTTAAAAATACTGAATCTGAGGAAACACTGGCATCTGATTGGTGTCTTAGTTGCACAGCTGCTACTTTGTTTGACTTTCCTTCTGCTACGTGTAAATGATTGCATGGCCAAGATTGGGGCTGCGAGGCAGCTATCACAAACAAGCCTTAGTCCTTTTAAATTTGATCACAGAACAACACAAAGCTTCCATCATTATACTGCTCAGGCACATTATGTGGTCTCCCTCGTTAGTCTGCACGAGGAAACGTGAAAGCACACAAACACTGGCAAAATTACTGTCTGTGCTACAGCCTGAAGGTAAAGTCCTATATTTCAAAGGTTTGGTGATCCCCTGGCCAAAATCATTACCAGCAGGTAAAATATTTCACTTATCCAGTGAGATACCTCAAGATGAACTTGATGGACCGGCACACAAATGACGTTCATAAATCCCAGACGATGAATTCTACACAATGTGATGATCTCTGACACCATGTACTAACTGCATGAGATGCAATGCGAGCGTATTCAGTTAAACTGCATTGTTGTAGCTCGCATTGAAACCGCAGCAAAATGGAACGGTTGATTCGTGATGTTTAAATAAGGAGTTAATCTAAAAAGGTGGCGGCTGGCTGGATGGAGATCGCCAGGGAGCTGGAAGTGTCTAGTCTCAGCAGTGCTTGCTAGCTTGCATTAAAGAAACATCAAAATATCACAAAATAAAATGTCTATTTAAAAAGTGGGCCTACAAATGAACTAGTTATCAAGCACTCACCCATCTTTTACTTGAGTCGTTAACGTCTCCAGTCTGATCTCGAGCGCACAGCTGATAATAAAAATAATAAAAACTTTGAACCAGCAGTTAAACAACACATACGTGACTATAACCTAATCTAGAAAAAGTCATTTTATACTTTATAAGACACTGAAGGGTGTCAGATTTTAAGAAGTTGCACTGGTTTTCCTACAATCGAGATCATGACACTGGATTGAATTGTATTATATCAGGGTCAGTGATGACCTTTGCACCCCAGGGAATTGATCCTCACAGCAGAGCAGCTTTGTAAGCCTGAGAGGATTACACTGCCATGACAAGTGTACCCTTCCTTGATGTCCACAGCCAGACAGTTTACAGTACAAAACATTAAAATAAAGTACATTCATTACATTTATGTAGTCTAAATGTATGTTAAAAACTGGCAATAGTCTCAGTGACCTTTTTGTACAATGCTTATGTCTAAATTTCCTGCTAACAAATCAATACCAAGCAGGTTTGGGGCCTCAGTCTTCCTCCTTAAATGAAATGAAACATACTTTATTGTTCCTTAAAGGAAAATTTGAGATTGACTTCAAATAGCCAGCATTTGAACAGACCTGATACATTATAAAATTATACACCATATTCACGCACACACAATACATACCATACACATAAAAATAGTTAAAGCGTCACTGATCCATATTCAACAATCTGATTGATACTGGCACAAAATAATTTTTAATCCTGTTCCGTTTATAGCGGAGAACTCTGTACCTTCTTCCAGAGGGTAAGAAGTACATGCGTTGGGTCACTTAAAATCCTTTTTGCCTCATTCAGAGTGCATTGCTGGTACAGGGACTGAACACTGGGATAGTCTTTTAGTCCAATAATTTTCATTGCAGTTCAAACAATGTACATTAATTTTGATTTAGATTTAACAGAGAGATTACCAAACCAGGAAGACAAGCCATATCAGATAACACTTTCTAGACAGTACTAGAAAGGCGACAGTGCAGTGACCTTTACATTTCCAGTGAAGGCCGTGGTCTCGTGGAAATAAAAGTCTCACCGCAGCGCCTTGTTTGTTTGCCTGCTTGTTTTATTTTCCTCCCAGATGACTACTAAAAAGGATCCTGCCAAGTCACCCAAAGGTCCAAAGAGAATAATAGCCCTCTCCGGAGGCTCTGCCAGTCTCTGCCATGTTTGTGTGAGCATGTGGTAATAGAATTTACATCATAATATTAACATACAGAGACTTTCTTCTGATCTTACATAATGACAAGCCCCTCTCCTCTCCTCTTCCTCTCCTCTGTGCAGGTCCCAGCTGAGAGGCAGATTGGGAGGTTGACAGTGAACTGTGTCATCACCTCAGTGTGCTCACTTTGTTTCCACAGTACGGCTGGCAGGTGTACTTCTCTCACCTGGAAATTGGATAAAGATTACAGCACAACGGTCTTCAGACAGAGTTGAACTATTTTGAAGTCAATGCATTTCAAGACCAAGTGCCATATAGTCCCATTATATTCAAAAAATGGAGACATCTCAACATCAAAACTCCGCAACTCAAATCAAAACAATCTAGATGGATAAATGGCACTACAGGTAAGAGGACAAATATGTGTTTGTGAATTTTGGGGTGAACTGTTGCTTTAAAGTCAACAGAGGCAACTTACCTTGGGCTTTAGACACAACAGAACAGCAGTCATTCATGCAGTCTGAGTACATACAGCAGGGATGACCATTTATTCCTGTTACTGTTTCGTCTGATTATGTCTGGGCAGCTACAGAAATCAGTTTTACATTATGTGGTTATTGATAATAATTAATCATCTGTGTTCTTATGAAACCTGATATTTTCGTGATTTCGTGATTGGTTCACACACAGCTGCCTACATCAACTCATGAATGCATTTGAACATTATATCATTGAAAATAAAAAGCAAATCTTGTCATATGGATTCTTTTCATGCACACAGTGTTTATACATGTTTTACAGTATCATGGAAGACCTACCATCTCATGCTTTCTTCTTGCGTTATTTGATTGGTTGGTTAAACCGAGGGTATTTTCTGAAACACTGTAGACTCACGGTCCCTGTAGCTGGGGAGAGGTTTGATTCATTAAATTTACATTAGACATTAGTAACCTGTCACACTACCAGTAACATGAATTGGATCTAGTCAACGAGTGAGTATGCCTGCAAGCATGGTGTGAAGAATTTCACTGTGAAAAAGAAATGATAAAATACTTTCACTTCATCATACACCAAGTCCTAATCTCTATTCTCTCTGTTGGCTGCAGCATTTTGCCTCTAAAATTGACATCTTTGACATGTGCACAATAAAGTTTTGCCCAATAAATCTCCTGCAGTGAGGCGACAGATAATTGAGCGTTCGTGGATTAAAATCAAAACTTACTTCTCACAGTGCAGTACAAAGCAAAATGCCTACTGTCACTCTGAAAGCAGATTAAAACTCCATATTTGAATCCTTGTTGTCAGAAACACAGACAGGTGCCTGAGGAGTTGGTTTTAATAGTTTCGCATGAAACACACCTTTGTGCTTTCTTCATATCCGCCTCCAATAATAACTATTGGAATTTACAGATCTAAAGTAATTCATAACGCAACAGAAGCTCTATGTAACATCTGTCATTTTTAATTATGTTTCTAAGTACAGCTCAACAACACAAAAGTTCTGAGTTGCATGTATTTTAAAAATATTTTCCTCTCAGTTTCTCTTGAGTGTAGAATATAGAGCATAGAGTGCAAAGTTAGCATAATCGATTTGTCAGAATGGGCTCAATTATTAAAATTTAACCCAGATTGATAAATACTGAAATTTTCCTTTAACTTCCTCGGGGAAGCCGGGATCAAACTGCCAATCTTCCGTTTAGAGAATGAGACAGTCTACCTCTAAGCCACTGTGAATGGTTTCAAAAAAATTATAGCCTATCTACTGTAGGGTTAATACATTTCCTATCTACTTTTTGTCATCTGACAGCTGAGTATCGTCTCTGGACTTGTGATAAGCAATCATGGCTGTGCTGTGTTTGTACGATATTTGCCAAATACGTTCTTAGCAACAATATTGTCAGGGAACTTACAGGAGCCTCAAACTTGCTCTATTGAGAGTAGTGAGGTACAGTACAGCAGAACAGTTATCAGCTGATCCTGTCAAGAGGATCTACAGAGACATGATTTGGTAGGTACAACATGTAAATATATTTATCACGCTCTTTAATCTAATAATAATTAGGATAAGTATTGCTATGCAATATTTGAGACCTTACGGCCCATCCATACATGAACATTATGAGCAGAAAGCAAAGAAACAAACTAAAGGCTTTATGCAATGTTCTTGAGCACACATCTCTGTAAATTAACAGTATGCAGCATATTTATTTATTACGTTTTTAGCCAAATGATAACCCTTGTTACTGTATATAGAAGGATTACTAGGCTAGAATAATCTAGGTGAAATTTGTGAATTGAGCGCAGCAGCAATTGTTGATACATATATATATATATATTGTCTTAGCTATCTAGTGAGCAATAATAATCCTGCAAATGGCTCATGGCATTTTCATCAGTAAAGATATCCTGGGCTTTAGGGTGAAGGTAATGTTCAGAGGCAGCTGATGACCCATGGCTTTAAGCATAGATAAAAGGGTGACTGCGGCTGTAGCTGCTGCTCCAGTACGTAATGAGTGAGCAGTGTAAAGCCTCTGAGCCTGCAGGACTGGCAGATGATACAGTGGGGGAGAAAACCAATATCAAGTCACTGGTTTCTCCTCCTTTGTGGCTCAGGCTGGCACGAGGATTTCGTGTCAGATAGCAAACAGTGATCAGAATAACGTAATGTTTCCTGTCAGATTCTGAGGGCTTAAGGAAGATGTTGAAATAGTGTGAACATTAACATTTATGCTGCAGGATGGCTCATGTGATGGGCCAAAGGATCTTTAGCAGTTAGTAAACCAATCACCTTTGAAAAACAAATGAAAAAGCTATCAGTGAGAAGTGGTGTTTGAACAAGTGAACTATCATTGCTGCCCAACACAATCCCTCTTTCTCTTTCCTTCTATCTGCCATCTCACTCTGTCTATGTGTGATGGAGTATATGTTCTCATTTAATCTTCGTATTTGAACAGTGTCCTAGATACCTTACCCACACCTCCCACCCCCCGACCGGCAGCACTGCTGCGCCACTGACCTTGTGATTGTGAATCAACCCCAGAACCGGGTACTATTTATACCTGGTTTTCTCCCTCACTAATGAAACTTCACCTTTACTGCTGCAAATCCCTCTTCGAAACTATTTTCATGGGACTATATACTGAACTTTCGGATATTTCTCCTAAGATTTTATCTCTCTCTTATCTTAACTGCATTATGTTTGATAATGAGGCTTTCAGTTGCCAATAATCATGTATAGATGATATGAATGTAGTACACCTGACATGATTGTCAGAAAAAAAAATGGAGAGGTCCATTGAATTCTCCATTTTTTGTGTTACTTTTTGGGGCATTTTTCCTTCATTGGATAGAGACAGCTGAAATACAGACAGGAAACAACATTCAACAACAGTCCCCGGCTGCATTCTATCCAGGGAAGTAACGTGGTAAGATGGACCTGTCCAAGCAAAGACCCTCAAAGGCTGTTAATCAG
This sequence comes from Coreoperca whiteheadi, assembly GCA_011952105.1. Classification (NCBI taxonomy): domain Eukaryota; kingdom Metazoa; phylum Chordata; class Actinopteri; order Centrarchiformes; family Sinipercidae; genus Coreoperca; species Coreoperca whiteheadi. The sequence continues at coordinate 20,679,897 of CM022478.1, read as the reverse complement.
TTAAGTGTGTTTTGGTGTTGTGGTTCTGATGGGCTCAAATGTGGGGAAGTCCTCGTAGAGTGCGTGTATGAAAACCACGTACTCTAATGATACAGGGCTGTGGCAACACGCAGGCGGGTTAAATTAACAGATTAGCTTCTACTTCTACCAGCTTTCAAAAAGACAATAAAGAAGCAGTGGGCAATCGATCCCAAAACCATGTGACTGAAGACTGGAAAACATCTTTGAGTGAAACTGATTCTATATATTATTTTATGATGTCGGTCAGAAGTGAAATGAGCCCAGCAACAAGTGCTGATGCTTTTAATATATATTAGCTATGATGTTGGTCAGAGATGCTCCATGGATCCATCCTGCATTATGTTCAACTCACTGTACAGGTTGGGGCTTTTGAAGTAATGATTTGGGGAGTGTTGTTACACATTAGAATCATCATTTGAATTTCTCACATTGTAGATGAGTAGGTGCATCTCTTCATGGCTCCAATCTTCCCTTTTTCTCAGTGCATACATCGGGCTTGGTAATACACCAAGTCATCATTTCAGGATGGCTCCAGGACAACGTGACTGCACTTAGGCTAGAGAATTGCAGGAACTGCATGATGCTATTGAGTCACTGTGGACCAAACTCCCTAAGGAAGCATCGAAAACATCGCTGAATATATTGTCATAGAATACAGCTTGGACGCAAAACTGTGTCCTACAGAGGGTACTGTATCTTCCTGCATATCAGCTGAATTCATTCTTTTGTGGGGAATTCATTAAGTCGTGACATATCGAAACATATTTGAAGGAGCACTACATTCACTCTGTGGATCAACCTGAAGATCAAGAAACTCCAAATAATCTCCCATTTCCCCCCCATTATTGGTCAGAAAATAATACACGCAGCGTCAACAAGACTCAGAAGGTCAGAACAGTTTAATCTGTCTGTTTCTCAGAGGATTAGGTTTATTTTTATATATTTTATGTAATTATGTACTGCATGACTTCTGTTGTATTTTAATGCCTTATTGCCAGAAAGGTTTCTTAAGGGACAGTGCGGTGAAGCAACGTTGTGTTATCTTACTCTAGTGAGCAGACCACACGCTTCTCTTGCATCCATCATTGTTGAATGATGAAATATGATGCAGAACTCTGAAAGGCTTACTCTTATTTAGTTTGCCTACTGAATATTAGGACTTCAGTTGTGTGAGCACAACATACAGGGAGGCAGTCGGTGGAAGCATATCTAAAGCAGATTACAAAGGCTGTAGTGAGAGTCAAACCCCTGGATGCTGGTTGTATTAGAGCCCTGCTTCACACACAGCTTTATTAAAGATCAAACACTAACTCCTTATCATGTAGCATGCTATAATTGGTTCTCCTTCTGTGATACAATGCATTCAACAGACTCCTGGTCGGTGTCCAATCATCTATGACCAATTACAAGTATAATTAACAGACCCTTTAGACATCGACCTCTCTTAATAAGACTCTCCATCATTTGATTGTGGTCATTAACATGGGAAACATAAAGAAGAAGATGTGCCTGTCAGCCACTGCACATCTGTCCTTCACACATCACCATTGTCCAGACATTTAACATGTCATTTCTTACATTGCAGTTTCCTTTGGGTATTATTGTATTTGAATCTACAGAATGTCCTGTGAGTGGCAGGGTTGGCTAAATGTATCTTCAAATAATCAAGTTATGTGTAAAAACCTTTGTCTCCACTTTCACTTTGAATAATTAGCAGCTTTTTAAACAACCCCCCAGATGATCAAGTATTTTGCTGATTATTGTCTGTTTGTCTGTAAATCAAGATGGGTTTGTAGGACAGCAGAGAGCTCAGAGAAGGGTAAAAGGTAAAAAATAAACTGATTACTTATCTCAATTGCTGTGGATGGGAAATGTTTAAGCTATATAGCTGTGAATTTGTTTCCTTGACCATCAATCTCAAATTGAAAGTTTTGCAGCAGCAATTAAATTTCACTTTTCTATCTGTACTAAAATTTGTAAATACTGCAGATATGCATTAGCCATAAATCCACGTGCTTAATCCGTTGGAAAAATTCAGTGTGGTGGTGAAAAGTAACTAGTTAGCTGCTGTGAACGGGTCAGTTTGCACATCTGACAAAAAAAACAAACTCATGGTTAACAATTTTCTTGTCAGAAACATCCGGTGCTCCTCAAGTCCTTCACTGAGGACAAGGACGGACGACATGCTGGATCAATAGAGCAATCTGAGACACAGACAGAGAAGAGAGTTGGAGGTCAAAACAGAGCAGAGAAGAGAATAATGGGTCCGAAAGAAAGATAAACATAGCATCATGTTCGTTTGAGGCCACAGAGAAGTGAGGGTGTGACTGATGAGGGGAGTGTTGTGTGAACACAGGGGGAAAGTTCTTCCGTTTCATGCACTCTAAATTACCCCCCTGTCTCCTGCCAACTCTTCAGGCACCTCATTATGAAATCCAGTTGGGAGGGCACTGGTCTATTCCTAATCTGCTTCTGCTCACTGATATTGCACGTCACAGTATCCCTGGTGGCAAAAAAAAACAAACCCCAGTCTAAATCAAAAGGTGCACAAATGCATTAGCAGACGAGCACTTCTTTTGAAAAATAGCAATCACACTATCTCAGTGATTCCCAGGGGTACTTCTGCAGTTGGCAGGGTACGAGGAAAGATTGTAGCTCAACTCATTTGAAACAATAGGAGTTATGATTTGATTTTAAAAATATATCCACATATTGAATTACCTGTCGCTAACACCAACACCTAGGTGTTGCAATTGAGAGTGTGTAAGAACAGAATGGATAAATTGTTGAAATAGGTAGCTAAGCTAAAGGTAATGAATAAACATTTGGATAGCTAAGCTAAAAGTGTTGGACAAGTAACGTAATGTATAAGAAAAGTAATACAAGTAATTGATAACTGGTTAAATAGTTATCTAAAAGTTATTAGTTGAAATAGTTCTCAAAATATATTGAATAAATGTAAAAGCTAAGTAGTGGATAAATAGCTGAAACAGCTTAGGGATAAATAGTTGAAATAGCCAAAAGTACCAGATTAGCTAAATGCTAGATAGCTAAAGGTAATGGGTAAAGAGTTAAAAAGGTTACTTAAAGTAGTGGATAAATGAAAACACTAAAATAAATTGATAAATTGTTGAAATAGCTACAGTAAAAGTAAAAAGGTTTAAATAGTAAAAGTTAAAGATTAATGGTTGAAACATCCAGCGTCTGCCACTCCAAGAGGTAACTATAGTAGTACAAATGCAAACTTGGCCAAACAGACTTTAACCCTGACAATTCAATTGTCCGATAAACAATATTGTAACAGTCGGCAGATCCACTCTTATATAATCAATAGTCTTCTAACATTACACCTTAAAATCACTTCAGATGAACAAATTTCATCAGACAAAGAAGATTGGGGGCCAATTTACAATCTTATTACGTTTGAAACCTCCTCCTCCCAGTTTCCTTCTGGCTGCGGAGCGCAGTGGGAGCGGTGATAATGGCCTGCAGCCAGGAAGTGAGTCACACACGCAATGCTGCTTCTTCGTAATGTATGAGGGCAACTGCACAGTCGTAAAGTCTTCTCAGTGTGCAGGTGGGCCATCTATCTTCATTATATTACCACACACCCGTGAGGGGAGTGCACAGATATAAAAAACCCTGATATAATTGTCATTCACCCACAGCACTGACCACTGTCTTCGGAATCATTTATAGTAACTGCGTGAGGTTTTCCTGGACTATTCAAACATGCAGCAGATGATTTTTGTTGCATGACATTTGCTTCCTCTATCGGACATAGGCACCAGAGATTAAATACAACAGATTATGTTTTTCATTTTCTGCTAAGCAACAGAAATACTTAATTCTACTTCCGTGGCATTGATTTCCCTAAAGATTATTGAAGTGAGTGTGTATTTATATGCATATGGGACTACAATCTTTCCCCTGCCTCTGCTGTCTCATCCACATTCTCGGGCGCTGTGGGGATCAGCGTGACAGTGTAAACCTGATCTAGGTTCCAGTGTCAGCGCAGGCATGAATAATTCACCGTGTTCAGGGTGGTGTGCCCCTGCAAATGGCAGACACACACTGGAACAGACTGCCGGGTTGCCCTTGATGTCTCTCTCCAGGTTGTCACAAATAGTCTTGGATGCTGAACCGTCCCTTTCCACCTGCTGTAAGTCCACAAGCTCACTCCTTGTAAGCGGCAAATGGAGTCAATTCAGTGACTGCACAGCGCCATCTGTTGATCAGAACCAAGACACAGCTGCATCAATACAAGCCAGTTTTTAATGTCTTGTTTAAGGCCGTTGGTTCATGTTTGTGCCTCGTCGAGGTTGCTCTTGCTGCTGGTTTGTGAACGCAGCCAGGAGAGTTGGGGAAATGTTCTCTCACCATCGGTCCATTTGCTGCAATTCATTTACGCATGAAAACAACTTCTAAGCAGGAATATTTCTGCATTACCAGTTTGTTTTCTTATTATCTTCATATATTTGTGTGCTTGAGCTCAGTTTGGGTAGTAGGTTGATATGAAAATACATCCTCTACGTACTGTCAATCATAAAAGTCTTCAAAATAATCCCTTCAAACAAGTCGTCTGAGAAGCTTGTTGCTGAATCCACTTTTTTGTTACTTTTAAACGGTCTTTAAAGCCAAGTCTGCTTTTTATAAATGGAAACTATTGTTAAAAGTTTATTGCATACAGCATCCCAAGCTAAATTATCTGCAGGGAAATGTAAAGTATAAGTTATTTTATCTCTAAATGACAGCTATTCTCTTGTTAAGAGTGCTTTAGTATTGCACCACCATGGAGTTGGAGTTTTTTAAAACAATGGTCAAAATCAGTGTAGAAAAGGCAGAGAAATCCTGACTTTTGGTCCCTCAAGCTTCAAAACACTGGATGCCACACTTCCCATAATGCAACTCAATCTTTCATTCTACTCCTCCATGCTGCCAGTTTGTAACTGAGGCTTTTTATTGTAAACGTGCACCGTAGGTTGAAAATGGCATCACCAGGGTTATTTTCTGAGACTCTTCCAGAATGGCTAGTAAATTGACGTAAATCAGTGGCGTGACAGGTGCCCTTTTAATGGTGTGACCCTTTATAAACACAACCTTCAGGCAAGAGGGTCAACAATGATTGACCGGTCGTACTAAGGAACATTCTGGCTACTATCACTAATGTGTGAAAATGGATTCACATGTTCACATGACCTTAGGTTAGTTATTCGTCAGATCACTCAGTGTAGAGAAGAGTGAAGTGAGTTGGTGAAACGAGGAAAAAGAGAGAAAAGACGGGAGAACAGTGAGTTTAACAGAAATGGAACAGGCAAAGCAGTGCTGAAAGGAAAACTGATGTATTTTGACCCAACGAACTGCAAAAACAAAAAGCTCTAATTCTCTAAATTAATCACTTACATCGGTGGTTCCCAAACAACGCAGTCACACCACAAATCTGAGCAGTCACGACATGGTTAACAGGAAACAATATCAAAAATATATTCTGCAACACAAAATTTCGTTTGTATTTTGAGGTTTTTCTATGCTATTTTCTTGTGAAATATTGGATACTTTTACCTCTTTTAGACCTCTAAAAAAATGTTACATGTAACAATCTGAGAAGGGAAATTGATATCGCATGCCAGTTTTCAGCAGGATTCCCGGTGACAAATTGAACGGTTAGTTATCTGGCTTAGATTTGAGGATGGTCCATTTCAAATCTTACCAATAGGAACTACCGTGGTTTTCTCACAGGTCTGAATGGAAAGAGGAATGTGGGTTATAGAAAGTGGGACAAAGGAGAGCAGAAGGACAGAAGAAGAGGAAGAGGGAAACGGTCAGGAACAGGAAGATTGTTGGGCTCGAGCAACAAGAATCAAAGTCAGATGTGTGCAAACATGACTAAGGACTTTATTAACCAAATCATTTTCCCCATAATATCCACAAATAAAAGTGATCTCTTTATATATATTCACATTGTATAATTTCATAGTGTGACAAAAATTCTCTTTTTTTTTTTTTTTGGGATTTCCAGCCATTCCTATTAATTGTCATTTGATCAGTCGCCATGCAGTCGTCAGAAAGGTTGAAAAACATTACGAGTGGTCAGCATTGGCGGTCGTGTCCGGCATCACTCTTCTTCTCCTCTATTGGCTCTTCATAGTGCTAAAAACCCCCTCCGTTACCCAATCACAGATTTCATCACACTGCGACAATAAAATAAAAATAAATTAAGAAAGCAATGTTCTCCTGCAGAGTGCTCCAGAGTCGTCCTCCCTTTCCCTTCCCTTTTTTAGATATTTTCTGTTTTTATATAATAATAATAGTAATAATAATAATGACTATAATTGTCCTTGATATAAATTCAATAGTATTTTTTTCTCTTTCTCAAATTTTAAATAAATCATTTTGGCAATCCTCATATGTTGTCACTTTAGAATAAAAGAATACTCAAGTAGAAAATAAAAACTGTGAGAGAAAATTCATCAGAAGAGGAGCGAGGTGTGAGAGAATGAAAAGAGTGAAAGCAACAGAGAAGAGCGAGAGAGGAAAGAAAGAAAAGAATGAAAGAAAGAAAGAAAGAAAGAAAGAAAGACAGACTCAAAAAAAAGCATCCACTTCAGACGCATGTCGGAAACGGCTCTATATACAACAATTTCTGTTGTGGAAAACTGTCCATCCTGTGCCTGTCGTCTGTCTCTCATCCTTCCTCCTCCAGTGTGTCTGTAGCAGTCCGGTGTGTGTCCCAGTGTTATACCAGAGTGTAAGACTTGGCATAGGGGTTGTTGCTCTGTTTCAGATGTCCTCTGGAGTCCAGCAGTGACTCCTGGGAAGTGCTGAGCTTGGCAGCCTGTGCTTGGGCTAGGTCTCCTGAGGAGGAGACCTCTGCCCGGACCTCACCCCGGGCCTCTCCCCTCTCCCGGACTTCCCTGTGGGGGAGTGTGGAGGCAGTTCCTGGCTGCCACTGCTGCACCTCCCTGGGTGAGGGCACTTCCATGGGGGTGGGCTCCATGGGAGGTGGCCTTTTCAGGGTACGGCTCCTCTGGGGTTCCAGGCAGGTCTGGCCCATGGCTCCTCCTCCACCTCCTCCCCCTCCTCTTGTTTCCCCCATAGCACCAGCACCACTTGCTCCTCCCCCTCCCCCTCCTCCTCCTCCGCTGCTGCTGCTGCCGCTGCTGCTGCTGACCCCTCCACCTCGTGCTGCCAGTGGCACGCCGCGGTTCAACAGGAAGTCCATACGGAGATAAGGCGGCAAGTGGACCAGCTCTCCTCCTGGGAGACAACACAGATTAAGGTTTCGTTCAGTCACAGTTTATCTCTGTGGACAGTAATATTCTAACATGTTGTTGGACGATACGTAAAATACTTCATAGCAACATTGATGGATTTTTTTTGCCCAATTACGGGCAGTGGAACAAGCTGTAAAGACAATTACGACATATCACCTTATAAAGTTGATATGGGTGAATGGCAGTGATTGATCACAACAAACGGAAGAAAAATAAAGCCTGTAGTACAATGTGATCATGTAACGCTGACATATTATCAATGTTAAAAGTTGTTACGGTGAACATGCTGGGAAACAGTTTCATATTTACACATCCAACAGAGTCAGAGCTCGGAGTCACAGACTCGGCCCATCTGACAAATGAACACGAGTCCAATATTCACTCTCCTTTTGGCTCTGTTTTGGTGAAGTATCTGACTCTTCAGCAGCTAAATGCTCCACTACTGTATGTTCACCAGCTACTCGCTAACTTTGTCTGTCTGCTGTTAGTTTCTCGGCAAGTAGTGTAAAGTGCATTTTTTAACAGTTTTTATAAACTGAAAACCAAATGAGTGGGATTGAAAGAAGACACTAAAGTTGTGGGTCGTAAAAGCGAAACAATGAGCTGAAAGATGCTAAAAAGCTCTGTCGTGCTGAGGGGGAACTACAGAGCTGGGTGACAATTATCTACAAGCAACAACTGTCACATTAGTAGTCAATTGTTCATGCTGTATACAAATATTGATCAGTAGGGTCCGATCCTTAGACTCTCAGAGTATTACCCTAAAGCATTGAATAAGGAGGAGGAGACACGCCTAGCTTCAAACTGCCTACGTCCGAGCGTTGACCCTGCTTCCTCTTATTCAGCAACTGACCGAATGGCCCGTTTGCGTCAGTTAACAAAACCAGCCGCGCAGCTCTGATGATCTGGGCTATTGTTATATTGCTAGGTTGGGTTTTAGTGGTTCTGGTGAGCCCCAAGGGACTGTTGATTTGATTGGCTGGAGTAACCTGTGAGAACGTCTTAAGATGTTACGCACACAACAACCTAACTTTTTACTACCATCAAATGACCTCCACAATTTAGACTTTAAATATTGTTTGACTATTTATTGCCATAAACTTCAGCAAGGACTGTGGTAAAACAGCTGAATTCAAATTTCAATCTTCAAACAAACCATTCAAATAAATCATACAGTAACTACACAGCTGAGTCTTAAATTTCAATTGGCTATCTATTTCTGAAAGATGGAGAGAAAGCAGGGTCTCTCTGGCCGGAGCGACCCCACCCTTCCTGGTGACAGAGCAAGTCTCCGATGAACTGTTCACAGCTCCGTCCAAAGCTCCCAAAATGTCCTTTAAGAGTCTCTCGTCTGTGTTTCACAGTGTGAGAAAAAGGAATTTCAGTCCGAATTTGTGATTCTCTGTCACTGGAGTAAATGGTTAATCCTTTGCGTGCACAAGTCTTGTGACATTGACAAAGTCTTAGAAATTCCTTTTTGTAGACGAAGTTACTGCTCACGATCTCCTTCAGATGAAAAGGCACAAGGAACTCACCCCGTTTCTCTCTCTTTCTCCCTAACTTATATCATTCTAGGTGACACGCTCATGTTACACACACTTTTGACATTTCATAGCACATACACCCATTTCAGGCCTGTAGCCTGAGCACCGTTGTTGAGGCTTACTTTCCCCGACTGTCTCCTTATTTGGGCATCATGAACCATGAACGTCACTTCTCCCCATTCTAAGTCACAACATTCACTAGGTCTAATCAGTGCTACATTCCTTTATCTGTGCTTTAGTTTGTCAGACATTTAGTTTTTAGTTTTAGCAAATTCATTCGTCTTGTTCCTTAAAAATTGTTAGTATCAACTCTTATGATTAATGTTGGTTTCACGTCTCGTTAACAGTGCAGCTTACAATTATAACATAACTTGTGTGTTCGACCATTCCCATCAGGATTTTCACAACCGACTGGCCCCATATTTGGGGCATTCGGAGGAACCATGAAGGTCCTTTCCCACCTCTCTGGCAGTTGTTCACCATCTCCTGTTAGGACTGTGTCTAGCACTCTAACTCATAACACTGTCAGGGTCTTCACAGTGCTACATTTATTTAACTGTGCTTCAGTTTGTCAGACTTTCAGCCCTCTCAGCTCTAGTAAAACACATTAATCTAGTTAAAACATTCTTACTAACATTTTAGTAAGATGATGATTATGATGATTAATATTGATTATTTTCACTCTTTTTTAGCAAAGCAGCTTACAATGTGTGTGAGTGTGTTCCTCCATTCTCATCAGGATTGTAGATTACTCTTCATTTCTCTCTTACTCCCAGTTTATACAAAACAGGGGTACCAGGATCTCAACTCACTTGACAATATATATATATGTCCTTTATTCTGACTGTAGGAAATATCCAATACACTATGACTGCAGGATCACACATTATTGCCAGATTACAGAGGCCTCACCCCCCCAACTATTGCTTTTTGGCAGATGGGATCAGCTTGGTTCCATGATGATATTCATCTCTGCTCGCCCCCAGAGACAGCGCAGAGGTTCTCTGGGAGCTCCTCTGTGTACAGCATGTGCTCTCAACAGGTCTGAGTTGCTCCGCAGACCCATTTGTATTATTCCTTCCTCTCGGTTTGAATTAACTGCATAGAGACTCGAAAATCCATATTTAACTCACATTCACACTGTTACATTTTCTTGGACTCGGGCCCTTCTGGGATTATGACTCACATAACTATTATTTTAATGTAATGCCAATTTTCACCAAGTGTGAATCTATTTCATTAAATAGTTGCCATCAATCAGGAAAAATGTGCAGAACATAATCTAATAGGGGGCTGAATATGATAATGTTATCTTTGCTATCATTGTCAGGGAATGATGCAATGATTAAGTTCTTGAGTTATCTTTTCCTTCTGTGATGAAGGTCAATGATGGACTATGTCTCGGCTAGCAGCCTATATAGACTACATTACTTTATGCTTGCATTTGGTAGTTATTAAACCCCATCTCTGCTGCTTGCACTGTAGGAGAGGACGAACTGGAGTCTTATTAGGAGACAGAATAACTTGTAAACGCCCGTAGCAAGACAAACCAGGTCAGACTTAATACCTTAACTGAGTGATAAACCCCGATTAAAAGTTGTCTCTTCAGTCTTTAAGTAATTGTCTGGAGTGTTAGATAAGAGGTAGAGAAAGAGAGGGAGAGATGCTTTAATTTGGTTCAGTGAGTTTATGATACCTCTACTGCTATTGTATCCCTTTTACTGATTGGATTACATATTTAACAGAGCAAATTAGTCTCTCACAAAGGGGTGTTGGGTTGCCAGATCTAGTGGGCTGCGCTGGAGATACAACACTTGATGAGCTGAGGATCTGCCTGCAGTGTTTCATGACGGCTGAAGCGTTCATCTACACATTCATCTTTCAGAGGACTGGAGATCTACAAGCGTTTACAGCTTCACGATTCATTGCTAAATTCACTTTTCAACACGTGTTCTCTCTCCCAATCATGCCGACGCACTCACATGTACACAGCCCACACGTGCATAAATGTAAGTATGTAACATATATGGACGCGCACACACACACACACACACACACGCGCACACACACGCACACACACACACACACACACACACACACACACACACACTCCCTGCCAGCTACTCAGCGTTAATGCCAGCACAGACGGGGCTGTCTCTGCAGATTCGGTCCAACATGTGACCTTGGAGAATGCATAATTTACTGTGTTTTATAATAAGCCCTATTAGTGCCAGTATAGATGATGAATGGCTAGGAGTGTTGATTGAATTAAATGTAGATTTAAGTGTTTCTGTGGGAGCTCATTAGAAATGTAGTTTAAAAATTCATCAGCCAGTAAATTGCAGATCGTACAGTAATGGGACAGTATGTGTAACCAGAATACAACAACAACTCTCTGCCAAGCCATTAATCTGTGCAAGTGTCTGTTGCATCTTCAGCTCAGTCCACACTGTTGTGAAGGGTGACGTCTTCATATTCTCTGACCCGTATTTCTATATTGTGTGTTTCATTCAGGGACACACATACACACAACATATTTACAGGCCTGTATCATAAGCTGACTGCTGCATGAAGGCCTGTAATTACCTGCACTGCATTAAAGGTTTATGAGCAAAGTGCTGAGGAACAAGCTGTAATGGGCCATAGGCCCAATGGATTTGCTCTCAAGAGGCACTGATGAAGAAGAGAACAAATAAATAAACTGTCATAACTCTCATAACCACTTTGTCAGGTGAGGGTGGTCACATGAAATGAGATGACAGCGAGAGAGATGAATGAGAAGCTATCTCTCTGCATTTGACCTTTGCGATGAATACGTGAGGTCAGTTGAGGTCAATGAGATGTAATAGAGACAGAGATGGGGTTGAAGCTGGGTTATTCACCAGCTCTCAGTCAGACTGGCCTCCACACTGAGACTGGGTTTCAGTATATTAATACTGTAATACCCTCTACTTAGAATTTACAAGTGTGGAGCGTCCATTTTTTAGTTCATCTCATACTTAGATTATAAAGATGAAAAGTGATTAATTGACAGCCATAACTGACTGTGTTGTCTCATGGATAAAAGTAAATGGACTCATACTACTCATACTATTGTGTACTTTTGGTCTGAGACTGTATTTCCTGGTTTGGGCTAGGTCCCTCTGTTCCACTTAAGGTTTTTTTTAAAGCTCAATATTTTAATATGAACGTTGGGTCAAATTACTATATGTAATGTTAAAAGGCTCCCTTGTATTAATAAAGCCACAGAGAATTATCTCCCGACTCTACAGTTCCCCTCAGCTCAAAGGAACGTTCTAGCATCTTTCAACCGGTTTTGTCTCAGCACTCACATCTACCTTGTTCCCTGCCACAGCAGGCAGCTGTTTTCAGTTCTAAAAACCCACTGTACACTACCTGTTCAGCACCAAGCAGCCGACATATAAAGTTAGCAACCGGCTGGTCAACATAGTGGAGCATTTAGCAGCTAAAGAGCCAGACATTTTCTTCAGGACTTGGTTGAGACCAGAACACAGTTAATGGGAGAGTTAAGGTGTCGCCTGGGGTCGAGAAATACGACTCCAAATGAATGCTAATTTTGCTCCGTGTCCGCTGAGAGTGTAAATAGGCAACTGTTTGATGACACGTTCACAATAACAACTTTATGAGGTGATAATATGTCAGTGTTGTGTTTACAGCTTGTTGCTCAGTCCCCCAAGTAGCCAAAAACATCAATCAATGCTGCTTTAATACTACATATAGTGACATTTTAGATATGCTTCCAACTTTGTGGAAACAGATTGGGGAACCTTTCCTGTTTCAACATTAAAATATCCTTGTACACAAAGTGAGCTCCATAAAAAAAATGGTATTCCCAGTTTGGTGTGGAAGAACCTGACTGGCATACACAGAGCCCTGACCTCAAGCCCATTCAACATCTTTGGGATGAACTGGACCCAGCGCCCAAAATCAGGGGTTGAGTGATGCTCAATGAATGAATGGGAGCAAATCCCTGCAGCCAGGTTCCAAAATCTTGTGAAATGCATAACCGTAAAGCATGTAAGCATATCACTACCCATGGTTTGGAAATGAGGTGAGGTCAACGATCACATATGGGCATTATATTTGTGTTTCCACATGCTTTTGGTCAAGTAGTGTTACCATGGTTGGATTAGTTAACAAGAAATAAACAGTTAATCTTTTCATATGCAGAAACACATTCTTACAATAGTCAGAGCAGCTATTTAGAAAGGCTTATTAGCTTAGCTTATTATTATCTTTTAAGCCTATGGGATCCAGTGATTAAAATAATATGTGTAAATCCAACTGCCCCTCAGTGTATCTGGATACATATTAATTGTCAGAGTTGCTGCGGGCCTCTCTGAAAACCCCATTCCCTTAAATTTTACTGTTCATTGACTGTGGAGTCAGCTGAAATACATAACATTTGACACAGCTAAAAAAGCTGAAAACATTAATGAAAATATATAATATACATTTAGGCCCGACTCACTCACGACATAGGAAATGTGTTTCAAATTTTCCTGCTCAGACCTCACTTTCTATATGAGTGCATATTGCTTCTTTTGTGCAATGTCAAAACACAACTCGTTACAAATAGTTGACAACGCACCAGGAAACTGTAGCGGCAACACAGCTTGATTCTTATGCCTATTATGTATCCACCAAAGTAACTGACACCAGAGTCTAGCACTCAGCACGCCACACCAGCCTGAAAGGCTAAGAGTCTGGTATTACACCGAACGGTCTCCACTGTGGCTGTCAAGTGCCTGTTTTGTACTGAGTGACAATAGCTTCAGGTTAGGTTGACAGATAGCCTTCAGTTGCCCTCTCTCCCTGGTGAACTGGTAATATCAGTCTGCCGTCCTGTGCACAAGCGTTCAAAACATAATGAGGCCTGAAACGTAAGAAGCAGATCTGATGGCCTCAACTCTTGTCTGTTCAAACTGAGGATTCTGGGACCTTGTACCTTTGTGTACACAAACACACACACAAACACACACACACACAGACAATCATTTCTGGTGCTTGGACAGGACACCTCCAACAACGCTAATTATAGGTGGCACCAGACACACTATGACATGACAGCAGAGTGGGGTGATGGATGAGCTGTGTACATGTGTCAGGGAGAAGGGTATCTTTCTGTTTGAATGTCTGCGCTTCAGTGTGTGGTCAGCAGCCCGTCGGGACGCTCTGCCAGAACTTGTAATTGATCCGCAGGGCTACCCGGAGGAGCAGAGGGTCACGTAAGGTAAGACAACAACCTGAGAGGACAGCACAGCACAGGAGAGCGTGTTTCCTCAAACTGCACATGTAATGAAAGGCTTTTGAGACGGAGCCTTTGTTTACTAGCAAAAAGATTTTCTGTTTTCTTAATTATTTCTCAATAAAAGTCATCCCTGGGGTGCTATTGGAGGAAATGCATCTCACAATCCTTGTTCACAGTGTGTGATGGGCTTACTTACTGTGTTAAGGCTCTAAAAGCTGGAGAAAATGAAGGAGCTACTCAAAAGGCCTAGGAAAAAAGCAGTAACACTTCTACAGAGTCTAATGTACTGTGTAATGGTTTAATGACAGTATACTGTACGGTATGTAGCAGCAGTCTGAAGACTAATGGGATGCACTCCAGGGTTGAAACCTGATCAAAGTTTAATTCAATAAAAGTTGGCCATGGTGGCCATTAACTGTGTTGTTTTTAAGAGTTAATTGAGGGGCTTTCACAGACAACAAACTAATGAAAAGTGATACCATCTAGTTTCTTACAACCTCACTGAGAAAAACAGCTTGAAACAATGAAATGGATTACATAAAAAGTGTTTAAGACAAATATAAAATAATGTCCCTGTGTCAATTTCAGTAATATTTTGTTATATGCTAAATTAAAATTAGTCATGTGTAGGTCAGCTCTACATGCTGACTCCTGTAAGTGAACGAGGGGAGAAAAAGAAATGCATGACATCAAACAAATTACATTACTGAAATACTGTTTGTTTCATATTGGGCCTGATCTAACAACACAGATGAGAAAGGTGTGGACGAAGGCAAGCAGACCTCTACAGTTCTGTATTCTCTAAGGCCCAGGCAAATCTAAAGGATTTCATTTTTAACTCTCTTGTAACTACACCCTCCCCACATCATCCGTTTCACTCGTACATTGCTGAAAATAAAGATGACCTGAAAATTGACAGTTTCACTGTAACTTTAAGCTTTTTTTCATTTTTCTTTGGACAGAGATATTTGGTCAAACATATCATGTGGTTTTCTCATCATCGTTCACAAAGTTCTGCCACTTGGTTTCTCTACATATTTATCTTTGACAACTATCATTACTCTGTAGCGATCCTAAACTGGGATGCTGTAGAACATAAACATTATAAACATATTATGTACTGTTGGAGGGGAAAAGGGATAGGGGGACTGCTCAGTGATTGTAGGGGAAACATGGGGTTGAATGAGTTAAACTCCACTTTCTCACCAGGTCTGTGCGCCTTGGGTACGGCCATGTTCATGACCCGACTGACATCCTGAGGTTTGGGCGGCGAAGCGGTGAAGCGGCAGATGCCCGACTCAGACGGCGTGCTTGAGGTCAGGCTGTCAGTGTAGTCGTTGGTCCCCGCTGTCATCTGTTCAGATGAGGTGTCAGAGATGAAGCACTCTGTGATGGTGAACTTGGCGTGGCGGAGCTGCTCTTCCATCTTGGCGTGCTCGTAGGCTCTGGCCAGCTCCTCGTAGGTGGAGGACGCGCTCTCTGTTGATACCATGCTGCTCCGTGCACGATCTGATAAACACACGTTACACATCATGATACACACGTTTAATTATGTGAGAGATAGTGGGAAATGGTGTGGGCTTAAGTTGGATTCACACCCTGGAAGCCTCAGCCAAGAGTACGCCCCAAAGTTGCACTTTTAAATAGAAAAACTACTGCCAATATATTTTGGATTGCACAGAGGCCAATGTGAGAGCCAGACAGATCGCCTTCCCACTTGAAAATCTCACAAAAGCAACATGATTTCTGTCACTTCCCCGAACTTTCTAGCCTTAATTATAAAAAGGCAGTGATTCCATGTTGTTGCTGAATAGCTGTCATAGTCACCCTCCACCCTGCTCTACACTACCTGTATCCTGTGAGGGGCTGACACTGTAGCTGTCGCTCTCCTTGTCCACAGACCCAGTGGCGCGTGGGGTGGGGAGTCTCCAGTCAGTGGTCAGGGTGTGTGACGAGCTGGTGGGGTGTGGCCGGTTCAGGGTCCACTGGCTGGCGTAGCGGCTCCGTGCCGCGGCAGGACCAGCTTTGGCAGTGCGTCTGGCAGTGGGATCTGGTAAAGAGAGAACAGGACAGAAGAGCCGCGCTAATGATAGCTACTCTATTTTTCAGTGTAATCAATTTAAGTATAAGTCCTCTGACACAGATGAACTACTGTAGCACTTTAGTCTGACTGGATCATTTTGTTTTGAAAAATTTAAATATTTAAAATTACTCTCTTGGTCTGGGATCTGAACTCATTCAAGTCTGAGAGCTTCTATTATGTGAGTAAATATATTTACAGATAGTGCTTGAATAAAACAGTAAATCATTATTCCATTCATAAGTATACATTAGTGTTAACTGAAAGAGTCTATGTGTACCGGGGACTGGATATAAATTGTATTCTTTCAAATTTGTCTTTAAAATCGAATTATGAGTATTTCATTTCCAAATTACTCAATAATAGAGCGAGAATGAATTATTTTTTTCATCATTGTACAGGGATGGCATCAAACAAACAAACAAAGAAATTCAAGCTCACAGAGACACATTTGCCACAGACCAATCAAGGAATTTCCCCACCTTCAGTTGCAAGACAAAGTTGACCCTGTTTTTGGCTCCTTCATACAGTGACTCTGCTCACATCCAAACAGCTGTTAGATGTGGCTCATCAGTAACTCAAAACGACGTGATTTGTAGCTGGAATCTAAGAACTAAAGGGGGAATACATGTCTTTCCTTCTGCGTTTTGGTACGAATCTACAGTCTACCCCTTCAGTGAGCACTGAACATTAACATCCCACAGCTCCGTACAATGACATTATCATCAATCTTAAGCTCCAACTGTCTCCATACAGACATATAAATAGAATCATATTCAGCCTGACCCAGACAGGATGCTGCTCTGTGCACCGCTGGGCCAAATCAGAATGAGACCCTTTAGAAAATGCCTGGATTGGATCTGTGCAGAGAAGAATGGTGCTGGTAATTGTAGGAGGTCAGACAGTAATTCTATCAGTGGGGATGGAGGTGTTTGGCCAACAAAAAAAGGGATGAGTCAGCAAACTGGGTTCATGACCCACTGTCGGGGGTTAAATTAACCAATCATAACTATTATGTTTGTATGTAAGTGCATGTGAGTGTGATTGTGATGAGTGTTTAGGTTGTGTTTGTGTATGCAAGTGTGTGTTATTGCAGAACTGTGATATTGTTCTGTGCATTATATTTTATGTCCTTGTGTGTGTGTGTTTATATTATACTGTGCCAAATGTGTGTGTTTGTTTGTTTGTGTGTGTGTGTGTGTGTGTGCGCGCGTTACAGATGCCCTGATAGGTGGTCATACTGTTGATGATGGCAGATAACCAACATACTTAAAAAGCATGGTATGTAAATGGATATGTTAATGGGTTTTCTGGTGATATTTGGCAGATTTTTGAACTGATATTTTACGCTTCAATTTTGAACAATTCAATTTGCAAAATATAACCTGCATGTTTTTTTGTACAATTGACTGTATATAAAGATGGACGATTGCATTAAATAACTAATTACCAAACTTACCAGAAAAATTAACACTTTAACATACATCAGCGTGATAAGAACTACCTAAAATGACAGAAACCATCTTTGTGAAAAATGTTTTTCATGTGTACTTTGAGTTTATAGTTTGGCTCACATTCCATCTGATAACATGGAGAAGGTGGGGTTTATGATCTATAAAGCAGACAGCCACCAGGGGGAGATAGAGATGTTTTGGCTTCACTTTTGGGAGCTGACATGTCGTCCATCTTTATATACAGTCTATGATCTGTAGTAAAGCTATCAACAGTGAAAATTAGTAATAATATCTGAATCTGTATTGGTCAATTTTGGGCGGGAAAATAAAACATTTCAGCACATCAGTAATCTGAGTGTGCATGTCCATGTCTGTATGTGCATGTGTGCACTCAGGTCTAACTGGCCAGTTGGAGCAGGGCAATCAGGTGAGGATGTGTCAAGAAGAGGCAGGGAGATCGCTACTCTTCATCAGTTCTGCTTCAGTGGAGCTCAAACACCAGAAGCCCAGAGGCCGCTCTGCAGCACGGCTGCTGATTCTTTGTAATCTCACTGCTGGAAGATGGCTCACATGCTATATGGGGGCAGTCTATAGTTAAGCTAAGACGAGGTGGAAAAGCTATTTGCCTTGCATGTAATTCAGATGAATGTACAATGAAATGCTATTACCAGTGTTTTTATGGTTTATTTTATGGTGCTGAGGCAAATTGCTTTGAAAGTGACATCCATCTAAGAGAATATAACGATGTAGATTCAGGAGGAAAATTAGCAGTTCAAGATTCATGGCTGCAGAGTAACCAAATCAAAACAAAACCCCTGCTTTATCAACATTACGTTCGTAACACAAGACTAGCAGTAGTATTAATATTAGTAGTAAAGGAAATAAATGTTGAGCACTGACGGTGGTGGGACTCACTGGTTCCAGGCCTGGCATCGGACACGTCCACCAGCGGTCCAGTGGCCTGGGACAGAGACTGGTAGTGGACTGTGTGGGTCACTGTGGAGGATTTTTGCTTATTTGTCTCCCCAAAGTCATTGTCTGTCAACAGCACAGTGGACCTGTCATCTAAAGGACAGCAAAATAAGAGAGAGAGCAAGGAAAAAGGGAAAAGCAGGAAGGAACAACAGGAAGGAAAGCAGAAAAACAAAAAACAGAGAGAAAAAAATGATGTTAGTCATAATCATAATGAATACGGTGGCTGATGAGCACACGGTTTTACTTCAAGTTTATTACCGATTGTCTCCATGGTGTCCCTCTCCTCGATGAGGAGCTGGGCTCTGGGGATGTCGATGTGCATTCTTAACGTCTGCTGCTGCTTGTTCACTGTGTCTGGAGTCCGTGTGTTCTTACTGAGGAGGTTAATGAGAAAAATTCATTACTTCTCAGCTGCGGGATTTTGCATTGTATCGCAGAAATGCTAATTCAATTCCATTTAAGTTGATAAGTAGCTGTAAGAAGGCAAAGAGGGGCAGCATATCCTGTGAGCAATATATTTGATTTTTACTGATGGCCACTGTAACTCTGGGCTACATTGTGATTTATGTTCGCTGCTTAAAGGGAAACAGCCAGCGTAAATTGAAATTACGCATACATACCTCATCAGCATTTCTGCCAGGCTTTTGGCATCTGTGAAGTCAGCAAAGAGGTAGTTAATACCATAATAGTACTGTCCTAGTTGATAAGCTACAGCAGTGGAAATACTGTACAATCACTGACAATCCCACTTAGGAAAAGGCAACGAAAGCATCTTAGAGTTGGAAAAATGAACATGTCGGTGTTTGACCTGAAGAGACAATTACTGAAGTTTCTTAATTCTAAAAGTTTAGCCTCAGTTTTTCTTGGTTCCGATATTCTTGAGCGTCGAACGATTTAATTATATGGCACTCTGAATGTATTGCTTTTATTTTGTCTGTGTGCTTACAGGTGTGTTTTGTGAGCATGTTTGCACACAGGCTTGTTAGGCTCAGACTGGATAGAGTGGATGTGTGCAGGGTGTTTCAACATGCGTGCATACAGTATGCAAATGTGCTTAGGGACCAAATGATGTCTTGTCTTCTTTCAGTTATTCACATGAAGTACATTTTTACTTTATTTGTTGCACGTCATACAAAGTAAACCATAATTTGATCTCAACCCACCTCTGAGTCTCTTGAGCCTCTGCTCCCTCCTCCTCCTCTTTAGCACCATAAGCATGATAAAGACCAGCACGGCTACCACGAGAACAGAGGTGATGGTCACCACCATCTTCAGACCTCCGCTGCCTGACATGTTGTCTGAGATAGGGTCTCCTGTTTTCAGCAAGGGAGGGATGGTACCTTGGAAATAAAAACATTCAGACATTTATGAGAAATTAATGTTTAGTTTTGATGGGTTTTTTTTCCTGTTTGTGTGAAACGTTTGTTCACTCATTTGTTCATTTTATGCAAACACCAAAATAACAATGTTGAAAAACAACTATTCCTGCAAGTAAAGGGTGGAAGAAAAAAAGAAAAAAAAACATATTTATGCAGCACAGTCAAAGATAATAGGGATGAAAAATGCTTAGGAATTATTGATTTTCCACATGCATGCTTTTAAAGTGTTGACTTTGTTGTAATCCTTGAAAAAAAGAAGCTAGGAATCTCTTAAACTGCATTTTTTCTGGATTATCTACACAATTTAAAAAGGTAATTTATCTCCTTTATAAGCCTCTAACTTAAGCTTTGTATATATTATTATTAGTATAATTAGCCATCCATCCATTTTTTGAACAGGGTCACAACAGACTCTCAGCCAACACTGGGTTCGTCCTAGAGATGACCAACACATAAAATATAGACAGATAAACACATTCACATCTACAGGCAATTTTTAGTCTCTAGTTCACCTGAACTTCATTTCTTTGGAACTGTGGGAGAAAACCCACACAGACATTAGGAGAAAAAACAAGCCACACTATTTGGTTGTTCACAGGAATTGGATCCCTAACTGCTTTGTGAAAGTTTCCTAATGCCTTCCCTTTCCATAATTTCACAGTTAAATATATGTTTATCTCCTCGGTCATAGCTGAAAAAAGCCTCTGGCTGATCGAAATCTTGGGCACCAGGTTTGTAGGAGAGTGAATATGTGCGGTTATTCTCCTGGGCTGCTGCTCAGCAGCTGAGCTGAGCTATAGACCCACTGTCAAACTGACAATAGCAACCGCACAAACATGCCCACACACACGCACACACATACATGCAAAAGCACATCCACTCACACATAACATCCTGACAGGCAGCTTACACTTCTCTGCAAAAGCCTTCAAAGGAAATTAATGAATAGTCTGGAGTGCACCACAGAGCTCCCACCACCTCCTATCCTTCTTTACAGCTTATCCTCTTTCTTTGTGTTGGACTGACACAATCTCTAGCCCAACGCAAATAAAGCTACACCATGGCCCATGGAGAATCTGAAGAACGTCCCTGTTTTTCTACCTCAGCTGAGCCATCAGAATACCTGTCAATTTGTTCAAAGGCTGACAAAACTGTCTTATTGACAACTCTTAAAGCACATACTGTACTGTAGGCAGAGATGCAGAGTGGCACTTCATGCTGAAACACTGCTCCCCCGAACAGTCGCAGTAAAGGGTGCAACACTGTTTTAATTTAAAACATAGTCAATCTTAAACTCTTTCTGATGTCTTCTCTTTGCCCTCAACCCTCCTTCTGATTGTGTGTTGATTTGAAACACAGTGGTGCCCTACATCAAAACCTTGCTACTGTAACACTGTCTCACAACACCGTAAACTAGATGAGATCTGATATCAAAGAACACAACAAGAATAAGAAACAAGACTGCCCTCCAAACCCTTTTTGTTGTACTGTATACTTGTTTCCTGTTCCATGTCATTGAGGTTATCTGCAAACTGATTGGTCCTGGCATAACTGGCCCTATTTTAAGTTTGGAGGGATGTTTTATGATTTTTTTTAAACATTCTTAAATTACGGCTGAGTTGCTACTAATACTTCTCTCCCATCCTGATCCAATGATCCTCTATATCTGTGCAACTCTGTGACAATCTGTTTAATCCAAACTCACTTCCGTCAGCATTGAGGGTAGCAAAGGTGATCCTCTTTTCTGCTGAGCCGGCGCTGTTGGTGACCTTCATCTGCAGTTCGTACCAGGTCGCCTCCTGCAAGTCGTACAGGATGTAGCTCTTCGTCAGCGATGTGCGCTGGGCTGTGGTCCAGGTGGCTGAGTCCACTGCTCGGTATTCCAGTATGAAGGAGGTGATTGGACAGCCGCCATTGTTCCAGCCAACCAGGTTGAGCCTGGCCCTGGTGGAGTTGATGCTGGTGAAGAGTTCATGTTCTTTGGCAAACTGCGGTTCTGAGGAGAAGTTGGAGAGAGAAGACGATCAACGCTTCACCGTTTAAGATCACAGCAAAAAGTCAAATAATACATGAATACTAGTCAGTCAGCGCTAAGGAATATGAGTTATGAGGCATTTGTTTCCTGAAATGTATCACCATTTAGTGGGTTCTACAGGAGGTCTGAGTTATGCGTTTTTAAGATTAATGAAAACAAAATCATATCATGTCATCAAATTTCAGTGGCTGAGGAAAGAAAATATTCCCTTACCGACACTCATTCTACCGCTTGAGTTATTAGAGAAAAACCGCAATGTTGGTATGGGAACATGACTCCCAAAAGAAGTTGCTTCCTACCTTTCCCATGGGTCTTAGCTTCAATGATCTCACTGATGCGCCCGGGCCCCACGGCATTCTGGGCCGTCAAGGTGAACTTGTACCAGGTGCCACATTTCAGGTTCTCCAGTCGGTATGAACGTTCACTGGGGCTGATGGGAAAACTTCCCCACTGCTCACTGTTGTCCTCTGAGTACTGCAGGATGTAACCTGGGGAGAGTATAGGACAGGAGGAAGATGAGGGAGAGAGAAGATTTGAAAAGTTATTATACAGAAAAATATACTTTTATTTATACATAAATTATATGTATTACCTATAATACAATCATTTAGATGTAAATATTTTCACAAGTCTAATTTTACCTGTAGAAATCTCTACATGAATGCACTTACATTTTTTTAGTGCACCTTTTAATTATTAATAGATAATTAGACTAATTAAAAGACTAAAACTCTATAGCCACACTTGTGGCCCTATGAGGTTGTAATTCATCAGAATATATATAATTGTTGGATGGATGAAAAATGGAGCTCATTGTTACCTAAATCAAACATGTTCATCTCTAACACACTGTCCATTTTAGATCTCAGATACAGCTTGTCAGGTTCAGCTCTACATTGTCAGTCTTGACGCAGCTCGACTAATGCTGTGTTCGTGCTGTATCATAATCAAGCTCCAAGTGGTTATATTGAGTAGAAATGTATTTTTCCAATGTATTTATTGCATTTTAACTGACTTGGAGCTGAATGATATGTAAGTATAGCATGGAATTGTCTGGATAATGTGAATCTGTCTGAAAGGAAATAACCATGGATACCTCACACCAGCTTCAGTCCTTTATTAAAGGTAACGCCACCTAACTGTTAGCTGAAAAATGTGGCTTAGACAAGACCAAATCTGCCTATCATACAGCAGTATTCAATCTTTCACAGCTGCCAATAGGAATACAGTCAATACTTTTAGTTATCGGGACAAAAGTGTTGGGGTGCAAGTCTCAGGACAGGCCGACTGACCAACATTGCCTTCCCTAGAGCACGCTGCAACCTGGCGAAAAATAGACAATTGTAAGCTTAGGTGTGTGTGTATTTTGGTGATGGATGATGCTGTGAGCAGGGAAGCAAAACAAATATCACAGAGAAGGTATCATGGACAGCTTTTATAGTGACTGCAACTCTACGGACAGGAGCGCCATAATTAGGAGCAATGAAAAATCACCACAAATCGTCTCACTGTGATTGCATTTTCTTTAAGACGGAGTGTTTTAATCTTTAAGTTAAACAGACCTAATCTTCCCTGCTGCTTTTTAATCTATCTTTTAGGACTCGATTATTCAGCCTGACTGCCAGATAATGAGAAACAGGAACAAAAACAGGAATGTTAGACCAGAGTAAAGGAAGAGGTGACATTGGTTATCATAGGGGAGCTAAAGGGAGGTGATTCTTTTTATATAAAGGATAATGTATGTAGTGTATGTATACATAAGATTAAGTTGTCACTTAACTGTCCACTGTGCTGTTTGGGATTCATTTGTTGTGTGTGTGTGTGTGTGTGTGTGTGTGTGTGCGCCACTGTGTGGCTGTCACCTCTGATGGAGCTCCCTCCATTGTCTCCAGGGATCCATGACAATGTGATTGATGTGGTGGTAGTCTTGGTAACTGTGAGGCGTGGCTGGTCAGGAGGGACTGAGGACAAAGCAAAAATTCACTGCATGGTTAGTATTTGTTTTAGACTGCCTCATGTCTCCTTGTCATGATTCAATGCCTAATATGTAACAGCAATATGGGGACCCCTGTTGGCACACTTGGGCCACACGTCTGGCCAAGGTGGAATGTTGAGGATGATGATGATGATTCTTTTAACCTGCGCTTTTGGGAGTTTTGTGAAAGGTAGGGAGCAGAAACCTTCGTGCTTAGAGATGTGGTGGGCTGAGGAATGGTCTCTGTACTCTTTCAAACGAACTCTGGAGCAGTTCGTTCGTGGTGAGAACGTGATCCAACCGCGAACCTACCCAATTGCAAAAAATACTGATCATTTTTGCACTAAACCAGCTGCTATAGTCATATCTTCGGGAAGATGAGCATGTCAGAGTTAGGAAGAATTAATGCACGCCTCCGCTTGCAGTGACGAGCGTGCTCACTGTTTGCATTAGAACGTTGTTTTCAAGCCGCATCCGCGCTTCATTATAGAAATGTATTGTTTGCATATTGTGGTGTGTACAAACAATGTAATAGATTCTGGCCAGG
Source organism: Coreoperca whiteheadi (assembly GCA_011952105.1). Taxonomy (NCBI): domain Eukaryota; kingdom Metazoa; phylum Chordata; class Actinopteri; order Centrarchiformes; family Sinipercidae; genus Coreoperca; species Coreoperca whiteheadi. The sequence continues at coordinate 20,655,341 of CM022478.1, read as the reverse complement.
GACAAAACCAGCCCGCGCAGTCGTCTCTCCATAGTTGCGTTGTCTCCGTGTTGTTTGCTGGCTTTTCCTCTTCTGTTGGAATTTTCCTGCACATAAATTCTGACCAATCGAAAAGCAGTTAAGGAAATACGCCATGGCCAATGAGTGATGTGGATGTTGCCATGTGACTGCATTTTGGTTCGTTTCAACTGGTTCGTACCAAAGCAATAAATATGGTGTGAAAACGAACCAAAAAAGCTGAAAAATGCTACAATGTATAATTGTTTGCCCTCGGTTCGGACCAAATGAACCGAACTAGAGGTGTGAAAGCCCCCTTTATGCGTTTTCTAAGGCTGCTTGCCTTGGACCTGCAGGTTGAGTGTGATCTCATCTGAGCCCCAGTTGTTGCTGGCCACACAGCTGTAGTTCCCAGAATCCTCTGCTTTCACTGTGCGGATGATGAAGCTGCCGTTGCCATGGACACTACGACGACCATCCACCAGGACAGGTGTAGGAGTTCCATTAGTGCTGGAGAAACAATGTTAGGAAAATGAATAATGTAGGTCATGATGATATCCATGGAATCTTAATATTCTATCTGTACTGAGCAGTACGACACGATTCTTTGTATGTGACTTACTTTCCCTTGAGCCACTTGATGGTAGGTGGAGGGTCTCCAACAGCTTTGCATGGTAAAACAATATCTTTCATCCAGGGAGTGGTCACTGTCCCATTGAAGGTCAGAATCCTGGCTGGAGCTAAACACAACACAAACACACAACTTTGTTGGTGGTCTAAATGGATAACTGTCAAGAAAAGAAGACACAGGTTTAAAAATCCCTCTGGTAAAAAAAAAAAGTGCTTTGTGTGAGTGATTAAGCATCAATGTTTAACGCAAATCCTTGCTATCTGTTATCAGCTATCGTTGCCTAAAAAGGTGACCTTGATACCACTGCTCATTCACTGTCAAGTCATGTATTTATACCTTACTGAAACATAATACTCTAATGACAATAAAGATTCATACATTTATCCACAACACACTTTTAAGTATGTTACTGTTAACATGAATGTATTTCGCACAGAAGCATATGAAGCAATGACATTTTATATAATTCAACTACGAAAATACTCTGCTTATTATTATGCTTTGGATGACAACATCTGTATGAATCTAAACAATATCAGAGGCTGGTGAGGGTGGTGTACCTTTGGCCAGAGGCTCCACTGTGATCTTCTCACTGTTGTTGCCATGACCAGCAGCTGTCACGGCCACCACCCAGATGCTGTACTGTCTGTTTCGAGCCAGATTGGGGATCCTGTAGAAATACGCATCTGGAGATGCCTCAAACTCACTCATCACCTGTAAAACAGAGAGAGAGGAACGATTACTGTATCACTGGGTAGCAGCAGTCTCCAGAAAACATTAAGATGGTTTGATTCAAAGCTTCACATAGCAGACCGGGTGTGCCTATGTTTAGTATGGGTACCAGTGTATATCATGTCATTGTGTCATGTTTTATTGTTTGAATTACTCAAGACCACAATTCCTGGATGTGACAAACAAAGACCGCTGAAAATCTTTTGGTATACAAATGCTATTACCATCGGATGCAGGTTAGAGCAGAAGACGATGTATTTCCTGATGATGCCGTTGAGTTTGAGCGGAGGCAGCCAGGAGACAAACACCACAGAGCTACTGGAGGCTGCAGCCTTAACCCCGGCTGGGGGACCAGGAACTGGGGAAGAAGAGAGCAGTGTAGGGTTCAGAGGTGCCAGGAAACATATTGAATATGTATGCATATGTAGTTTTAGTATGTATTGCCATACATCTACCTATCTTTACATTTTAAGAAATTTAGCTGACCACCTAATCCAACATGATTCATGAGTAAGAAGTTAAATAAGTATTGAGGTTAAATTATGAAAATGATAATGGTAAAAGCAAACACTAGTTAGAAAAGTGCTTTTATAAATACTTTTTCTGTTTCGTAAGATTTACAGTATGGGTGAACATACAATTAATTGTGCTATTTCTGTTATTTCTGGTAAGGTATCATACCATCCTCTTTAGTGCGGACGTAAATCTGTTCACTGCGGACACCATCTCCAGCGTTGGTGAAAGCTAACACCTGGATGCTGTAATTGGTGTACTTCTCCAAACCGTCCAGCTCCAGAGACGGCTGACTGGTGGTCACATTCCTAATTTCTCCCAGTTCTGACACAGGAGAGGAGATATATTAATAAACACACTACGGTGGTATGGTGCAGCTTAGTGTGATCATTGTGAATTCTAATACCAACAACAGTTAATTCAGCATCGAAAAGTCATCCAAATATTGGTTACCTGTGAGGGAAGCTCCAGTCATCTGAGAGAATCAACTGAATGTACAGTATGGATCATGGATGGGAAGCACTCCTCTGCATAATGTGTTTTAACCCCCCAGAAAAAGGTACTGAGGGATTTTACTTTTCTTTTTTGGTCTGACTCCTCTCTCCTCTCCTCTACACCCTCATGTCCTGTCACGCAGAGCTGAGCCAATGGGCTTCACAGAGTTATTGGATTGTGAATTATTAATGGCGACCAGGCAGGCTGCAGGTTGGATCACTGCTATACAGCAGGGCATACATTCAAGGGGAAAAAAACACAGGAACTGCAAATATTCCCTCTGTGCAACGCAGTCTTTGTATTTCCACTGCTGATCAGCATAAAAAAAACCCAATCATCTCATAATTTAATGTGGCACATTTGAAAATCAAATGTTGTTCATCAAGTATGTCAATTAAAATGCGGATCAAAAATGTATATTGTACATGCAAATAAGTTGCTGAAAATTACACATCAAATTTTGAAAATGTGCAAAAATGATTACGGCATCTCATTCACCACTCTATCTACTGTATATCTGACTCGTCCTAGGGTAAAGCCTAGAATTAGGTTAAGGTTTGGGTTAGGGTAAGGGTTAGGTTAGGTTTCGGCACTATCTTCGTAGGGACCTGTCATTGACATAATGCATTCCCCAGCCCCTTACCCTAAACCTAACCATCACAACTAAATGCCTAACCCTAACCTTAACCTAATTCTAACATTTACCCTAAAACCAAGTCTTAACCCTCAAAAAGCCCTTTAAATTTGTGGGGTCCAGCCTTCGGGCCCCACAAAGGAGGTCGGGCCCCACAAGTATAGTGTGCTCCTGGTTTTTGGACCCCACAAATAGAGTAAAACAAGAGCACACACACACACACACACACAAACACACACACTTATCTAATTTACACCACCTCTGAAACTCACTACAGAATATTTCAGTATAGAAATACCATAGCTTCCCCTGGTGGATGAGCCATCACAACAAGCAACAGCAATGAAAAACTAACCCAGTAATAATGACTTAAACCATTTACTTAAATGGCGAGTAAACGGCATTGATCTATAATTACTATCAGTGTTCGGATGTGTTGATGTTAATACCTCCATCAGGCAGGTTGGCCCAGTAGATGACTCTGTATCCCTGGAGGTTTCCATTGAGAGCCTCTCTGGGCAGAGGCATCCAGGAGAGCGAGATGACCTCCGGGGACTTTGCCACAGCCAGGACATTTTCAGGAGGCCGAGACGGCACTAACAGGAACATGAGGGGCGAAAAAAAGGGTGGAGAAAAAAGTGGAGGCTTAATGGAGGCTTATGGAGTGGCAACACCAGCGACTGCCTGGGCAAGTGCCCTCAAGTAGGCAATTCACTGAGTACCACAAATGAGTTTTAAAAAGAATTACAATCATTTTGGTACCACATCAAACAATGAAACAGCATATTCCTTATCTTCTTTATTGAGAGAACCACATCTTATTATCAACAAAGGAGACTTTAGTGAAATTTAGTGTTTTATTCTAAAATGGTTGAATGTTTTAGTTGTTCAATATTTCATAAATAATCACAAATGCATCCTCAAACTCTCTAGAGATTATTCTGAATGAAAAGATCTTATAAAATTAGATATATTAATGTTATAAAATGCAAAAGATTCTTACAGTCACTACATCACATACTAACAGCGTTCAGTGTGTTAGAAACATTTTGTATTTTTATGAAGCAGGTTTAGATAAAGAAAGGACAAATACCAACCCATCCAATGTATTATTTTATTGTGAATAAAGGTTTTTTTTTAAATGAAAAAATAATAGGGCTTCAAAAACAAGAAGAGGATCTTTATATCCTCCAAGTCCTCCACAATGAGACACTTTGGTATAATAGTACTGAAGATCAAGCGTTTGTTTGTCTGATGTAATTCAACACATGTCCAGTAGAGGGGAGCCCCACAGAGCCACTGCATGTAAGAGGCCTCGGTAAAAGGGTCCAATTTGGTCATTCAGTTGAAAATAACAAGCCAAACAGTAAGTAGTCCACATAAATAAAAACCAATGGTTATAATAACTTCAGTAAACTATAATCAAGGTCCTCAGATTGGACCCGTGGACTTAGACCCATGGACGTTTACAGAAACACATTTAACACATAAGATCCGCCCACACCCCCTCCTTACCGTCCTCCAGGGTTTTGGTGACCACCTGCTGTGAGGATGGCCCGGTGCCTGCCCTGTTAGCGGCCTGCACCACCACGCTGTACTGAGTGAACTTCTTGAGGTTGTCCAGCGTGATGCTCTCTGTGGTGTCTCCTGTGGTGTCCACGCTGAGGATGGTGAACTGGTGGCTTCCACCAGGGCTGTACTCCCTGTAGCCCACCTGGTAGCCCCGGATCACACCGTTCTGCAGGTGCTTCTGGGGAGGCTTCGAGACGAGGATCAGGAGAGAAAATGGTTAGAAGACCATAACTCACGAGCTGTGGTAACTTTTCCCCAAACTAGAATAGTCTACATGCTGGTATATATATATTGGTGCGGCAGTTGATAGTTATACATAAAGTTTGGACTCTACCTTCCAGGAAACTTTGATGCTCTGTGGAGAGGTGGGCTCCAGAATGACATCCTGTGGTGGGCCGTCAGGAGCTGTAAATAAAGCACATCATTCAATATTACTGCATGCTTGTGTTTAAATGGAAGAGATGATCCGCCATTGTTAGAGCTATTCACGTTTCATTCTATTTAATTTCACTAGATGGTGCTGTTGAGTTAAGAATGTGTTTTCTTTCATGCGCTTCCTCATTCAAGTGCCTCACCATTTCCACCTCAACTTAATAGTCATTTAAAAAAACATCAACTTTAACCTTTAAAATAATGTGAAAAATTGATACCTGTTTTATTTAATTTGAAGTTTATGACTGTATTTTAGCAATGAATCCAGTAAAATGGGGCGTTTTAATGTGTTGGTATGCCTGTGGGGGATCATTACAGGCAATGGAAGATAAGTGAACACTGATAGAGTCGACTGAAAGAAACAGTGAGCTGATTTGTTTCCCCAGATATAAAAGATGATGGCCTCCTTTTAAAACAACGGCATAAAATAATTATGTGCAAGATGACTCAACAGGTTTGAGGGCCAGGAGGAAATGAACGCTATAGCTGAGGAGTTTCTTTCCAAACCTGCAATCGGACAGAGTCAATTCTCTATAGAGCCGAGTTAAAGTATAAAAAAACAAATCATCGTGTCAGTGAATAATAGCCAAATTAACACTTTCAAAAGAGTGTTTTATTTTATGTTGCTGCACCGTGGTCTGACTCACTGTTTGCAGTGTTAAGATCCATTTCAGTAATAATGTTAGTTCTGAGCAGCTAATTATACTATGAACTTTACACTCAAATTAGGTAAAAACAGTGACAGTGTTTCCACGGGACTCTGTGCCATGGTCATGAGAAGTTCCCTAACCTGCTTCATCAGTAGTGATGGTGAGCTCGTTGCTAGGGTTGCTGTTGCCAATAATGTTCTTGGCAACCATGCGGATGTTGTAGGTGGAGGAAGGGTGCAGGTCAATAATAGTGGCCTGGTTGAGCTGCGGTGACACATCTTTGGTCACCTGGGCTGACAGCCATGATGCTAGAAGAAACAAGCGGAGAATAGACTGTTAGCAATAGAAAGCTACATTTCTCATTTCCTATTTCTAGATTTCTGCCACATTTGAGTAATTGTTATAGACAATTTACACATTGTTACATTGACGTGCGAAATTGTGTCTACCTGATTTGTTCTTGCACTCAATATCATATCCTGTGATGGGGCTGTTGCCATCAAAGCCCATGGTCCAGCGGAGAGCTATAGTCCGATCTTTAACCTCCCGGATCTCCACCTCTGGAGGGTCGGGCGGTTCTGAGGAAAAGTGTGAAAACAACAGTGTTATAGTGGTAGCCGTGAAATAGAACTGGGCGGCAGGCAGACCAGACAGATGTATCGGTTTTACTCTGTCTGTGATTTCCCCAGTGACAGATTATGGCTAGGACTGCAAAGAGCAGGAGTCACACTATGCAGCAATTAACTTAATAAATGAATGAATTAGGCTATAAATGCTAGAAAATGTTAGCACTCCTGGAGGGAATTCTGTCTTCTTCCGAACAGACCCACTGAAAAAGCACCTAGCGGAAGTTGAACTGGGTCTGAGACGAGGGCGTGCTTACCTTGCACTGTCAGCTGTATGATGCCCCGGTCCTCACCGAAGGAGTTGATGGCATGACAGGAGAAGAAACCTGAGTCCTCACGAACAGTAGGCATAATCTACAGAGAGACACAACCAAATGTGTGTATCATACTAAGTGATTTTGCAAAAAGGAGAATGGGCCACGTTCTCATCTGCAATATTCCTATCCTTTACTAGAGACGGGGGAAAACCCTGTTCATCCTAACTCATGTGGGATACTTAACTTCTAAATTATCTCAAGGCACATATTCCTTGCAATTTTACAATACTGCATTACACATATACTCGTTCCTACTGTGTTTTAATAAGCATTAAATTGAACTGAAAAGGAGCTCTTTAATATTTTATACTCTACTGAAGATTTTAAGATTATGTGACTGTATTTGAGCCACATTTCCTTTGCCATGCCTTCCCTACTCGTTCTCCCTCTGCTTTCCATCTGTCTGAATAGATAGCAATTACTGTTGTACACTCCCCAAATTTAGATTGAAAATGTGTTTGCGTTACAGTTAAACTGAGCGCTCACCACCAGCGTAGAGATAACTTCGTCGGCCACCTCTTTGACGGTGACCACGTATCGGCTGGTCTCCGGGTTGATGATGCGTTCTTCTTTCTCCCAGCGCACCATGATGGGTTTCTCGCCGTGAGCGATGCAGCTCATCTTCTTCTCTTCGCCCTGCGTAGCCAGAGTGGTGTTGGGGTAGGAGGTGATCATGGCTGGGACTGGATAGCGAGGACAGAAGTTTAGGGGAAGTGTGAAGGAAGAGCAAAAATAGAGGGAACAGGGGCAAACGGAAAAAAATAAGACAATGATATCAGCTGCCATTTTATGCACATTTGTTGCTGAAGATGTGAATAATAGTAATATCAAACATCACCTTTTTTAAAAGTATATCTTCTTCTCAAGCACCACTTTAGAAATAATTTCTTCCACAGTGCCTTGTGTTAATTCTTTTTTTGCAAAATACAAGTAATCAAATTATATTTGAACACAGCATACATGCTTTCTCTAACTGTTTCTCGTCTTATACTGAGAAAACTCTGTTTCTCTTTTTCTCTGACAATTATGACAACCATTTAAACACTCCGGGGACCATCATGAACTCGTGTTTGAGTCTACCTGTCTCTCACAATACTTAGAGATTGAAACGGAGCCCTTCAGGTAAGCCTGCGCCTGCTTTGATAATGACAGCGAACGGTAACGTGCTGCTTTCTGAGGATGAGGCGGAGGAACGGAGAAGAAAGTGGTGACTCCTGACTGAACTCCCATCGGTCTGAGCGTGGAGCCGGTCTGGCTCTACACCGTAACCGCACACCAGGCTCATTAGCAACACATCTAGCCCTTGTGTGTGTGTGTGTGTGTGTGTGTGTGTGTGTGTCGTTCAGCAGAACGAGTATCTGTTGTAAATGTCTCTCACCCAGACTATTCACAGTCTGTACTCACTCTCTACTCACTATTCTCATACTCACGCTTTCTTTCATTCTGTCTTTTTCTCCCTACTGAGACTTTCAGGAGAAATTCCCAGTATAATGATCTCTAAAGTGTGAAGCTCCTGAATTGGAATACACCTTTTACAGTTTGAGCAGACTGATTGAATCTATTAAGCTTTATCAAAGTGGACATTATGGACATAATCTTAATTATTAATATACATGTTATAATGAAGGTTAAACAATTCAAATAATCTGACTGTTGGCAGTTGTGTGATGGTTGATTATAAACTTGGGACAATCTGAGTGACTCAAAGCACATTGAAACTTGTAGGAGCATTATTTATTTTATTTTAAAAATAAATTTAAACCAGATTTTAATTACTTTCAGGAATTAATTTCTCTCTGTCTCTGTGTCAGCCCTGCGATGAGTTGGCCACTGTCCAGGGGGTACCCCACCTGAGGCCCAAAGCCACTGGGATAGGCTCCAGTCACCCGCGACCCCTAACGGGAACAAGTGGTAGAAAATGACTGACTGACACTATATTAAACTAATGCCACAACTAACAATTATTTTTTTTATTATAGATCATTCTGTTTATCGTTTTATACATATTAATCACACAATCGTTTTGTCTATAAAATGTCAGAATACTATGAAAAACGTTCTTCACAATTTCCCAGAGCCAAAAGAAACTCTTCGAATTGCTAGTTTTATCTGACTAACAACCCAAAACAAATTCATTTCACAATGATTTCACCATTTTTGCTTACTAAATTACGTAAAGGCCACTTGGGGGCAGTGGAACCAGGATATAAACACAACACTGACATATTATCACCCTATGAAGTTGACATGGCAAACATGTTATCAAACGGTTTCTTCTTTACACATCCAGCAGTAACGGAGCAACATTATCATTCAGTTGGAGTCCTGTTTTGTCCACCTGATAAATGTGTGTCCAATATTCACTCTCCTTTTAGATCTGATTTGATTTCCACCAGCCCCTGAGGGAAATATCTGGCTCTTCAGCTGTCAAATGCTCCACTATGTTCCCCAGCTAGTCACCAACTTGTCTGTTGTTCGGTGCTGGGCAGGTAGTGTACCGTGGGTTTTAACGCTTTTTCGCTGTGGCATTAAATGACATTGATGAGAACATTAACAAACCGAAGGCGCAGCTACGGGAGCATTTTGGGGTTCAGTATCTTGCTCAAGGATACTTTGACGCATGGCTGGGGGATCGAACCGCCGACCTTCCGATTGGCAGGCGACTGCTCTGCCACCAAGCCACAGCCACCCCATCCTTATTTACATTAGACATGCCAGTGTTTAGTACCATACGTTCGTTAAAAGGTTTCCTGTATATGCAAATACTGTATGTGCTATGGTGAATACTGTCATTGGAAAGGACAGTGGTGGCAGCTGCATGTGGCAGATACTTGGTTAGTATCGGTTGGAGGCCTTCTCTTCCAAGACGAGATGCAATATGTGTGTTTGAGTCAGTGTCTCTACACTCCTGAATAATGTGTCTGTGCGCATGGGTATGAGTGTAATACTCTGCGTGCATATGTATGAATGTGTGTGCATGAGAGCGGCTGTGTCTGGAGGAGCTAAGTGGGCGAGCACAGAGAGCAGAGAAGACTTGTGCTCATGACACATCTCAGCCACACTACACGATGGAGGAGAGAGAGGGAGCATGTACCCCTGCAGCACTAACTATGATCCCTCTCCCTCGCTCTCTCACTCCATCTCCCTCCTCAGGCTCCCACCAGGACAGCGATGATTTAATGATGAGAGGGACCACTTTGATTATTCATACGCAGCAGACAGGTCCGCTGGCCGTGCTGTTGTCTCACACAGACACATTCGAACATATACAGACATGCACGAGTAACGGCAGACGCACGCACACACCCGTGCACATTCAGAAATACACAAAGACAAGTACAGAGATGCTGGCCTTGCACACTTGTACAGTATGCAAGTGTAGACACACTGACAAGATAAACAAAAATATTCATAGGGATGCACATGCACAAACAAACGCAAACCAAAACAGAAGCAATGACACACACAAACAGCCGAAAACCACTATTTAGAAATACACACATACAGTTTTCCCTTGGGTCAAACAGTGTTTGTAGATAACTTTGTAATCATTTGTTTTGGCTTCACGCAGGAGCCAGCGCCAGTTTGCTCGTACTACGAGTGCCAGGAAGGTTAGACAATCACAAGTCAATTAAAGTACTTAAATTTATAATGAATCATTTATTATACTGTACTTGTGTGAATGGCAACTTGCCTGATGGTGTTTGAATTACCCTGATGTGTTCAACCACAACACATTCTGCAGCACAACCAGGCTGAAAAAAGCTACAGATTGTTATTTATTATTTCAATGGCACATACTGTATATAGATGTACACTGTGGGTGCACACATTTGTGTTAGAGCCTGACCAATTTTATTTTTTTTTGTCTGAGACTGACATCAGTGTTTGAGAGTTTTAACAAGAGAGAGACCAACATTGCCATCCCTTGAGCAGCTAGCGTGGCTAAAAATAACTTGTAAGTGCTCGCTAGGGGAAAACAATTTAATGGCAACGCTGTTTTTAAATTACCTCAAACATGCCTTTGAAATTACTAGTATACTGTATCTGTTTATCTGACAATAATATCAGCCATGCCGCTGTATCACTCAAATTTTTATATTGCAAATTAAGAGAGTTAACAAGTACATACACACACAAACACCAATCCCACATACAGTAAACCCCACATAAACATATAAACACAGACTCCTTCATCATGTTTCTGTCTTTTTTCTCACAATTCATTTCCTTCTTTGATGCAGCCAACAAAAATCAAAAGTGGGTGCTACTTGTTTGTGTGTGTTTATTTGTGTGCATATGCGAAGCCTGTGTGCTTGCGTGCACGTACGTGCACCCTCAACCCCCACCCACCCCCGACATGATGGAATGTGTCAGACTTGGGACTGCCAACGTTTAAACCTCATCTCTTATTCACTCGCAGCCCCTCCCTCTCCCTCGCTCCCCACACCATCATCCCTTTTCCCACTGCCCCCGCGCAGGAAATCGCTGATTTATTTTGCATAGCAACTATGAATTTTAAGTGAGTCCTATTAAAAGAGTCTTCTCAGCCCCTTCTCTAAATGTTATTGCTCCTTAACAGGGGCTATTTTCTCCAGCTAAATCGGAGGCCATGGCAATGCAAGTTAACGTCAACGAAGCTTGTGTTTGCTCCTCCTAAGAGCTATAGAAAGGGCACACAATGACAACACGCACGGATCTGTGTGTGACTGCATGCTTCTGTATTAAATTATGTGTATATTAAAATATTTCTAATTTATGTTTGTATGTATGAGCGCATGATCATCTGTGTAGGTGTGTGTACATTATGTTCCTGCTTATGAATATGGATATATGAATACATCTGTGTGTATTTGGAGATGTTTCAATCTGTCTCTGACCTTGTGTGTGTGTGTGTGTGTGTGTGAGAATGAAACCTGCTAAATGTTCATATATTCAAGATCTCTACCATGCGATGTAGACTACAATATCTTAAATGTTGTACAGTCTTGGGTTGTGCTTCAGTGGCCCGAGCTGAGGTGAGGCTACTCACTTGCTTCCTCCTCATCTCATCTCTCTGCATCTACCGTGCAGCACTCGCAGGGCCCCGGGGCTAAACCTATTCTTTTTGATAGCCCCTAATTGCTTGGATGATGTATATTTTTTAATATCCAGAGATATTACAGGGGACTGGTAATAAAACACAGGCGGGTAAAGGAGAAAGTGTGAGTGGGAAGAGGGGAGACAAGGGAGAAAGGGAAAGCTGAGGGGGTAGAGAGGGAGTGAAAGAGGGGGAGGGCAAAGACAAAAAGGTGCCGACAGGAGGTGAGGTTCCCCGTACAGAGGTTCCCCTGATCATGTCTGACTTTCTGTCACGGAGCAGTGTTTAGGAGACATATCGGTTAAATTATCGATAATAAATCCAGAAGCAACATTTGAACCAATGTTTTCTTCGCACAACATATTTTGTATGGAACTTATTTTTTTCTTTTGGGCAATTTTTGAAACAATTGATCCTTCATTTCAGACAGAGGTAGACAAAATCAGCTTTTCATTTCTAGTTGTAGCTAGCTAGCTAATTAAGCTCACGTTGACGCCATTAATGGTTGAATACAAACGTTTTAAAATGAGAACTCGGTAGGGGTCTTAAATATGCACTTGATGGCTACATACTGTACATGATAGGATGCTGAAAGATTTCGGTTAAAGCTGCATGCAAGGCAGCTAGCCCGGCATGCAAACATTTGCAGCTTACGTTAGAGTAGATACACATACAGTTTAGTCCATTTCTTACAGTATTGCTCTTTTGTTTTTGGTTTTGAGAGGGTAAATAAAAAGACACAACCCTACAATGTTTATCAAATGTGAGTATCTCTCTCACTACAGCCCCATCTACATCACTTCAGAATGTGGAGAAATCCAAAGCTTCAAATCCAGAAATCCAAAAACGGTTGCTAAGCTATGATTGGCCCACTGCTTCTAAGGGGAGGGGTTTAATTGGTGAGGATTTCATGCTTATATTTGTCATGTACGATAGTAAATTTATTATGTTTGGGTTCTGGACTATTGGTCAGACAACACCAGAAATTTGAAATTCGGTCTCTGTGAAATTGTGGGCGGGGCGGCTGTGGCTCAGGAGGTAGAGAGGGTCTATTCGTCACTATTACTTTTCACCTTTACAGGTCTCAAAGATTAATGGTTTGATCAAGATTAGAATTGGCAAACTAATCAATAATCATTAGTTGCAGGGCTGACGCTTGAATCTTGCTTGAATTCACAACATGGACATAAAATTAAGACTAAGCTAATTAGATTGAGGAACACCTTATTGCTTATTGTATATTTCTGAATTGAGTAGCTCTGTTACATTGTATACATTTAAAAGATCTTTAGTTCTCTATACAAGCGGGACAATTCTCTTTAGTCATTATGTTGACGCTGTGATTTAGAAAGAAGACTAACGGCAAAACATGCACAGAGAGACACAGAGGAGCAGCGCAGACTGATGTACACAATAATGTTTAAAATATATGATGGGGTACTGTAATACCCATCTGGGATCAAAACTATTTTGTTAGAGTAATTCAATGAAGCTAAAAAATGATCTGTAAATGGTAAATAAATGTAATGCTTTTTTTGCTGGTAATGGGGGATTTAGATACTTGGAGGACACACAGCTGCCAGCAAATGAACAAGGGTATAAAATGAAACCAGTAATGTGTATTTATCTTTTTAATCTTTCTCTCATTGCTGAAAATGTACGAAACAAAGACAGCCAGAGAGTGCAAATAAAGCAGAGAGACATACGGACTGCTCTTCCCTTGAGCCCCTTCGTCGGCTTCTAATTGAAGTATTGACGGATTTAAATGAGCCTGAAATGCACTCGAGAGCTCCAGCGTCTCATAACACACACACACACACACACACACACACACACACACACACACAAGCAATTGCACATACTGCATGCAAGCAGAATGAACACAATGCACCATGAATGGATGCAAAGATAAAAACAGACGTGATTGCAAACATGTGTGCAAGACGTAAAATACACCTAGAGTATGTATGCTGATCATAATGTATGCTTAAAACTGAAAAGAAATGAGTAATTGTACACAAACGTACACACAAACACTGAGTAATGGACATGATGGTGTTGGTGAATACGACCGCAGTAATGGTCTCCCTTTTTCAAACCACTCATGCGAGTAAGTACACTTTTACAGAAAACATCTTAGTGTACGAGTACAGTTTGGGGTTTAAAGGGCATGAAATGCGATCTGTTGATGAGTGACAAGCATGTGGCTGAGCCAGCACCTAATGACTGAGCAGCCAATGGCAGCAGAGGAAAGACAACATAGAATATTATCACAGGCCCAAAGAACTTACAGCTGTTTCCTGTAATGTGAATGATTCTAGCTGTGAAGATGACACATCACTGCTAACTGAATCATAAATGACTTAGTAGTATTAAATGACACTGCAAGAGAAATGTAATTTAGGAGTAAATGGGCAGAGTATAAAAAAGAGAATTGTACTCACATGTTTAATCCATATTCAATGTTACTGATGATGACATATTCTGGTGATGTCATGAAGGTATTGTTAGCATGATGTTAGCTGCAGTATTAATGAAAATGTGCTTGATGTTGGCATGAACTCTTGCCATTTGTTTAAGTTGTAAAGTGGCTCGGGAGATAAGAAGGTATCGGCAAAACACCCAACTAGATACTAAAGCATTAAGGTTAGAGATTTTTATAATTACTGTAGCAGAAAATGTGTAAACTTGCAGCATATTTACTAAAAAATGTTGGTATGTTAAGTTATTTGTGATATTTGGTATTAATGGTGCAAGGCTGCAGGAAAAATTAACTCATAGATACCTCAAAATTGGAATAGTAAAAAAGTAAAAATGATATTCAAACAGCAGGCATTTTTCCAAATAACCACAATAATATGTAAAAAAAAAAAATAAAAAAAAAAAATTAAAATGTTGCACCAAATCAGATAGCAGTGGTCCTGAATAAGATACCTTTATGTGGGAAAAGTTGGGGATTGTTAAAATTTAGAAAAATATTTCAGGTTTGTTCTGTTTTCCAGAAGTATCGCAAGGACTAGACAAAAGTACAAGCTCTTGGCAATGCTGCCAGGATGGGTTGAATTCATTATTTAATTGCAATAATTATTGCAATTATACAATTGTGTGTTTCCTGAAGGGACTCGTAGGGTTAGAAGCAGAGGCTTTGTGCAGGTGTGTCAGAACTGTTCAATAGTGACAGAGCAAAAAGAAATGTTATAAAAAAGCTTCATGTGATTTTTTTTTCCAGCAGTAAGAATAGATACTGTATGGTGTCAATGTGTATAGAACACATTAGGGAACAATGTCAAGCATTGAACTAGAAAAAAACATCCACTATCGTACTCTGCTTGCTACATACACAACCATGTTCAACTTGTGGTAAGAAAAAGAAACAAATTTGAATGAAAACTGACTTATAACTCATTTTCATGAAATTACTAGACAAAATATAAATTCCTCTTAAGGGAAAGAACATGTCTGATGATGATATGAATGATAAAAGCTGTAAATAATGTTATCATGGTTCATGTTAATGAAACTTCTAGTTATGAGAAGTGAGCTTAAATTATTTAATGCTAAAGCTGTCAAAATTCCCTTTGATGGAGCCGAGTACAGCATGAAACCGAAGCCCTGAGCAACAGCAGAGTGTGTTCGGTGGGTCAGCCCTCTCTCTCGCTCTGTCTCTATCTCTCTCTCTCGTCTACTATGATAGATGATACAACTGACTACAAAGATCAATGAAACTGAAACAATGCATGCAATCTCAGTTTACTTCTCACGCGTTCTCATCTCCCACATCAGTACAAGATGCACGCCAACAAAACTATATATACATAAACCACTGCTCTTCTAGTGAGTCCTATATAAGTGTTTTGTTGTTCATCTCCTCCAAACCACAGACACACACACACACACACACACACACACACATCTGCCCGACGGCAGAGGGATCTCAGCAGGGTGGAGTAGTGTGATTGGTGTCAAGGCAGTGGAGCAGCAGCAAGTAGGCCATGACACCAGGCTTTATAGGGCTTAGAAACCCCTGCATGAGACGTGCATTGCTACCGCTGGCCTCCTTCAATACCACACCATGGAGAAAACACACACACCTAGCTTTCTCAGTGTTTTGCAGCGATGGAGATGAGGAGTCACAGCAACATGATCTCACAAAAGGGACCTAAAGACCTCCTGGACCAAAAACAAAAAAGTCAGGGAGGAGAGAAAAGGGGAAGATCTGCGCAATAGTTCAGTGCAACAACACTACTGATTGAATTACCGATCTATATCATCTCACTCTAACCTGTTTATGGTGAAGCTTCTCTTTCACTCATATTGGTATAATGGACTACAGAAGATACAGTACGAGCTTATCATGAACAAATGCAGTTCCAATTTATTAGATGTAATTTGGGGTTATATAAGATAAAACACCCTGTATGACACACAAACGTTGTTTGCTTGTGGTTTTCTTTAGTAAAATATATAAAAAATGCCTTAAAATCGATGTTTTGTGTTTGGAGTTAGATATGCTACTGAGAGTTCAGTCTACTGAAGCTGCAGCTGCAGTGTTTGCTTTCTGCTTGCTAGAAAATGGAAGAAAAAAAGGTTAGGGCAGCCATAGGTCAACTAGCTGCATAGCAACTGGGTGCTACAGTCAGCAAACTGACCTATGAAAACACAGAGAGCATGGTCATCTCTGAGCCTGCTGCTGTAGCAGTGACAGCTTCACACAGTGGCAGCTCCCAGCCCTGTACACTGCGAGGCTTACTGTGACACATGAATATCCATGACACGCCAGCTGATATTAATGATAACAAGTGCTGATGTATCCAGAAGGAGAGTTCTACACAAAATATTTTTTTTGCTTCCTTTTTTTTTTTCAGAGGTCAGATGTCAGGGTCAGTTACAACTTCCATCCCATTTGAATCGCTTAAAAAGTTTCATGTGTGTTCCTTGTAACTGTAGTCAGGTTCTTGTATGTGTCTTTTCATATTTGAGTTCTATATACCAGACTTTAGGAAAGAAGAAGAGACACAGAGAGGGAGATGGAGACAGAGAGAGGACTGCCCGTCAGCGGGGGTCCTTGTGCTCCAGTTTGATAACATTAGCACAGGGAAAATAAGCCGTACTCGCATCTAAGCACCATGAAAATGAGGAGCCACTCCTAGCACTATAGGGGGGCTACATGCTAATGCTCACTGGAGGCAGGAGACCTGACATTAACATGCCAACTACTGAAGAGAGCAGTGAGAACACACATGCACTGAAACATGCCTACATACACTCAGTAGAAGAAACAGGAGGTCAAGCTGTCTGTCAATAACTCCAGGTCCTTTAGTGTTGCTATGAGCATGCACACTAGCCTCCACTGTTTCCACTAAAGATCTGGTTTTTGTCACTTTTTCTAGTAAGCTTGATGCAAATATGTCTTCAAATGTATTCATGTCAAGTCAGGACCATGACCCCTTTTGTTTTTTATTTAGCTGAATCTCATCACAAGCTATTATGGCCAGTGAGGTGTTGCTTTAGATGGATTATGACCAGAATCTGTAACTCTCGGACTTGCGAAGCTTGTCTATTGAATCTGTTGATGTGCATCTCCCTTCCGTACACGTTTTTTTCAAATTGATGTCTGGCCGATCAACTTTAAGAGGAGCTATCTGTAAAATCCCGCAGCTGGGAATCCTTTTTGAGGACCGCTTGTCGCTGCACCAATCCAGACAATAAAATACACAATGATTGCTGCCCATCAGCTGTTATTGATCGTGCATCAGATGCAGGCTCTTACTTTTGACGGTGAGGTACATGGACTTGCTGACATCAGCTCCCACGTCGTTGCTGACTTTACACAGATAGAAGCCGCTGTCATCCTCCAGCACGTGTTTGATCAGCAGCGAACCGTTGCTCAGCAGCTGGACACGGGAGCCGCTGTTCAGTGGGATGGGCTGAAACTGGGGGACGCCCGCACCTGGTACACGTAGGATGAGAAAAGACAAAAGGAAAGAGAGAGAGACATGGAGTAGACACAACACTGTAAATAACTCTTTAAATAGTTTGTACAGTATGTATAAATGCACACACACACCTGTATATTGATCTGTAATGTTCAGTAGAGAAAAATATGTATGCTGCAAACACAGTTCTGTAACACAGTAAGCTGAGCTCCATTGTGTCAGTGTGTGTGTGTGTGTGTGTGTGTGTGTGTGTGTGCACGCGTGCATTCATTTGACCATGCGTCTGTGTTTACAGATTTGATGACAAAGCCTGTCAGATTTAGGGAGGATTGTAAACATGTTTCTTAACACCAGGCCTAAATCCTTAAACCGCCAAACAGCTGCTGAGAACAGTGAAGCAGGCCGAGCTGCCGGTGTGATGCAATCACAACAGACATAATGCTCATGTTTAACAAGACAGCAGATTGGTGCAGAGGAACAACAGGCAGAAGGAGAGCAGGGCGGCTTTGCTTTGCTGCTGGCCTTCAACACTGGGACAGGCCAGTGAGCTTTAAAATGTTAATTGTAGCTGGACAAGGATTTTTTTCTGACTATTTGTTCCTGTGTGTCAACTTTGCATTTATGTTTGTTAAGTTTATAGATCCAGTAGAAATATTTAGAACATCTACATACAGTAAATGGCCTTAAAACACATTTTGATGTAATCTAAATTGCGGACAGACTAATCCCAAAGGCATGGATTTGTCTGGTTTGAGAACAACTAGAGTAATAGAGAGTGCACATGTCTTTTCTCAATTCTCAAAAGTCCAATACGACGGACATTTATATCCATCACTGAAGCATCGTTGAAATAATTGGACTTGGCATCTTTGACATATTCTGGCCTGCTGCCAGCGAGGTATTAATACCTATCTTTTTAATAGAAAATTCTATAATCACTCTTGCTCTATTGTCAAACAATACAGTGTCTCATTCTGCAATGGCAGTCTTAAATCTGTAGGAAATGTCACTGACACTGAATTATAAGACTTTAGTGCGGTCTGCTCTTATAGTGATGAAAGCACAGTATTCCACCTTGCTCATGTAGTATTAAACACGTGTGTGAACTGAGCCAGACGTCGCATTAGCTCGTGTTAAAGTTAGCGTGTAGAGATTAGGCAATTTAGTGAGCTGTGGGTTTTTGCTTTTAATTAAAATGCAGTAAAGTGGCCGTGGCTAGTAAAGGGTCAAGTGGTGACTTTGTTCCTGCTCCCCTGGCTCTGAGCGAGACAGAGGGGGGGGGGTGTTCTTCCTTGAATTATGGATTTTGCATATCCAAACGGTACCAGTCGTTATGCTAATAGCAGTTGACCTTTACTTACTGTTCCATATCTCCCAGAGACACTCATCTGGCTCTTAGCTACTTCTGTTGCAGGAAAAGCATGCCAGACAGCCATTCTCTGGACAAACTGCACTCTGGCTTACAACAAATTAGACGACAGCCTCCCAAGCCACTGGATACATATTGAGGTGATTTTCACTGCCTCTTTGCTCCGACTGATATCCTGTGCAACAACACATTACAGAGCAACAGGAACGCTGTGAAAAACTGAGGTAAAAATATGTGACGAAGACCCCAGAAAGCCACTGCTCAGGATTGGTCAGACAGTACTAATCAGGCATGAGGCCTGCGTGCCTCACGTCCACACATACATGCACGCCCACACACACAAATCCAATCAAAGGGTGAAAAACAGATCTGATTCTTTCATTCCTTTGATCGTGGGGCCTAGCGCACACACACACACACAACTCCTCATTGGTTGTTCTCCTTCTGTTGGTAAAGCTTTCATCCCTGGTTATATGGATGATGGAGCAAACACCTGGGGCCCCTCTTCATTTGCCCTGCTCAAGTGGCTGAAGTGTGGCTCACCTGCCACATCCCTCCCTGTCTGTCTGCTAACACTCTGCCTCTGTGTATCTGTCTGTCTGTTTTTGTCTCTCTCTCTGTCTTATGATTCTCTAATGACACAGGTGGAAACCCTGCAAGCCCCCAGCCCATGTTTACAGTGCCGAAGGCTGTGTGGTTTATTGTGTGTGTGTGTGTGTGTTTGTAAGTCTGTGCATTCACGCACATATGCACTGGCTGTGGATGAAGCAAATGCAACCCACTCACCTGCAAAAACACCACCACTGCCATGCCAGCTGTGTACAGCACTCACCTTCACACACAGTTGCTTTAAGGAACACAAGCTGAGACCGAGGTGGGGCTCAGATATTCATGTTCATGTTTACGACTTGTGAGTGCTAACTCAAGACAGTTATGTGACTGCAGTTTGTCTTGTGAGGGTTAAACTTAGTGTAAATTATAACACTATATTGATTAAATCTGACTTTTAACTACTGTAAATGACGGACCTGGGTTAACATGAGACATTCATGTTTGATTGCTTTACAGGCACTTTGTATTATTACGTGCCAAGTCTGATACATCGGAGCTTTCACAATAGTCTGAGATGTCGATGTGAACGCTATTGCAGAGCATCCTGGGACTCAGGAGACTCAAGCCTGATTTGATATTTTGTGAGTTTGAGTTCAAAAGTATGATTTGTTTTTAATTCAAAATGATAATTCCCTTGTAGCTGGCAAGTTCACTTGCAGTTGGTAATGCGTGCCGTGCTAAATGTACCTTTAGAGTGTTCCCATACAATGGTGGGTGGTGGGTAGCCTTCAGCTGAGCAGTTCAGAGTCACAGTTTTCCCGTAGATCCCATCTTGATCCTCAGGCTGAACCACAAACTGAGGAGGAACTGTACATACACATAAACACAAAGCAACATTTGACATTGCTACATGACATTTGGTGTCTTGATTATTCCGTGCCATGTGTATGCAGGTTTCCACACCAGTCAAACACTACACCGGTCGATCTGACCTTCAGCCAGACAGGAGGAACTAATCAGGGAAGTTTGGTACTGTAGGGTTTATTTGCACACATACTACAGATTATAGCAGTCCACTAGGTGCCATCAGATATATAATCTGTTCCTTTGTGCTTTCTCACCTCTGACAATGAGCTGACTCTGGTGCTCCACAGCAGCAGCCTCGTTGCGGGCAATGCAGGTGTAGTTGCCGTTGTGGTCGGGCGTCAGGTTGGAGATTCGCAGTGAGCTGGTGAAGTCGATGTTGTCCACAGTCACACCCAGGCTGGCCGGGATTGGCCGTCCATCTTTCTGCCAGGTGATGTCCAGAGGCCGGTCGCCTGACATGACCACGCAGGGGATGAAGACACGTTGGCCGATGGTGAAACGCTGGAACTCAAAGGGTTGAATGTAGGGAGGGACTGCAGACAGATAAGGAAAGAGAGAAATAGACACAAAGATCGAATGTGATTTTCAATGACCATCTTAATTCCCTGGATTCTGTGGCAGGTACTGTGTCCTTTTCTCAGAGTAATCCTTCAATCTTCTAACTATCTTGCTTTAAAGAGGTCACTGAAGGAACATAAAAGACCTGAATAGCAAAGCATTCTGCAATAATTCCCTGTCACTCTCAGACTAGAACATTTTGTCCTTTCAGCATAAGAAGCAACAAGAGCACACAGAAAGAGAAGAAGAAAAAGAGATTTGAGATGACTCATTCAGGTTGTTTGGAAAAAGAGATCTAAGTGAACCAGGACTTTTTCTGTTTGTCTATCAATAATGATCTATTGATATACTAACCTACAAACGTACCTATCTTTAGGCTTGGCTAATACATTAATCTACTATGTTATCCACAGATCTAAAGCCCTGATTAGAGGAATAGCTCATGTCGAGAAAAAACAACAAGTGTTCAAAATCAATCTGGCTGCTTAATATTATAACAACACAGTTATACAATAACATCTATTCAAATTGCCTGTGCTCTATTCTCTGGGAAATCTCCAGCCATCACACAAGTCATCCGTGTTTGAGTGTCCAGTGAGTTCAAATAACACTGAAATAAGCAGCACTTTAGCGCCTTATTTAATTCACAACAAAGTGGAGATAATGGACTCCAGGGATCCCCAAAGACACTTGCGCATTTTAAGCATGAGCAGAGTAAATTAACAAATGCACTTGCCCACTATAGCACCACTGGGAAGTGTTGCTTTATATCATCACTCTCAGTTTAGTTCTCAAGTAATATAGTGACAACAACCTAGCATATTGTACAGAGGGAAAGAAATGGGGTGTAATGGGGAAGCCCTTTTAAGTATTACTTATTACAGTTGTAAGATCTCAGAGGAGATCAGTCACTCAGCTCTGTAATATCAGTGGCACTGATACAGTCTTCATTAGATACCCTGATGTACTGAGGAATATCAGGTGGATTAATTTAGAAGTCTGGTGATAAAGCTGTCTGCCTTTCTGTGTGAGTGGGTCTGTTTATTTATCTATCTAGTGATGGGTATTTCCAGTGAGGCAATTTTGAGATGCACATGTAGACACAGGGCAGGAAAAGAAGTGCCTCAGAATTTGCCTTATTTTTACATTTGAAACTATCAAATTCAGCTTTAAGCACAAAATATGGGGCTTTGACATGAAACCATTCATATATATATATAAAAATATGTGTTTCAAGCTGTAAAAAACTAAAATTTTAACCTTCCACAGAACAAAGGAAATTGTTAAGTTTTGAGAACAAAAATGGAGATTTTGAGTTTTTACATATTCATATTTTGCAGTACATTACAAATAGAAAATATTATTTCGAAACAAATCTGCATGGTATGTTGACAACATTTCCTGCAAGGTTTCAAGGCAAGCTTAGTAAAAGTAGTTAAGGTCCAGTATGTAAGACTTAGTGCCATCTAGTAGTGAAATTGCCCTTTGAAACCATCTGAATACCGCTCGCCTCACCCTCTAAGCGTGTAAGCGAAACTATGGTGGCCACGAAAAATGTGAAAAGGCCCGATCTAGAGCCAGTGATTGGTTTGTCTGTTCTGGGCTACTGCAGAAACATGTCACTGCAACCTCAGTGGAAGGGGACCCGCTCCCCCTGTACATAAAAAGGGCTTATTCTAAGGTAATGAAAACACAACAATTCTTATTTTCTGGCGATGGTACATATTATATCCCAGTTCTGCCAATAGCTCCTCCTAAATGTTACACACTGGACCTTTAAAGCTCAATATTGTATGAACAAGGCTGTGCAGCATATTTAGCTCAACCAAACTTTGTCTACACAGCTCAATGGGACTTACCTCTCACACGAAGATGGACACTCTGGGAGTCCATCTTGTTGGGTTGGACCATCACCTTGCAGTTATACTCTCCAGCATCCACCTGCTGCACGTTGGTCAGCTTCAGTGTGCCGTTGTTCTCAAATGCTCTCTGTCGGTGGTTGAATGGTAGCAGTGCCGAGTTTTTGTACCACTTTATGGAGTAGTAAGGGTAGCCAATCACACGGCAGTGAACGAAAGCATCCCGTCCAGCAATTGCTGTGATGTTTTTCATTGGACGAATGCTGGCGCGGCCTATAAAAGGGACAGAGAATGGGAAAGGACCCTCTATAAAGACATTCAATGGATAGTGACACCAAATCACGGGAGCAGTGAAGGTTGCTTTATTTTTGGTGTTTGTGTAAATAACTCTATTTCGGACTTTCCAAATATATTTAGTATCTAAACAAGGAAGAGGTTAACCGCTAGTAAAACAGATAACATTTCTCTCTGCAGCGTCACATATGGTACCTGCCACCAAAATACTTAGATATGCAAAGAAACTGTTGTTTAAAGCTTTTCTTGTTTGTTTTACCACGGAATCTGAGGCTTAACTCTAATTGGGAGGCAGTGAAATGAAAAGCAGATTAAAGTGCGCTAACCATCTGAGGGAAAACAGATCATTTAAATAACACTGTACTACTGATACTTATAACTCTGCTCTTGCTGCTCACCCACATAACAGTAATACATTCTGTGTCTCATAAAATGGAAACAGAGTAATCGCTTTAACATCTGATCGTGAAGAGTAGAATTGGCTGCTTTAGTAAACACATGCAGACACAGACACACGTGAACACTCACTCACACACACACACAAGCAAACTACAGATACATTTATTCATGCAAACAGAAAGATATATTTTTCTTCTGGCCATTTACAAACCAGCCCGTTTTGGAACCCAAAATCCAGATATGCTTATGTGCAGCAAACCAGGATAATTCATTTGACCTAAAAATACAGGCATGTAGGAACAGCACAGTAATCATTTGGAGAGAAAAAGACATGGCTACAGTATTAAAAGCATTCAAGGAGCAGAGTAAATAAAAAAACATGCAAAAAAAGAACAATCCATTAGTGGAGAACGACCTAAAAAGAAATGTAAATGTAATTAAAGATTTAATACTAGAACTAAAAGTTACAAACCAAACTTGAAAAAAAAAAAGTAACAAATCATCAAAAGAGCACACATAAAAGCAAAACAACAAAGAACAGACCCAAACAACAACAACCAGCGCTCATGTACTGCAAATGTCAGACAGCCAGCTGGACAGAGAGACAGAGACAGACATACAGAGAGACAGACAGGTATGTGTATTGTTGTTCTTGGAGGAGCTGATTTGACAAGCACCTCTTACGTTTATTCGAGCCTGGTGGTACACGACCCCGGCCGAGTTGCTGCACGTGCACCGGTACACCCCGCCATCCTGCACCTGGGTGTGCGTGACATTGAGCTGGCTGACCACGTGGCCTTCGTGGGTCTCGTAGTGGCCCAGGTGGTGGTGGCTGTCTTTGATGACGGGGTCGTCGTCCAGAGACCAGGTGCACCTGGGAGGGGGCGTGCCCTTGACGTTGCAGACCAGGAAGACGGGCTCGTTCGGGTTCACCACCTTCTCACTAAAGGAGGACAGGATCTTTGGAGTACCATCTGTGGGGGGGGGGCAAGGTAGAACAGGGTGGGGGAAAGGCACGCAATGGTGAATATAAGAGATGTTAAACTGTGACGACATGTTAGTAATTATCATCAGCATAACAATGTTCTAGAAAGGCAACAATCTACAGTGAGTTTCAAAGTTAGCCAGGTATAGTGGCACTCTTCTGTCATACTTATCCTGCAGTACACCTGGCTGACCATCCACCAATCAGGACCAAGTCTCTAACTGGCGACAGTATCTTGATGTACTGGCAGAATGATCAAAACTGAGACTGACTTTGTTGTTAAGATGACTTCAGTCTGTGGTAGTTCCACTTTGGTCCGAAAGAAATGTTTCGTTTCATGATCAGTCAAAGCCTCTAGCTTCGGCTGATAGAAATGTGTGAACAGGTGGACTAATTGTTGCTGTATCAGTCAGAGAAAGTGTGGGCGAGCATGGGGAGAAAAGCTGGGCCTAAAATAAATCTCAGGCCGAAAACGACAAAACGAGAAGATGATTGCTGAGGATTTCCCATCTATTCTTCGAGCTAAAAAAGTCATCTGAGTAAACAATCCCACAATACAAACCCGGTGTACTGGTTCATTTTGACCTAGCAAGAGCCTGTCATCGGCCTGTTTTCGCTAGAAGAAATGTTCTTTGTTCTGGTTTCTTTCTTTCAAATTGTTGGAGGCGTTACATTTACATCACATTTACATTTATTGATTTGGCAGACGCTTTTGCCGAAAATGAGTTTTCTCTGCAAGTAAAAAGTGGGTGCAATACTGACAAGTTTGGCATACTGACTGCACACTCTAACATTGAGTGCTCTCCTGGTAAGGTTACAGTTGAACCATATGACACATTCTGACAGGATGATCAAACATGTTCCTAAAGCAGTTTCTTGTTTTTTATTCATCTTGGTAAGGTCAGGTATGGCCAATCTTTTCGCACTAGCGTTTGTGAATGAGAGAAGAGGTGTTATTTGCTGAGCTAAATCTTTGTCATAAAAACCATTTTTTGTTCAACACTGTGCCTTCCATTATGAACCGTGATCCAGGAGCTTTCCTCCCAGACACATAGAGCGGTTGGCTTTTGAAATGTCTATGTCTGCCTGCTGCTGCTGCTTTCTGATAATCTAGATCTGTTCCACATGATTATAGATTATCAATATCTTCTTTTTACAGCTCCCTGGCCACAGGAGACAGTTGCCTGAGCAACGCTGCCAAGGTAAGCTATTGGATTCGAGAGTGTGTGCGCGTGTTTTTTTGTATGTGTTTGTGAAGTCTGGGTGGATCATTCTAATGGCAGCCTATAGCAGAGTCGCAGCAGGATGCCATTAACACATAAACCCTGTATTGATCTCCAAGACCTGAATCTGTTTCTCTTAACTCACTGATTATGCGTGAGACAGCTGCTACAATGTGGCTTTTGGTCAGCATTTGTGTGCGTGCTCCAGCCTACAAATCACATGCACACATTTTACCTTCAAGGATGACTTGCACAAAGTCCTGTGCGGACATCTTGCCCTTCCTGGCGAAGCACTGGTAGGCTCCACCGTCACTCTTCGACATTCCCTCCATGATGAGGTTCTCCCGGTTGAGCCCAGTGAAACGAACATTGTTGCCAGGGTAGATGATCTCTCCGTTGCGGTACCATGACAGCTCATACTCGTCTGAGCCACTCACGCTACAAGACAGAGACACCTTGCTACCCACGCTGCCTTTCACCTTCCGAGGGCTGATCACTGCTTTCAAGGGCTCTGAGTACATGAAAAACGAAGAGACATTTTTATAAAGGAGCAATCAAAGATGTTTTTATTGGCAGTAAGGCTGATAGGAGGACAAAGACAATAGTGGCGAAAGTTCAGGTGGGATGTGAGCAGCATGGCTATATGAAATAGGAAATGGTTGCAACCAGTATCTCTGCATTACAGCTGAAACAATTAGTCGATTCATCGAGTAGTCGAATGACAAGTCACTAGTTGGCAGCAATTCCAATTATAATCGATTTGTCATTTTAGTAACTTTTTAAGAAAAGATGTCAAGAATTCACTGCTTCTATCCTCTCAAAATGTAATATTAGTTGTTTTTCTTGGTCTCCTATGAAGGGAAAAGTAATACCTTTTGGACTGTTGGTTGGGCAAAACAAGCAATTTGAAGATGTCATATTGGACTATTTTCAAATAATTTTTAGACCAAACTATTTATCGAGGAATTGATTAAATAATCAGCAAATTAATCAATAATGGAAAAAATACACATTAACTGCAGTCCGGCTCTGGATAAAGGTTTTCCTATTTCTGGATTGTTTTAGTATTTCTAAACTAAGGCAGACTTGATTTGACAATAATGTCCATGCGGCTCTGATACTGTGGCCCTCCAGTAAACTTCTTAATAGGTTAAAATTAGCAAACTACAAACCCTAAATATTCCAAATATGTTATGAACTAACATGTTTGAAGATGCTGCAAAAAGAAGGTATCACTCAACTTGCCAGTAAACTACGGTGTTGTTACAGATTACAGATACAGTTACAGATTATCAAGATGAGTTTACATGTCATGTCCAATTTTTCCTTATAAAATCATACTAGTGACTGTGTGTATTGCGCACTGAGATGGACGTTGGTTCTTCGATATTGAAATTCAACCATTTCCCATCCACTCACATCAACAAAATGTTTTTATTTTCAGTTAATCTGTTGTACATTTTTTTGATTAAGTGATGAATCATGTAGTCTAAAAAGTGTCAGAAAATAGGGACAAATGCCTATCACAGTGTGCAGAGTCCAAGGTGACAAATTGATTGTTTTTTTTCCACCCAACAGTCCAAATGTTAAATTATATAAAGACAGAGAAGCAGCAAATCCTCACATTTAAGAAGCAGCACATCAGCAAATGTTTGGCATTTTTGCTTGATAAATTATTCAAACGATTACCTGATAATCAAAGCTATTCTTAGCTTAGTTAGTTTTGTTGCTGAACTAATCAATTAATTGACTAAATGTTTCCGCACTAGTTTATGTAGTTACAACTGACTACAGCAACTTCAGCTTTCTGTGACTGACCAATATCGAGAGATTACAGAGGATCCGCTCCGTTTAATAAAAACACTTACGCTTGACATACAGTCGCCCCATGACCTCAGCGTTGCCATAACTGTTCCACACTTCACAAACGTATGTCCCGGAGTCACTGGGCTGTGTGCTCTCGATCAGCAACCCTGTGGTGGTCTGGCGGAAGCGACTGTCAGGCTCCAAAGGGCTGTTGTCCTTCAGCCAGCGGTATTTGGGCGTTGGGTAGCCTGAAGCCTTACAGGGCAGTTCCACCCGATGATTAAACATCACCTCTCGGTGGTCAAAGCCATCCAAGATGCCTGGCTCAGCATTGGTGGGGTCTGGAAGGAGCAGTTAATTGTTAATTAGTGGTGAGCGTTGCCAGGCACTTGACAGAGTAATCCAATATTGATTTTTGGGGTCAAGATTTAGTTCACAGTATATTTTGTTACGTGAGGGAGAAGAGAGAGAAACAGCGTGTTCCTAAAATTTCTAGAGGGATTTTATGGTCCCCCACAATCAAATCAGAGACGGCACCATGGATTGCTACTTTTCTCTCCATCCATTTATCCAACTACATGCTAAATACAAAACTCAAATGACCCTTATTTATTAAGCAACAATATACAAAAGAACCTACATAACAGTACAGCTCGCAATGCTCGTTTACTTGTTACTGATGAAGTGCTGCATAATTCATGGTTGACCTTAGAGTGGGTCAGTCGGCATGACAGGATTGGGCAGACCATAAACATGCCCATTTACTGCTCTTGCTATGCAATCCTGCAAATCAATCAAAATGTTTAAGGCGGACCCAAAATTCATAGGGGGCAACATTTTAAAGGGTCGAAATTATTTTTGATGTCTGCAGCTTTAAAATGCCAAATCCATCTTTAAAGTGTAAGTGCATGTAAAAATAATCTATGGCATTCTCTACAGTAAGTATCCAATACATTATCTACCTGTATATTTGTCCTGATTTCTACACTATGTACCATTTGTTTCCATCTGTGTCAGTATATGTTGCAAACTCGGTAAGTCGTGGCTAAGAAAAAATGTACGGTCTTTGCAATTCAATTGATTCCAGTGTGAATGCAGTACTGACCTGAAACAATGAGACGTGCGCTGTTGCTCTGGCGAGTCTCACCGGTGTAGCGGTGGCGTGTGGTGCAGCGATAGTTATTCAGCCCATCCTCAGGCAGGACGTCCAGAATATACAAGGCTCCCGTGGATGTGATGAGATATCTTTGTCCTGGAAAAGATAAGAATGAGACGAAACACGTGAAAGGCAGCAGTTGTGGGGTTGTTATGTAGAATCAAAACAACTTTTACAGTATAAAGAATTTATTCACTCAGCCACAACTGAAGGATTTCTTTCTCCATGGGGTGCTTGTATAGTGAACGGCAAATCTGTAGAAGTTTGAATCTCACAGCACACAAAACTTTTAGATGTTATTCTAATCTAATCTATTTATTTCTACATGAGATAAGAGAGTTTACTGGAGTAAAAAGAAATCATTTATTTCATGTAAATAAACAATAACTAAATGCGATTTGGTGTGTAGTGAGAAATGTACTTCTACAGCTAAACTCAACAATATTTGGACTAATACTGTACAACTAGATCTACATATCAAATCTTTAAACTGTAACAGTTTTTATTGTCTTGCCTTTGGCTTCTGCTGTTGCAGTAACCTCACTGGCGCCAATGTCTGGTATAGAAAGCCAATCCCTCTTTGGCTGTCACAGCCAGTTCAGTATGTACAGTAATATTATGTTAATTCTGCAGATCAAACCAGGCTGAGTGGGGTTGTCAACATCCATAAGGAAAGAACCCTTCCTCTCTGCCATCACATGAATGCCCACATTCCCATGGGAGCAGATTGATGTCAAAACTGATCGAAAAAGTAATTTACGGGAGATTGTCTTCACTGCACAGTGGTGGGCATGCTAAGACAGAGGCAGCTTAGGAAGCCTTAAAGGCCCGAGGAGAAACAGCCCTGCAACAGCTACAGGTAATGTTGACAGGGTCGAGAAGAAAGGTATTGCACAGTGACGTCACAGGGTTAAAGAAAATACTGCAGTGCACATTACGGGTTGACAGATTTAAAAAAAAAAAAAAAAGCCTACATCTACTTAGCATCTCTACCTTCTGATTTCGCCATGCATATTGTGCGTAAATGTAAAAGTGGAACAACATGAAGAGCATATTTGTCATCATTTGACGCAACAAATATTTTGCTATCTTTAAATGTCCTGCTCACTAAGCTAATGAAAGATGCAAATAACAAGAAGACTTGGATGTGACAAGATAGTTTGTAAGGTGACATGTTTCATGAGGGATTATTTCCTGGAGGACGTTTGCATTTGATTGACAGTAAGCAGAGTGCAACATAATGTGCACATTTCTATGAAAACCTGGCACTATGAAATAACGATTAACAGGGAAACTTAGACAAAAACAAATGAAGGCTTTGTGTCTACTGTGATGGATTATCAAGCTCGGGCAATTCGTGTCTGTGGAAGTTGTTTTTCATAATGTACAAGAATGAATGGCAGCAGATGGCTTGTTCAGACGGTCTAACAATATACCTGCACATCTAACTACTTGGACTGTGTACAGATACTTGCACGGAGAATATCAAGAAAAGGAGAAACTCAAAGAAATGGCACCAACACTGGTATCGTCCGGGTGACTCTGATTAAGGTTACATTTTTTCCATTATTGTTTTAGAAATCATGACTGCTTAGATTAGCAGAAATTCTCCCTGCATATTTGATTTTGATTGCACCCCATGTCTGAAGGCAGTCATATCAGCGATGTATCCAAAAGTAGAACGAACTGGGGCGGTGTGGGAGCCGGCTAAAACAGATTAGCAGCGGGTAATTCATTTAAGTTGAACAAGGGGAGCTGTGAGTTTTCTTGTGATTTTTCTCTAAAACAGAAAGTTAACATGTATGGTGTGTTTTTTTAGATGTATGATAAAATAAAGGGGGTAGTCTGTCAAACAAAAGCAACAAAGGTTCAGAAGCGATGAGTTCCTCACACTTCTGCCTATTTATGTTAAATCGGTGCAGTTTTTATATTTATTGTTGTGCTTTTAGTCAAAATGGCCTTTCAAGTAAACATTTCAAGAGCCTTTGAAAAATGCATGGGGAAGCAGGTGCGGAGGTTTCTCTTTTCTGTGTGGGTTAACAAATTAGATGCCACCTCCCTTAGGTCATGTAACATCATCCCCTATAGATGAGAGAGAAAACAACTTTAGGCTATGTCACATTGTAATTGCAGGGTTTCTCATTTCATGTTGCCGTGCTAGGCTGCAGTGCTGTGTTGAGTTACAGTGTTACCAGACAGACTTGTCTAAATAATGGCACAGTCCAAACCAATTAGCTGAACAAGTACTAATGAGAAATAACCTAAATGTAATTTTCTTCAAATGTTAGAGTCTACACTAATATTAACATCAAACCACTACACGTTTTAATATTCCACTTGAGACTAATATGTATGAAAGAAGCAAAGCATGCTTAATGTGCTTACATTTTATGTGCATTTCTGATGTTTATACATGCAAAGGAAAATCAACCTTGTGGGGTTAAGCAAACGGGGAATACAGAGAGAGGCTGGAGAAGGAAAAAAAATTGCACAGCTATTGTAGGCGCTGACCTAGATAGAACCGACAACAGATTCCACGGATCTGATGTCCTGAAGGGGTTTCACTGGTTTACATACAGGGCTGTGAGATGGGCAACCAGCAAGTGGAATCTATAAAGAGAGGGAGGGAGGGTGTGACTGTGTAGTGTGTGTGTGTACAGATGCCGGCAGCCATGCATGTCAGTATGCGAGACGATTGGTGGGAGGAAATCTTCACAGAGGTTGAGGAGGCCAGATTGAGAAAAAAAAAAGCGTTACTGTTCATGATCATCGCCTTTGCTTTTTAGCTACATTTTCACTGAGAGGGGGAGGTCATTTTTTTCATTTCTTTTTCTTTGTATGGCTTAGCATTTCAGTATTTTTTTTTTTATTAACGCTTCTCATGATGTAAAATTATTACTATTATTACTTATATTTACTTTTTTGTTACCTGTCTCATGTGGCTGTGATCTGTACCAAAAAAAGCACAAAAAAACACTAGATATACTTTACCAATAAATAACACTATATCTGAAAAAGGTGAAAACCCAGAAAATGATATATTACCAAGCAGCAGCGAAAACAAAATTCAGACATCTCCTCCAAAGCTGTCCACGCCACACATGCTGCCTCTTTCCCTTTTTTTGTCTCCTCCCTTCAGGCTTCTCCATTTTGATTCTGTACTGGTCCTCTGAAATCTCACTGTGGAATCCATCTTGAGTGAGACAAAATGGTATTTCACTCCAGCCGCTGTGAGCTGCTGCAATTTTCTCTTCAAGCACCTCTATGCTCCTGCAATGCCTTTTAAGACGTCAGAGCTCAGTTATTGTGTTATGACAGAATGAAGTGCAGGCAGAGGGGACGCTACAGTAGAGAGGGGATTCAAAATGAGAGCTATTGTATTGAACTGTATCTTATTGTATTTCTTCTCCACAACCCGCTCCCTTTAATTCCCCTGCTTTGTCTTTAACTCGCTCACCACATCACCATTAAGGAGTAATTCCTCTCCACAATGCCAGTATGTCAAGTTAGAAACAATGCAGAACTAAAATGTAAGAATTGCAAACGGGTAGTGTAGTACAGTGTAGCATAGAAACTGCTATGGATTAATTAAGTCAGTAACTGAGGCCTCGGCTCCCACATGCATTAAAAATCCCCTGGGCAGAGATTTCTGCGTTATTGTCAGAGAGTTGAACCCTTCCCTCCATTCATTCACACGCACTGCTGCTGTAAAGTGAAAAAGTGCTCCACTCCACCAGACACACTTTATCTAATCATCCCCACTTTGCCAGAGACAGAATCTAATACAAACAGCGGGCTCTCACTCTCAGCAGGCTAAATAAGCCTCGACGTACAGATGAGCTAGTGTCACAGCATCCTCGCTGCCAACAGACGCTCTGAAGTCGCTGTGATTTAAATGAGACCCGAGCTGGTCAGATCTTAGCTGACAATCTGCAACTCTGTAACTAGAGCGAATTATGTGTTCATTCCAATCGCCCATGCAAAATAAACAATCTGTAGTGCTTCATATTTCTGGAATATTACCAATAATAAACCTAGTTTTTGGGCTCTGGAGCCACCTGAAAAAGAAGCCTGTGTGGTGCTGGTGATCTGCTGGCAGAAAATGGTAAAAATAAAACTACATCATAGACGTAATAAGACTAAGAGTCTACAGCTTTGAGGCTGCACAGCGGTGCTAACATGCTGATGTTTAGCAGGTATAGTGTTTACTATGTTCACCATATTAGTTCAGCATGTTAGCATGCTAACATTTGCTAATTAGCACTTAAAAATGTACAGCTGAGGCTGATGAGAATGTCATTAGTTTTGTTTAGTATTGAGTCATAAACCAAAGGACTGGACAAATTAAAATCTTGACGAGATGATGGTAAAGTCATCCTGAGGGGAACACGAATGTCTGAACCAAATTTCACGGCACTCCATCCAACAGTTGTTGAGACATTTCCCTCAAATCCACAAATGTGAACTTAATGGTGGCATTAGCTGAAAAGCCACAGGATTCATCATCTGAGAACCATAAAGGTCCTTACAAAGTTTTGTGCCAATCCATCCAGTCGATGTTGCGATATTTCACAAGATATGTACGAAAGCCGCATTATTCAACAAGATGAACTTTCTCAGATGAATTATTCTTCATACCATATTCTGTTCATGCTTACTTTCTGTTCTTGTTAGGTCCTAAGAGAACCCCTGAAAGCAACACTGATGTTATTTATACTGTATATATACACTATATGACACTATATGTACTATGTACACTATGCGAGTACAGTTTGATTGTAACAGGTTGAAAATGGTTAGTACAGAGAGTAATCTCTTACATAAAGGGTGAGTTGGTGAGTCAGAGTTGTTTAAAGAGGAAGGTGGGACTGACTCTCAGTACACTGTGAGTCAGACAGTGATGAGGGACCCAGTTCTAGGTGGGTCAGCAGAGACAGAGAGATGATAAATGGGTTTATGAATGTTCTGGGTCTGTGTGGTAACTTCTCTGGCCCACTTCAACTCTCCTGAGTCAGCTCAGACATTAAATTAAAATTAAAAAAAGATAGCTGTCTATCATAGGCTTACTGTACACCACAACTGTATCCAATTGTTTTTCAGCTCAAATATTACTAAACAAAATGCTGTTGGTGTGCTGTTAACCTGGATACAGAGCCTCTCTACATATTTTCCCATTAATTCATCAGCGGTGGGCCCTCGCAGAACAATACTACCATTTACTGTTTTTGTCTTTGCAGAGATGTTGATGCAATCCTGTAGTACTACAAATACATTAGAGAGGTAACACTGCACTGACTCCCGTGGTGGTAATGTCAGAGGAGTGAACGATGTGCTCTAAGACTAATTTCTGCCTGCTCAGAGTCGGGGGTACGCTGCATCACGAAACAGGGCGCGGGGGTCCAGACGCCTGATCGTGGCTTTAATCTGAGCTGATTGAGGTCAGATCGCAGGACTGAACTCTCCACCGCAGAGCTCCTCAGGGCTGCATGGCTACATGCAGAGAAACTGAAAAGAGTACTATAACTATTCTGCAGACCAAACCAAGAAATATTTATTGGCTATTTATATTATATAATCAACAGCCATGCATAATGACTCTTATGTTAAAGAAAATATATCACAGTGAACTAAAGCCTGAACCTTGCAGTATACTGTAGGCGTCATACTGAGCTACCGTACACAGCAGACCATTTGGTGAATGCAGACTCTGTGGCTC
Organism: Coreoperca whiteheadi; assembly: GCA_011952105.1. NCBI lineage: Eukaryota > Metazoa > Chordata > Actinopteri > Centrarchiformes > Sinipercidae > Coreoperca > Coreoperca whiteheadi. The sequence goes on along the minus strand of CM022478.1, from coordinate 20,620,942 downwards.
TCTTTAATTAACACACGGACTCTGGAATCAATAAAAGACATGCTAATGGTCAAACTACAGCAACGCTCTTTAAATCAGTGGATACAACCCTCTTTGATGCCACATTACAGTAATGGAAGAACAACATTGTACTTAATGAAACCCAATAAAGAATTAACAATATTTTTGGTGAAATGAAAATGAAAATCAGAAATTAAGTCAACCTTCAACGTCATATTTTGTTATTATGGTTATCTGCAGGACTAAGATAGATGTTTCGCTGCTGGCTCTTATCTGTGCTACAGTTCATGTATGTGTGCCACGTATTTGCGGCGAGTACCCAGTGTAGCAGTCACTACACATACTGTATGTAGAAGGGCTGGCAAGTGTGACCGTCAGCTGGCTAGTTTGGTAGGTTAGCTACTACAGGTGATAATAATAATTGGTAGAATGCGGTAAGTGTAGGACTCTGTGGGCACTGTAGGTACTTAAGTTTTTTCTGTAATTCATTGTGCCCAACTAACAATGTGCTTAATCTAAGTCAGATTAAAGCAACACAGACACAATGTCTCGACCTTTCACTACCACAAGAGGAAAGAATCGACCATTTTTACACTGAGGTTTTTGTACAGATTTTGTACAAACAAGATATCACATGTTAATTCCTTATCCTAAGAGGTGTTGGTAGGCAGATTATGTTACCTATTATGTTAGAAAGAGTCATGCTAGCTATTTCCCCCTGTTTCAGCCCTTTGTGCTAGGCTAAGCTAACCAGCTGCTGGCAGTAGCCTCGTCTTAGACGGACAGACATGAGAGTGGTTTCAGTCTTCTCATATATCTAACCACCAGAAAGCAAATTCTCATCTATCTGACTGCCAGAAAGCAGATACGCATATCCCAACACTTCACACGTCAAAGTCACATTGTCAAAGTGTTCCTAAGACCGTTAGACGGAGTCAATGCTGTATTGTGACCACTGATGTTGACATTCTCTGTCTTACTTAAATACCTTTCCTAAACTATGATTGCACTGTCCACTAGCCGTCAGTTAAGTGTATGTAATCCCTGGTCACACGTGGAAGCACTGGGCAATTTGTGAATGTGTAATCTCAGCAGCTAAAATGAAAACAATTAGGAATTCTAAGAGTTTCTTATCTAGCAGTACAAGTCTTACAGAACTAGTGGAGCGTTAGGGATTTTGTCAGAAAAAGAACAACTAAGGTCCTTTTGCATGGCTCATCTCTTGGATCTAAAGCAAATGTGGTCTGTTGCACTTAATCCCAATACATATAGATAGGGGTAGTTTGTTTGTATGTCTTCACCATCACCAGCTTTGTTTGTGTGTCACAGCCAAGCAATTTGGATTTTCAACACCGCTGTTAAGTAGGCAGTTTGTCATGTCTAAAATTTGAGGGTGATTATAATAACTTGGTGGGGGAAACAATGAAAATGGGTTTAGCATGAAATTCTAAGTGGTGGGAAATAATCACAAAAAAACTGAGTGTGCAGTGGATTTGTCTTGAGGCACGAAATCTGAAGAAAAAAATCAATTTTACATCATATAGCTTATGAGTTAGTAGTTAAAATATATAGCTAATTTTATGGTGCCAGTGTTTCAGTGTTTTATTTTTCTGTGGGCCGACTCAAACTCCACTGAAAAGAAAATCCACATTGTTTTTAGACAGCAAAGGGAAAACAATAGTAATGCAGACTCTGATTGGACCACAAAAAATACTTAAGCTAATACTATTAATACTACCAGGTCAAATGAAGAAGCCTTCAGCACCTGTAAAAGTCACCTATAAAAATCGCTTTCTCTCAATGCACCTGCTGTGTGAATAGATTTTAGGAAGGCAAGTAAATGACAGAGCTGCCATTGAAGCCCCAGTGAAAAAGGCATCTTTGGTTCAGGGAAAGTTTTGGCATCAGACCTGGAATGCTAACAGACTCTCTGTCTCTTATTCAGCCTCAGAACCCTCTGTGTTCCTGTTTGGCTCATTCGACTTCCTCTCCTGCTTCTTCTCTCTCCGCCGCTTGCTCTCTCTCTCCCTCTCTCTTTTCTCCCCCTCCCTGTGTCTCCCTCTGTGTCCTGAATGCTAAAACAGTGGTTGGCTGTGTCAGAACACTGCAACGAAATCCTGCAGTCTCAAACGCCCACATCGAGTAAACATCTACCTTTACCTAAACGTTGACCCCAAAGCTATATTTCACCTTTGTTACACATTTAGTTGTATATTATAAAATCCTTTTAAATATTCAAATTACTGAATGCGCTATAATACGTTTTTTTTAGGGAATAAACCCAGAAAAATGTAACCTTATAGAAATAATAAAAACTGTTAAAAAACTGTTCAAAATGTAAGAAGGAACAAAGATAAAATATAAAAACAAATACAACAAGACACCAGTGGATGTCCACAATAAAATGCATCAATCATCATAATTATATTAATAAAGGGCACCTGATGTATATAAAGATATGCTGAGACTTATAGATTTTAGGGCTATGTAATTTCTGACATATAATTCTCTTTGGATCCATACGAGAGCATAAGAAACTTCATTGTATCATTAAATCACGGCCAGGTGTCATAAGAGTGTTTGAAGCCCCAAATATACCAATTCAGTTACCTAATGACTAAGAGTCACTGGAGCACCAACAACAAATGTGAATTTAAGTACAAGGACGTGTACTGTCATTGCTTTGCACCACTCCCTGGTGTTCCAGCTGCATCAAAACACAATTTAAGGCCATGAGTCTGGATCCATCACATCTGTTAAAATAACACTCAAATGCCATTTGCCCCCCCCCCCCATTTATTTATTTTTTCCGAGGTATTTTCAAAATGAGACAGTTCTGAAAAAGGCAGGCAGAATGGAATGCAGTGACTTTTCGTGATATACGACCAATTGTTTTAAATAAAAAATGGGTTTTCATTTATCATAAATAATTTGTGCGTTGTAATCCATGCAAAAAATGTCCAACTGCGATGAGATGAACAATTCATATTTAATAAACCACTAAACAAGTGAAAGATGTCATTTTAATAAATCATGGGACCCCCTCTCCCCACCCCCCTCCCCATTTCAGAGTATTTGCTCCTGATACTGGTCAGATCGCTATTGTATATTGAGGTACCAGGACTGATAGCAGATTTGGTGGACACAAAGGCATGTATTATTATGATAACTAATAGGAGAAAGACCATTAAAACTGTAATTTGATCATTGCTGTACTTTATTATTTTTCTTTCTATTAGAAGTATATATTTAGGGACATTGCAAAATGGCTTAGTCTTTATGAAAATGGTCACAGTAAATAAATGAATTATGAATTGGATGTTGCAGGAATTGTATCGTAATTTGAACCAGCATTTTAGACATAGTTTTGTAAAAATATTTTCACACATTACTGAACGCTGACATTTGTGAAAGGAGTGTAAAATGAGCAATGACTCATAGATGATAGACAAGCAGTGCATGCTGCCAATAACATCACTATCAGTCCAAAGCCACAGGACACCTAGAGGTTTTCTATTGTCACAGGGATGTGAAACAGCAATATGCTACAACGACGGAGCTAAAGGAAGAGCAGCACCGAACCTGTGTGAAGAGACGGTTTATGTCGGGACGGGAGAGCGCACTCGTACAAAAGCGCGCACGAAGAGGGGAATAATTTTACATTAATGTATAGTAGCTCAATGAGCTTGGCTGCAGGCACGCACTCGCACACACACACATCACAAAAACTGCTGAAAAGGACAGTCAGGTCTCCAAGGTGAAAGAGTCTGGGGGTTGTTTATGTCTTTGATGAGGTTAGCAATCCAGTAATCTCTGCTGAAGCCCAGAGCCATTAAACAGCATGTTGCTAAGCAGGTCTGTGCATTGAAGGATGTCAGGACAGCAGGATCGAAACAACACAAATTTAAGACAGCAGGATGGACATGATATTATCAGACAATAACAATAACTCGTCCAAACCAGTTAACCTGTGTATCAGTAACATAATAACCAGCTTGTTTCACCTGTTTCTCAAAGTTATTCATTAAGTGTTGAGCAAGTCAACACTGTGGAAGAAGTACACCTAGTATGCACACTGACGATGGGGAATTAATTTAACATTATTGAGGTTTAAAACCACAGTTAAGTCACCGACCACACAACCACTTTATTTTCAGACAAAGCCGTGATATGCGATCTTGATATTTTCCAATTTTCTCCAAAATAGCATAGCGTAAATCCTCAAATAGTGGACGAGGCTGCCAGAGGATACCAGGCCTTTATTTTGAAGCAGGCTTAGAAGCAGGTCTTCATTTCTAATTGCCTCTGTTTGATAGTTTATTTGATTATGTGTTAATAGGAAGCCTCCTTGTTTTCTGATCTGCTACCGTTTTGCTGTGTTAAAGTTACTGCATTATGCTGTCAATACCGACAATTTTTTCATATATTATGTTAAGCATTGTCATAAAAAGTGGTCAAATACAACATCTATGTAAATAAGTAATTGTACCCTTATATTGACTTAATAGCTTGTTGCATTAGTATTATTTGATATCTGACATTCAATCAGAGAGACTATAAGGTTTTTGAGCATGAACCACTCCATCATTTCAACTAGGAACAGGACTTTGACGAGGCCACTCCAAAAACACTTTTGTAGGAATAAAATAATAAATAATAAAAGACACGATACTAAACTTTACCTACACCGTGAGTTTACTACTTTCAGACGTACACCCATTCTCTCTGTCTCACGCACACACACAGGCTTCAGTTCTGGGGCAATATGGACGACTTCACTCATGGCTGCTTTCAACATGTGGCTGAAAAAGGCAATAACGCCACAGTGAGATCATCAATAAAGACTTGCTGTATTTGATGGCATGGGAGCCTGTGTCCCAGTAGATTTTAAATCTATACAAATCAGCTCCCAGTCACCTAAGCCCCTTAAATTTTTCCCCCTTCGGATCTACGAGAACTCTAATACCATAAACTTCAAATGTAGCTGCTGTCATCTTGTGGCACTTGTACATTTTCTATTTTTTTATACAGTTTTATGCATTCATCATTCTGCAACGGGGTCAGTTTTAGGTAGCAGTTTGTTTTACATCTGCCATCCAGAAACGGAAAAACCACCATATATTCGACCCACTGTTAATTTTGTCTGGAACTGAAGTTAACTCAGTCAGGAAAATGGTTCATCAGTTTGGGGAGGCTATGAATGTGTGGAAGAGGGAGTGTCAGGCTCCTGCTTTTAAACGCCGCCTGCTTTTAATGCAGAAATAAATTACTAAAATGCGCAACAAATAACTCAAACATGACGGTATGTTCATATATTGCCATATAACTCATTAATTGATATCACCCAGCCCTAGCTTCAAGGTACAGTAGCAGGTAGCCACAAATAACATCAGGCTAACTCCCACAGCCTAAGACACTGGTGTGCTCTCTCTTCCACTGCACAACTAGACCCCCCCCCCCCCCCCATTGCTGGTGTCAGAAAGTTACACATGCTCCCCATTCCGACCGTCAGGCGCTACCATGTTCAACAGCACTCCATTAAAAAAGTATTTCTTGCCTATTTAATGCCACCAGTGTTTAATGTTTTATATGGGTCTAAGTATGCTAAAGTCTTCATTCATTCAGTGCTATAGTATGTTGAAAGCCCTATTTAGAAGCTATTTAGCTTGGATGCTATTTAGATGCTCATGATGATAAGCAAGTTATGATGATGAACTAAGGACAGTGGACAACAAATGGACATTTAGCACTGGTTTTGCAATTCTCACAGCACATCATCTCTACATTATGTTATGTATTTAGAAAGCTGCCTATTTTGCTTGTGTTTAGCTTCTTGTAGCATGTTTAGCATGTTTTTATCTATGCAGTACAATGTGGAAAGTTGTTTTGGTCTGTAGACAGAGGGCCCAAGGCCGTAGAGACATATTTCAATCCTTTTGTCTAATTAATATTGGGCTCCTGTGCCTTAGTGGACTTGTCACCTGTATAGAAAGAATATGAGAATATGATGTTGGAGCTCAAAAGAGATGTTTAAGTCGGTTCACTACCATCACTCTAATTACATTGCTGCAAAATTGTATGTTTATCTGTTGAAAAGAAATATCTGATGCCAGCTCATTCTACACCAACCTTTATCCTCCTGCTTTGTCTCTGTCATCTTGCTACACACATTTCCACAGCCAAATGGCCACCTAACTAATCTAATCATTTACTTAGCATTACTACATTACAGTCTCCTGTAATTAAAAAAAAAAACATCTCTCTAACCCACAGCAGGAGAAACTGTTGTCAACTATTGCACTCTGTTTGATGTCTGGAAAATTATACTCACAGATGGATAGTAAAATGAGTAATTAAATCTAGCTTTCTATTTCAACCATACTGGAGAGAGGAGGTTGGCTTTCGCCTGCTTGTGTGTGTGTGTGTGTGTGTGTGTGTGTGTGTGTGCAACATGTGTAGCAGTCTGCCATCATAACCTAATTATTGCAGCAGCTTAACAACAGCAATTAGCACATTTCCATCAGACGACACTAATTTGTGAATTCCATTCCAGCACCATTCAGGACCAACACACTGAGAGAGAGAGAGAGAGAGAGACTTAATTCACTGTTGAGCTACTGGCAATGCTAAATCCATATCTATAGAGCTGTGAAAATTGCTTATGGTAATTGCAGTTATTGTAAAACTAGGCTGAAGCTTTAATGAAATTTCAAATTTTAATCATTTGTTTTTTGTATAGTCCACATTTACTGACTTCTCCCCTGAGGTACCCACACGTTTCCTCATCTGACTTCCCAATAAAACTCCTCTCCCTGACAGATAAATGAAATTGTTCCATCAAACAATGATTTCCTCTCACTCTGGGGGAAAGGAGAATCCCATTTTGGCAATATTCAATCCCTTAGGTATACAGCGTAGATCTGTAGGAAATTTATAATGACCATGATTATTCATAATTAATTAATAACTAACTTACAAGTGTCCAACTCAGAAAGCAAGCAATACTTAAAATAGCTGCAAGCAGCAAAAAAAACAAACTATAAATAGAAACACTGACGCAACCTAAACACAACCTTCTCATATCTTACACATACAGAGCATAAGTCCTGTTTTTGGTCACCTGGCGAGTATATTAAATCCAATATTCATTCTCATTTTAGCTCTGTTTTTGGTCTCCACCAACTCCTAAGGGGAAATGGCAATTTAGCTACTAAATGCGCCATTGTGTTCTCATGTTCTTGTGCTGGAGCTGAAAAACACAAGCGGCGAGAATTAACCAGAACATTAAAGTTGAGGGCCGTAAAACCAAAAGAGTTGGGTGATAATGCTTTGTAGGTTAATCACTACCAGCAACCACTTTAACATACAAGTAGTCACTGTTAGTAGTAGTCACGTTAATATAAAAATATAGATTATAGCCGCTTTAAAGATATTCAACATTTGTTGTTTTGCAATTAATTATCATTATTTCTTGCTGATGTAAGGACGTATTCAACTTATTGCTGTAGTGTTTGGTTAAGAAAGTTTTAACTGAAGAATATTCAAATAACTTATTAGTCACTAATAGTCAGTTATGACTATTGCAGGATTTCTGAAGACATTTCTCGGGAGGATGCAGCACTAGTGCATCAGTCAAAAAATATTTAAGGTGGACAACATCGGCGGTCTTTGTGCATACAACGGCATCAGAATAACATTCTCCCTCCCTCCTTCCTCCTCCCCCTCATTTTCCCATCTCTCTGCTTTCCTCTACCCTCTAACCCCCCCTCCTTTACTTCCTACGCAGAGATGCATGGTGAGTGATAGGCCTGTGGATGAGTCTGGACAGTGCGTCTGAGGCCCTGGTTTTTAATAGGGTTCTGTTCCCAGTAATTATGCTGACACAATTTGATCAGCGCGGGGCTAAGTATCTTCATCTGAGGGAGATCGGGGGGAATTAACGCTGATGTAATAAGTACAATTTGTCACTATTAAGACAGAGGTGTTGACAGGCACTGGTGTTGTCAGGGCAACTGATGGCGCTCCCTTGCTACAGTATGTATTCTACTGCATCCGGCGAGCAGAGCTGTCAGGCCCCTTCAATAATCGATTCCTTGGGTTACTCTGCACAGGCTAAAGCACATATACTATGACATACTGATATACACATACAGTGTAATAAAGACTGTGTGCACCTGAATGTGCTGCAGTGTTACAAACTCGCATGCAAGCAAGCACGCACTATAAATGCACATAGAGTAGATACAAAAAGAAACGTATATACAAATAAACACACAAACAACAAACCACAAGACAAAATGTGTGTTTTGTCCATCAGCTACTGTAGATTAATGCACGACTGAGAACTGCTGACAGCTGCGTTCAGCTCTAACACTGAGATGTGGACTAGTGGACACTCACAAACCTCTTAAAATGACACAACTGAAGCGCTCAGCGTCATTACATCAATTCTGCAGGGGTGCAGGGTAGCAAGGGTAAAAAAATGCACTAATGAGACAGGACTTCAGTCCTCACCCGTTGCCGGGGAGACAACCGATGCCAAGATCTTGACCCTCTAATCCATCTCATTGAGCATTATTCTGAAAGGAATCCACATTAGCGATTTGTACAAGACGTAGCTGTGCAGAGTAAGCTATACTGCTCCTGACCACAATTGTATTTTCGGTGCAATAAAGTTTGATATGCACTAAGCATTGTAAGACTGCGTGAAAACCTAAGCCTTAGTAGTTACTCTGTCGGAAACAATGAACTGTCAGCCATAAATAATATAAAAAATGAATACTATTCAATTAAAGTCTTAAGGATAAACCTTTTTCATGGAAGATATTTTTACATGTCACAGTAGAAAAAGCACAGGTTTAAAATAATAAAAGTAATGATAGAGAAATCCATGTAACTGCTTAAAGTTTCAAGGTCCTGGTGTTGTGCATGCTGGCTCTCTGTCATGAGTGTGCCATTGTTAATGTTATTAGTAGTACCTGCGCTTTTCCTACTATGACAAGTCAAAATGTCTGCTGTGAAAAAGGCCTATTATACCCTTGAATGTATGAATAAATTAATGCAAAGCTTAGCTTTACATTTACAGTATTCTACTCAAATTGGAAAATTGGTGGATATCCACCATGCTTTTTTTTTTTTTTTAGCAGTAATGTTCCCTCCCAGTCCCACCTTCAGGAGAACATGCCGGTTAGTCCCAACTGTCAGCAAATGCAGGAAGGATTCAGTATGCAGACATCTTGGTGTTTACAGACACACACACACACACACACACACACACAATGTCATACCCAGAAAGTCTACCCTTAGCTACAACAATACCATCGATCCGTCCACACACTCGGCTCAAAAATCTCTGGTATCAAGCTGTGGGTCAATCTCCTGCAATACACAACACAATCTCTGACACAATCGTCCATTATTTTCAAATCCATGTCAAAGATAGATATGAATGGAAAATAGCTTGAGTCTCCAGTGAGTAAGATGCTGTCCTGTCTCAAAACTGTGGCATAATAGCAATTGGGGGATAAATGATGTATCCCAGTCACCGGTCATTACAAGACAAACAGAGACCTAAAAACATAGTCACACTTGAACAACTGTATGTAATACAGTCTCGGTAACACAAAGAAATTTCATGTTGTGGTGGGTTTACCCTCCACTACATCTTTGCCTAAGTGCCATGAAGTACCCTAAAGAACAGGATATAAATCTGTTTATTGATTGTTTCACTGAGGAAAGACATGCTATCAAACATATTGACATATGGCATTCATCATAAATTAAACTGAGATTGAGGAATAAAGCATTATTGATGGCTGCCCTTTTGAAAGCATTTGGAAAAGGTCAGCATATATGCAGTTCTGTATCACAACATACTTGCTGCGATGCAAAACCGTGCTAATATTATTTTGCATTAGCCAAAAAGCTAATAAAAGATTTTCTAAACAGAAGTTGCATAGGCTGGCATGCTGTTTTATCACAATGAACGATACCACTCTGTGATGCAAATTAGACAGATTTTGTTCCTGCTTTATTAAATCTGAGCCAAAAAATCTCAATATTGCTGGACGTAATAAAAAGATACACAAAGCTATGTCATTCATTTAAAAAGATCTTTGTATCAATACTATTTCCTCTCCAGATTTTACTGAGCAACAGATTGAAACAAGACAAATGATCCTGTTATGAATCTAGGCTAAATCTGTCCTACAGTACATGGCAACTTCAAAATAACCCACATAACTGCATCACATCACACTTCTAACAAATTTGGCCCCCAGCAAAATGATCATGTCCATGCATTCGATATTAAGCAACAGGAGCAACAATAAAACCCATTTCCCAATGCAGCCGTGTTGTTCATTATGGGAAATAACTCAATGAAGCATGCAAAAGTGTCAGAAACTTCTTCTGGATTACACACTCGCCTCAGGCACCAATTTACCTGGGAGAGCAGGTCACAGGGGTGTTTGGGAGAGGAAGACATGGCGGGAGTGAGTAGGAGTGCGTGTGTCTGTTGTGTTATATGCAGGCACTAATAAAAGTCAGTGTTTGCAGAAAGAGGAAGACAACAAAGAGACAAAGAGCAAGTCAGAAAGTGTGAAGAAAGGAAGAAAGGGAACAGAGGAGATGGGCAGTAGTATCAGAGCTCCAGGATACAGATGACAACATGGTAGTTTAAGTCCCCATGAACTGAAAAATGCCCACTTACAACTATTCTTTCCTTCATGGGGACTGGACCTGCCCTCTGTCATAGCAGGAGATTCAGACAGGACAAGTCTGTGATGACTGATAAGATCCCAGGAGTGACACCATCACAGTATGCAACAAGAAAATTGCTCCTTTCGTAAAATGTTCACTATTTCACTGACAGCTGTACTAAAATTGCTAATTTAGTCAGAAATGTAACAGCCATGAGGCTTTCATTAAAAGGTCTACTTATATTAAAGTTTGAAAGAGAAAATGTTCCATTATACAAAAGTACACAAAAGTGTCTCAGTAAGCTTTGTCATCCATCTTTCTACATGACAACTGTTATGATAAACAAAATCCTAATGATGTTCAGTTCTGCTATCATATCCACCTTTTTCACCCCCTCTTGTGTCACGTCCACCCCTCCTCCCCTCCTCCCCTCGGTCTCTTCTCTCAAAGTTTTCAGGTTTTGAAATATTAATGCTGGGGAGGGGGTTGTGAACTTTTGTAGACTTCAGTCCATTTTGCTCACCAAACACGCTCAAAAGCTGTTGTGCTACTGCAGTAATAGAGGGCCTTTTTTTGTGCTTTGAGTAAAGTGCTTTGAATCTGGTAGGCTTTCGTCGAAGAGGTACATATCAAAAAGAAGAAAAACAAAAATCTCTGAGATGTTGAAAGTTCGATTTGACGTGTGTCTGGCAGTGGAGTTGAAATCACCCTATAGATACCTCCCGTGTCCGCTGTCAGTGCTCTCTATGGTAGTCCTCAGGGTCACACACACACACACACACACACACACACACTCACATAAGAACACAGTCACTCCCGCTTGTGTATGACTTCCTTCCAAGACCCCCCACAAGGATAATTAATGTTGCCCCGCTGCTCTGAAATATCCTTGATGAGACCCTGCATTCCCCTGTGAAGGAGACCACACACACGCCGGGGAAAATAAAGTCAATAAAGATTCCTGTCATGTCAGGTTGTCATCTCGGGGTGACATAAAAGTCTGTGACGTCTGACATTAACCAAAGGTCACGTGTAGACTCCTTCCACCGCCACAATGCCTCTGAGCCTCTAAGGGATACGCGCTACTGTATCATCAAATCACGTGTGTGGACGGGTGGGGGGGGGGGAGTTAAACAGGAAGTGATACACATCAAGGAGTGTGGATCTGTTTCATGATTGGACAGCGTTGTGACATAATCGCCGCTGGCAGCTCAAATCTGGATTTGGATGCTGAGGACTCATGATGATGAAAAAATGTTAGCTTGTTTTATTTGACGAGGGGCTTGTTTGCAGTCAGAGACACGCGCTCATCTGGGAACGATGTTGTAAACCGCTGAAGATAGAGAGTGACGGCACGGACAGGAACTGTGCTAACTTGGTATGGGATCTGATAGGGCATCTGTTATCTTGGAGCTCCTCGTCTATGACACACACAAACACTCGCGCACACACATTTGCTTGATATGCTGTGATGTACGATTTTTAAGGCATCGTCTTGGCAAGCACTTTCTCTCTCTCTCTCTCGTGCGTATGTGTGTGTTTGCCTAGGTCTCACTCAGCACTTCCACAGCTGACATCAGGAGGGCAAGAGCTACTGTACCAACCAGCCAGCCAGGCAACCCCCATCCACAGCCCTGCAAAGACTCTGGATCTATGCATCCATGTGGTTCTCTCTTTCTGCTCTCTATCTCTTGTCTCCCTGTCTTTTGATATCAGTGCACATTGTTTTCTCATGTCTCTTTCTCCTTGTCTCCTTACATCTCTTATATCACCCTCCTCTTTCATCATCCATGCCTCTCTCTACTTTCTTTGTCCAATTCTCTCTTATTTTCTTATATGAGTGTCATTCTTTCTGTGCCTTCTTCTCCAGCCTCTTGTCATTCTCTCCCTACTTCTTCCTCTTTCCCTCTGTCTCTCCGCATCTGTCTCCATCCCTCGCTCCTGTGTCTCTGTGCGCATCCCTTCCCCTCTCCTTCCTCTATTCCTCAAAGCAAACACTGCCTCTCCTTGTCCCCAGTCAAAGACTCTCCTCTGTCCTCTATCCACCGTTTTGGAGAGCCACTGCAGGCCTGCCGCTCAGTATTCACAGTGGCCACGTGGCCTGACAATGGCTCATTTCAACCTCAATTTCCCCCGAAATGAATGGGAGCCCACCCCGGTGCACGCGGCATGCCTTTTAATTGGCCCAAGTTAGATTCAAACCATTAAACCACTGATGTCGACACACCTCCGCCGCACCCATTGGCCCCCCACCCCCACCTCAATTCACACACACACACACACACAAACACAAACCCTCTTTCCCTCTCCGGCTGCCAGAACATAAACGTCTTATCTCTCGGCCCCAACCAAGCACAGACGCCATGAATATTCAGTAGCTTCCATCTCCGTTTCGGCAGACAACAGTAGGCGCATGCACGCAATAGCTTGCATACACACACACACACACACACACACACACGCAGAGAAAAACACACACAATCATGCACACAGACAGGGCCTTTCTCCTGCCGCCGCTCTTTCAAAACGGGCATTGTTAATGCTTTGCTGAGTTTAGCTCATTTGTCTCTTTCCCCTCATTTGCTACAGTATTAGCAGTGTATATCTGAGAGGTATTGATTAAAAGCCAAGGGAGAACCACCAGTGCAGTTCTCACAATGTGCAGATATTAGCCCATTCTGTGGACACCAAATCAACTTTTTTCACTTTAGAATATCAAAGACTTACCTGTACCCAAGAGAAAGACGATGAAAGCATGAAACAGAGAAGGTGAGAGAAAGGTTTAGATTTATACTCTGCAGTATCAGAATACGACACGACCATGTATGGTGTATGATGATGTATATTTATACAGGATAAAGCTAATCGATCATGTAATTTTCTGTTGAAAAACACCATTATCATGTGCCCAGCATATATCAACACTAATTAAGCTAAATCGAAAAGGATGCAGCCTTTGACACTGAGATCAACTGATCAAAAATCGGATTAACACAAATTGTCCTCGCTGCATCTAAAAACAAATAATGTGAATTAATATGAAAGGCTTAGCCTTTAAAAAATAAGGTTAACAATGGCAAGTTCATTTAAAAACAAAAGCTCTGCCTTTGACGGCTTTGCCAGATACAAATGTGCTTGAAGAATGCTATCTGTTACTATCAGTCAGTCATTAAACAAAGATCAGATTAATCAGTGAGTGCCCATGGCATCGGCTACAAAACCTCGTCTAATCAGAGGAAAGGCTGGGAACCAGGTGTGTTTCATCTCTCTGAAATACAGCCTGAACCCAGCCAAGAAGCCCAGCCGCAGCTCTACTCCAACAGCCCTTTGAAATATTTCACTCCAAATTCACAATAGCCCAATCCCCCCATGGATGTTGTCAAAGATGAAAGCGGTAGCGTGCACTGGTGCTCTGTCCGCACTGCTCTCTTTCTCTCTCTGCTCAATCTCTCTGGAATAGAGAGAAAAAAGAAAGTGAATACTCAAGCAGCTCCTGCACTCTTCAACCATTTTACACTACCTGCTTTGATCTCCTTACAGCATGCCGCCGTCATAGCAACAGATCAAAATCTCATTGTCTTTGTATTAGAAGCTTTTCGCCGTCATTTACCTTAGTTTGACTAACATGCATTTATTTGCTTGTCTAAACCATCCCTCTTCTCTCGCTTTCTCCCCCTGTGCCTCTCCACCCCTCTCACCCTCCAGTTGCTAGGAGGGCTTTCCTCCTCGTTTAGCTCGTTAGTGTGTGGCGGGCAGGATCAATTACGGGGGAATGTGAGCTTGCGTCGCGGTATCATTACCCAGCAAAAACTATATTAGTTCAGTCTGAGGGGAACCCATGGGCAGAAGACAGTCTGATTATTATACCAGCCTGCCAGCCAGCTAGCTACAGTTCCTGTTCTTTGGCAGCATCTGCTACTGATCTCCAGCCGGTACTGACCACGCACACTCCTCTATTATGTTCTGAGCTAGAGAGGATATCATGTTCACTTTGATCAGAATCAAAATCTTAACTGACAACAAAGGCACAGGAAATGTTCCTGGTGACGTGGTGGAGAGCGATATTCAGAATCAGACTTCATGTAGGCCAGTGTTTCAATTGGTGTTTCTGGGGAAGACATTTTCACGGACATGCAAGATTCGAAGAAAAAACACAATCTTGCATACACAGCAGAAGGACAGCACAAAGCTCAAAGACCTACATACATACAGCATTTATATTCAGCATTTAGGAGCCTATATAGATCTGTAGGCCTGGAAACCTAATGTAAAAACTCAAATAAAGGGACTTTAAAAAAAACATTGTTTTAACGTTTTGGTCTTTGGTGTAGCCTACAAAGTTGATGAAATGTATTTACCTACTAGTATTGTTGACTAGTATAGAACAAAGATACATCCATTTGCTAAAGATCATGTGATCGAATCCAAATCGTCCAGAATGGCTGCTGAATGGACCCTGTCTTTCTCAACTGCTGTTTCCAGGCTCATTCAGTCTCACATTTTAATCCAACATGGGGCGAGAGGTCCTTAATTAAAGTTGTAAGGAAAAATGGAAATTTAAACATCTCCATGACAACTGAGAAACTCCATCTGCAGAGGAAAATTGTGTGATACGACTGAAAGCTCCAGAAAAGCTACTAATGGACCTTGTTTTTGTAAACTACTGTGCCCTAAGTCAAGAATGGGTTTCCAACCTCAAATGCACGTACTCTATCATACTTGTGATGGTCAGTTAATCCTAGAATGATGGTTCAACGTGTCAATGTGTTGCATTTTATCATAGACATGATGCCTCCAAAACTAGGAGTAACATAAAGAGGTAGCTCTTTAGATTGCAGCTGGGCAACAACAATGTAATAAAGGGATAATAACTTGGTAACAACAGGTTAATACTGGCTTAATTCCATGGTAATAACAGAGGTAATATCTTAGTAAAAACGATAAGAACATTGATATAACTGTAACAAAGTGTACATTTACTTAAATACAATATAAAAACATTTAAATGCAGGTTAAAAGTATTCATTATGATCTGCAGGGTTGATTTGATCTGCTGTTCATCTCTGATGTCTTTCTCACTCTCTTCCTCCATCTCAATAACTTGCATCTGTTTCCCTTTTGTTCTGTACTGCTTTCCTCGTCTTCGCCTGCCTAAATCCCTTTTGTTTCACAGTCTTCATCCCTCTCCTTCTCTGTCCCCATTCCAGTCTTCATTTCTATTTATTTCTCTCTCGCTGGCTCTTTTCTTCTCCTTCTCGCCTTTCCCTCTGAGGGCAGACTTTAGGGAGTAATCCAGCCTCCTAGACAGCTGCACATCACCAGCTGTCTGAGAAAGCTGCACACTCTCTCTCCTCTTCCTCTGTCTACCTCCCTTCATCCTTCCTTGTCTACCCTCCCTCAGCCTCTCCTGCTTCATCTGAATACACAGAGTGGGTGCAGCCAGATGCAGCCCGTCACTGCTGTCAGATTGTGACACAAATTACCTCTATTTGATCGTTAATGGAGCCATTTAATGTCAACCAATTCTACACTACTACACAAGAAGAAAAGGATTTTTACTTCAGTCTAAACTATACCCCCATACAAAAACCAAATAAGATTTAATATCCAGGGTTGTAGTGACCATCGAATTCCTTAATGCACTGGTATCATTGATTAGAAGGGGGAAAAGGAACCTGGCGAATACGGACATAATCCTGTTTTCATGTCATTTGCTTCAGCCAGTCTGGATTACCAGCAGTTAACTGATTACTATCACTTTAACTGTAAATTAATATGGAATATGTATCCCCTTCAAAAGATATGCAGCAACTGTACAGTCAGTTTGATGTGGTTGGAAGAAAATGGTCACAGAGACAATTATCAATTATATAGTTCACCATCAATTTTGTTTCAAAGTGGCTGCTTTCTTTGCGTTCATGTGCACATTATTTGTAACTTTGACATATAAAAATCTACTTTTTAAGAAATGTGTGTGGAAATGATCAAATACTATATATATATAAATCTACAGAATAGTAATTTTTCTACCTAAAAAATGATCTTATAAGTAAAAATGGCATATAGTACTCATGATCTCAGTAGTGCAGCCCTGCCTGCTGTGTCAACCACACATTCATGTCTGTGTTGTGTAGCTGTAACTTTGTTCTACCCTAATTTACATAAATAGGGGAACACAATATTAAAGCTACTGCAAGACTATTGAAGTAAATTACATTATTCTGTACTAAAGTTTATATTTACATTGTATAAGGGTATAATTTCTTGATCTTGTTAGTCAAAATTTGTATTTCTTGTACTTAGTTCATTTTATTCTGCAATGCACTTTGTAAAACTGTTTAGGAAAAGATTACATGAACGTTGACCATGACAATGAGGCTTTTAATTCGACTCTTATGATTGCTATGTCTATCACTGTTTTTAAACTGATTGGGTAAACTAAGTTTAGCCAGTTTTACCCTCCGCTCCATCTCTGGTGCTATGTGTGGGACACAGAAATACTGCTGGCCCCCTGACGTGTTTTGTACAGCTGCCCTCATTATTCATTATTTCATGTTTGGGGATCATCCAGGTTACCAGTGAACAATGGCCAGTTGTTTCATGTGATGGGGATTATAGAGGACCACATGTCCACTAAAACACAAAACAACAGCCTCTACAAATGAATGGAGGAAAGGAAATAATGAAAATGCCCCTGTTAATGCAAAGCATGTGTAGCACATTAAAGCCCCATCGTGTACATTTACAGATCCTATACATAGCATACTTTAGTTCCATGTAAACAAGGTAAATTAAACGTAAACCTGAAGCTACCTTGGTGCCTCCTGATATTTGGATTTGTTAAGATTAAAAGTCTTCTGATTTGGGGTTACTTGCATATGTAAACATCCATCCATCCATCTTCTACTGCTTATCCGGGGCCAGGTCGCGGAAAACAAATAAAATTAAAATAAAAAAATACACAATTTGAAAGAACAATTAAAAGTATTATCCCCAGCATATCCAGCCTTTGTCATGAAACTTTTTAAGATTCAGTACAGCGTGGCATGGATGATGGCTAGGAAGGATCCTCATGGCAACTGCCCTTCCCAAATTCACTTTTATCCTCTCATAACTGTCAGGCAAGGCTGTGTGTGCTCTCTGCATCACATGGTTTATGCATTTCTCATGTGTGTGGAGAGAGGACAGAAGAATGGGAAGGGAGAGAGCGAGAGAGAGGAAGGGCAGCAACTCATGAGGTGAAAAGAAGACCCTGGCTGGAATTTTAATGCTGGAGTGGATGGGGCTGTTCAGAGAGATCCTCACGCCACAAGGTCACAGTTTCCATTCGCCAAGGCATATTAATTAAAGGCTGCTGTGTGGGATGGTGTACATGAGGCAAAGGTCGCGTTACACTGGCTTGCCCCTGTCACAATTTCATACTTCATGGGGTGAAAAAGTTCTGTGACAGATTCAGGACTTTGTTGGAGTTTCAGTGCCATAAGAAAAACTAGTTAAAAGGCGGTCCAGTTCTATGGGACATTGGCTTTTTAGATATATTGATGTCACATGAAACGTGTATATTTCTACCAACAAAGATTCCTAACAATGAATTTTACAGATTGGTATCCCTTTATTTTGACAGGCCAGTTTTGATACCTAGATGACCTTAGAGTAACTCTAAACCTCATCCTACTTCTAGCATCAAACAAAGACCAACTCAAATTCATATAAGAATGTATTGGTAATTTATTAGTAGAACTGCTTGAAAATCAGCAAATTTCAATGATGCATCATGATGATGAGGTTGATTATTATCATATACTGTGGGTTGAGTGTCTACTAGATTATCTGAATGGCTTTTTGCCTTAAAAATGCGATGTCATTTCCCTTTCTCTTGTCCTCTCTCTCTCACACACACACAGGGGAAATTATTCACTTCTCACTAGGAACTTAAACACACAGTCAACCACTTAACCAGCCTAATAGGGGTGATTTCCAGTGTAAGATTTCATTCAGCAACTGATGACAAGCCTCACGTCACTCCTTCCAACTGAAATAAGGGAGATAGAGACATTGTTGCCACAGAGACCGGGAACGAAACACTCCAGGATTTGCATAGGGCTTAATTTGATCTACTTGAGATTGCAACTTCCTTCCACTTGATGTAATTAAACCAAGAGATGTGACTAATTAAGTTGACGGAGAGCACAGCAAAGGCAGCTAATGAAACGGCGGAGGCAGATGATAGTAAATATTGACAAGGAAAGTTGATAGGGAGAGAACAGTATCACAGGGTGAGGACTATAAGGGCTGGCGCAATGGCAGGGTATTCATCATTCATCACGCAGATGATGCAAGTGTGTGCCTGTAATATGAGAATGTAAGATGTCTTTCTATATAAATTGTTGTATGTGTAAGTGTAACATAGGCAGCCAATGCACAGCTAAGCTTCTTTTGCATAAACTTTGATTTGATCTGATGATCACAAGTAAAGAAAACTTAAGACTTGATTTTTGGAGTAAACCCATGACTGAAAAACTCCCTGCTGGGTAGCTTTGTTAGAAGTTAGCTCTCCAACTACATTGGTTTGCCTAGTAACTCTAGCCCCACAAGGACACACGGATGAACTTTGCTTTGCCCCTTTCTGATGTGACCGGGCCTTTAGAAATAGGAACGTAATGAATTACAAGTAGCTAACGCCATGATAAAGACAGCAAAAGAGAGCCAAAAATAAAAATGGGCGGAGCTACGATAACATTATGTGAGGTTTTCTTGTACCAATAAGGTTACTGAATGTAAGGAAAATACCAATTCCAAACGCGGTACTGTACTTTTAAGGCTACCGACCGAATTATGTTGGTACTACCGAGGAGCGATTCACGTTAAATCAATCGGTGCCAAATTTCAGTACGTGGGAGCGCTTCTGGGTGAGAGAGTAAAGTATCGAGAAAGAGAGAGAGCAAAACTACGTCACCCCTGCTGCCTGTTTAAGTCACAGTGTGTGTGCATAGTGCGTGGTTTACCAAGAGAGAGCGAGCGGCAGAGAGTGACGGTGAATGTGAGCAGTGAAGCTGTCAATCTGGCAGTAAACTGTACAGTGTAGGTTACAGTCTGTCAGTGAATAAAGGCTGCAGCTTCTCAAGACCAAGGTAAAGCACCCTTGTGTTGTTTCCTAACCGCTGGAATAGTATCGCTATGACGATCAGCTCTGCCTACGTTGAGGGGATAATTTGTAAAATCACACACTGGGGCAGCATTATGTTGTTTGGTTCAGTGTAAAGAAGCAAAGCGGGTGTAATGACGGCTCTTCTTTACGGCAGTATTGCGGGATCTCTCTGTAAAAAGGGCTACTGAGTGAGGGCAATGGTGGGCAGAAAGTGGTCACAAGTGTGGTTACACTTTTAAAAACTTGAGGCAGAAAACACTCGCTGCATAAGCTGGCCACAAAACTTTAAGTGAGGCAGCGAGGTCAAATCTTCTAAATAAATAACAATGTTGAAATTGAGAAGTTGGACTTATTTTTTACAAGTGGAATTACAGAGCGAGAGAAGGTACTGGGATCGGTTCAAATGTGAATGAACCCGACCCTAAGCACAGTCTGTACATGGCCACACAGAGGTCTAATCAGGCAATATAAGTGAAAACAACTGTGGGTGCGGGCCGTGTGTGTGTAGGGAGATGCTTGTGAAGCCCTGGAACATTTCTCAGGTTAAATGTGACACCATCTGACTGACTGTTAATGACTGTCCCAGTGAGATGCTAAAGATGTTAAAGACACAAATAATTAGTACTCCTTGTAAATGGGCCTCGATTGAACCTGGGCTAATCGCCAATAGCAACCAATAAAACACCAGTAAAAATGTACAGAAGTCAGCCCTCAGACATCAAACACATATATACACTACTAAGGCACACACATCTACCTGACAAGACTATGCACATTCTGTATGTATCCTTATGCACCTTATATTTGCTCCCCGACGAGTACACACACTGTACACATACCAAGAGCCTCTTCACCTGTTGCACACACTCATATTCCAATCCAAGAGGCCTGCCTATTAACATTTGGCACATGTTGAGGTGTATAATTGCTAATCTGTGCCGAGGCCAGGGGCCTCGTTCACTTCGTTTAGGCCTTTTATGGTGCCGCGGCAGACGGAGAGAGGGGAGTACATAAAGGAACAGATGCTAACATCACACTACTGGTCTACTCTGCCTTGTTGCCTCTGTCTCTACTGTACATGCCATATCTATTTGATTATCAACATTGAGCACAGTCATAATATTATCATGATATTAAAACTCAGTTTTATTTAAATGTGGCTTCCATCAACAGAATGCACATTTTCAGTCTTATTACATACAGGAACATTAGATATAATCACTGATTGTGATTTACTGGGTTCAAATGGAGCCACTCAGCAAAGCAGAACAGGCAGCACCCGCGCACTCTTTTACCTTTAATTGAATTTTAATCTGTGTTTGCGGTCACAAATCATGAAGTGCAGGGTAATTATCTATTAACGATAATGTTATTGGATTTATATGGAAATGCCCAGGCAGCAAACTGAACTTGGTGGTGCGGCCCCCGAGCACACAGTGTAATCAGCGGATGTTGCTGGCTGGGCAGTGGCTTTTGTGGCAGATACAAGACAATGGCAATTCTGCCTCCATGCTGCCTATCTTCCCTGTGATATATCTCTGCTTTTCTCTGTGTCTGCATCGCTCTTCCACCCCCTTGCTACTCTCTCTGTCCTCTAGTGGTCTCATTAGGGCGGGACGGTGAAGGGAAGGTGAGATGGTTACTGTGACAACAGCAGAGAATGACGGGCTGAGTGGCAGAGTGGTGTCTGTGTGTGTGCAGATGCGTATGTGTGTGTGCACGTGTGTATGTGTGTGATTGCAAGAAGCTATTCAACAGTATTCATTATCATATGTGTATTGTACAGTATAAGTCCCTGAAGGTGGCTATTTCATGCTGCTTTTCAATGCACAATAAAGTCTGTGAAGTCGGCTACAGCTGAATATCAGTTATTTTGTCTAAAACATACACTGAAGTATTTGAGCTGATATATGTTTGCTAAAGAGAAGTGGTAAAAATGGAAAGATACAACAGGACAAACCAGAGTTGCGCACTACGGCGCACCACAGCAAACAAGGTACAAGACAACAAAACATCATTGCATAATTGAGTAGGCCATCCATTAAAGTCCTTATCTATTTCAGGGGAATTAGGCACACAGAATCTGCTCACTGCTCCACAGTGCCAGGAAATGATGGGCAGAACTAAGGGGCAGAGCTAAGATTAGACCGGAGTGATTGACAGGTTGATAGAGCCAACTGGAAGCCTGCCATTCCTCCCTTAAGATAGTCTCCTTACAGTAATGAAGCAGAGTGAGCCAGCTCTACATGAGGGCATAAGCAGCCAAGGAGATAATGAGGAAGTTAAGGACATTCTGTGCATCCCTTCCTCTCTGTCTGTCTTACTCACTCTCTGTCTCTGCTTCTTGCTCGGGGACTGAAATAAAGAAGGGGAAATGTCATTGGAGCCCTGAGACTGTGACATCGACCTCTGACCTTGACCGTACTCGTGAAAACACACACCCAAAACCCACAGAAAAACCAGAAACCAAAGAAAGAGCGTCCACACCATTTTTATAGGCCTGCAAGGAGTCGAAGAGACAGAGCAAACAGCACTGTGGGGAGTCTGCAGTGTGGATGCTGCCTCCTGTGGTGCGGATGACCTTTCCAACACCACGTAGCACTGCAAGTCTCTGATAAGACCAGCTGGAAGGTGACAAAATGCCCTCGTGGTGGACACAGTACCCACACTGGAGTCACACACAGGGGTAACCAGCTGGCCTAGAAATACAGTTTGACTCAGGTCACTGGTTCAATTTCCGTTTCCGACAGCCGGGCGTATTGCAGGTCAGACATGGCAGCTGGAAGGTTGCTGGCATTAGATCTATGATCCCCTGTAAGAATGCTGAAGCACTTTGAAGAAAGGTACGGACCCCCTAACACTCATAATGCACTGTTGATGACCCTCTATTATACTGTAGGCTTCTGAAAGAAAAACAGAGAGAGAGTGTGCATTGATCAATCATCAATACTGCGTGTAAAAAACTAATCTTCTGCTGCACATGCAGGTGCGTGATTCTTCCCCTGACAAGAATTCAGCCATATGTGCATGTACAGTAAGTCTAGATACAAGCATACTGATCTCAGTAAAAAAAGAAATTATGTTACTGGAAGGACAGAACTTTAAAAAAATCTACATTAATGCATGAAAAATAGATGTGATAAGATGGCCCCAAGGGACAGCCAAAAAGCATTTGGAGGACTTTGCAAAAAATTTTCCTTTTCAACATTAATTATCTTCAGAGAATTCAACAAGAGTCAGAGTGAGAGGAGGAATGTAGAAAATTAAAGATGAAAGGAAAAGATGAGAAGGCTGGTGTGTCTGCATTAAATGGAGCAGAATATGTAAAAGCACAGCTTGTGTGACACACTGACACGCTACACTTCCTTTTAAGCTCTGCTGTTCTGGTTCAGATACCTTCTGTGATCCAACCTGCACTGTAGCATACGCCTACATGTATGCACACACACACACACACACACACACACACAGGAGCAGTGACCCTGTCTTTGGACTATCTAAAGCACAGAGGTGGTAACAGGATCAGACTGAATGAATGTGTTCTTGCCACATACGCTGACAGGCCCACCAATACTAACAGAGCTGGGTCCAGTCCAAATGACCAGACATTAACACACACACACACACACACACACGCACACAAACATGCCCAAATTGAAGCAGTAGTAATCTGATTATATAGCAGCTGTCACAGCCGGCTTTCATTGCCGTGGTTTATGAGTCACTACACACAAGCACACATGGTTACATTCACATACACACATACAGGCAGACAAGCTAATGTCCAAACACATACTGTACATAAACATTCACCAATATTATCTCCATATAAGCAACTACTCTGCATTAGCTAAATAAAGATGCCAGGATTAAGTATAATCAACAGATCAGAAACAATGTTCACAGTGAACATACTTCCTCTGCAAGACGTTTACTGGCAGCATTTTTTGCAGATAGGCCATTACGGATATAAAAATTACAAATGGTCTTAGTTACTACTACAAATATTCTTTAAATAAATATTAAAATGCCTATAATGACTTGTCTGAGATGGGACTTGAACTCGGCCTGTGTGTGTCAAAGGTGAACTCTTTCACCTTGTTGACCTCCACACCCTTACTTTTGCTGTACTATATAAACGTCACACTTTCTTCCTGTACTGCCAACAAATATTCCCCGTGAATGGAAATCACTGAAACAAATTCGTTGCATGTGAATGAAAGTTTGTATGTCCTCCCCTATGGGTGCTTGGTTTCCTCCCACAATGTGAAGACATGCAGGTCAGAAGGTCTGTGCCCAATGCATGCTGTGATAGGTTCTAGCCTTCTACAACTATGAACGAGACAAAAAAAAAAAACCAGATGAATCATCCCTTATTGATTTCACCTGTGATGTCCATTTGAGTCATGAAGGACAGATGTAGATAAAGGAGAGACAAGGCTGATGGAAAACAAATGTGCAGCCTGGATGTGAGTAAGAAATTGAATGTGCAAATCAGACAGCAGCTCAATATCAGCAACTTGTTCCGAATCCTTTCTACACTGATTGCACATTATAGACAAATGCAACAAGATAGAGAGAACTCAGTCAATAAGGATGAAACAGACTGAATGGTTGGTCTCTTCCATTTGAATAAACACACAAACACATTCAGCCGTCAGTCTTTTTCTTCCCAGACTCTTTTCATATCTCTTCATTTCTTCCATATCAGAGGTAATGGGAAAAAATGGAAATGTGCCTGTCAGTCAGAAAGTCCTGGTGCTGACATCAGGGGCAAGGGCTCCCTTTCCACAGTGATGAAAAGACATCCTGTGACAGATGAGCCAGGGCGACCATCAGTTGGTCAGTCTGCATGTCAATCAGTCAATCGTTGGAGTGTCAGGAATTTAGTGGGTCAGTCAGTTAATTAGTGAGTGAGTGAAAAGTCCATGTGGCTGTGTAAGTTAGTAGCCAGTCAGCCAGCCAGTCGGTAAGTCTCCACTTAAGTCAGTCAGAGAGTCAATTGAAGCCAATATGTTAATCAGTGACTGGTGTCAGTCGGCCAGTCAGTGATGAACCAGCAGTTCATGAAGAATAATGACAGTCTGACGCAGCCAGATGTTTCTTAATAGCTTTAGAATGTGAAAACATGTGAAAAGATTCATCCTGCCGAAACTGCCAAGCGGGAATAAAGCTGGAAAGGGCAGCAATATTAGTTTAAAAAAATCCACAATTTCATGGACGCAACACAAAACATTTACAGTGAAAGGAGGGGGAGGGGGGGATTAGGGTTGACACCCCCCCCCCCCATTGACACTTGAGGTAAAAGTCACCATTTCACTGGAAAACACCTGCTAGCCCGACTATAAGATCAAGAATTAGCAAGCAGCTGGAAACTGTTTGCTCTTGTCTACTGTGAGTGTTTCCCGTTCCAGCAGGGGGGATAGAACAGACTGCATAATGCCGAGACAGAGAAAAAAGAGAGAGGGTGGCAATGTGAGGCCTCTCTGATCACATCCACGCTGCACATCAAAAATCAGAGGCGGAAAACGTTCACTTTCATCATCTGAGAGTCGTTTGCTGAGAGGAACTGCACTTTGTCGTTGTCTTTGACTGCTACAGGAAAATTGTGTCTGTAGTGCGTCTGTGTGTTTGTGTGTGCATATGGGTGTTCATTAAATGTACGCGTGTGCATCAGTGTCTGAGTGTTCCTGTGCATATGCGTGTGTGTATTTAAGATGACACAGGGGGTGGTCACACTTACAAACAGAATGGCATATGGTGCCTTGCTTTTTGGCAATCACGAGTGACAAGTGAGCAGGGGAATCAACAGCGAACGCAGAGTGTGTTGAGGGGTTGGGGGTAGCAGTGGGAGGGCTTTGCTTAACGATCTCATCTGCATGTGTGTGTGTGTGTGTGTGTGTCTGCGCGCATGTCTACTTCCACCCTTAGGCAATACACTACTGCTTTATGTAGATGAATGTGGAACAGGTCTCGCCGTTTAGCAGCATTATATAAATACATTATAACAATACTGAGCAGGAGCTCAGCACAGAGCGGCTCTGAACACAACGTCAACAGTTACCTCAGGGCACATTTTTCTTCCTGCGTTCAGATTGAAAGATGAAAATGTTTCACACAGTCCCACCACCCCTCACCCCCTCCACTGCCACCCTAACACACAAAAACCTTCCTACAGTGCTAATTGCTGGCCCCAAGAGGCAGCAGAATGGGGGCCCAAGAGAAATGTCCAGTTTGTAGGCTGGTGTCTTCTGGATTAGGAAATGGTTTAACATCTGTCAACATTATCTGATTCAGAAGCATTAGTCCAGCATTGTGTTTTACCCTGCGCCCTCAATGGAGGACACTATGTCTTTGTGTCTAATTAGGATTGGAAGTACTTCCAGGAAGTCCTATATTGTGGAAAACTTGTTATTCCTTTAGAACAGAGTTTGCAACTTGACCACTATAATTTTACGATGGGTGCAATAAGGTGACCGTTGTCATAACTTTCCAGAGTTGTACAAACCTAGCACCAGACACATCTCTGCAGTCGTTTGGCATCTGATAAGCCTTCAAAACCATGGATCTATTATTCAAACTATTTTACCCTTGCATTTTCAGGGCAGCGCTGTTTTCAGGCTGAACGCCAGGTAAGCCTGTGCCCAGGAGACTGCAAGGTCTGGTTACCATTGGGTCATCTCTTTGCCCAGTGGAGGTGATATTGCCTTATAGGCCCATGTATAACATTCCAAGGAGACCTGTAGGTCATAAGGATTAACAGGTGGCGCAAACTAGCTAATCCTTACCACGTACAGTACCGCAGTTACACCCTAAACCTGCAGAGTCCTACTGCAGAATTCACTGTAGCCAGGTACGGTACGACGTCCCTTGCCTCTGCACACGCCTCTGGATAGGAGGCAGTGTTGAGCTGTGACACATCTGCATTTAAAGCGACAGTGAAAACAGCCATCTCAGACAGAGAGACAAAAGGACTAGACAGGCGCCAAAGTGCTTGATTTGTGAGGTATTTTCTGCTAAACACTTTTTTGGACACAGGGAACTGTATTGACTTGTTAAAAAAAACGGGGACCTTTAATTCAGATTAGCCTGGAATATAACCCTCCGCTCAGTCCAGCGGGGCTCTGAGTAATGTAGAGAGAATTATATTAGCTAGCGTTAGCAGAATGACAGCTATTGTGAATCTTGATGTGCCTGGCCGCCATGCTGATTGCTGCCTCACTGTACATGGCCCTGGCCTCCTGGATAATAGGAGACTATTTTTAGAACAGCAGGGGGGGGTGAGAGAAATGGCTGAGAAGAATAGGGATGAAGCAGAGTGGGAGAAAAGAAGGTGAGAGATAAAGGGAGATTGCATTGACAATCGTGCAACACTGAAGTAGCACAGGGAAGACAGGAAAATGTTATGGGCAACCAAGCAACTAATAAGCTTGAACCTCAGCACTCTGCATAATGCGACAGCTCATTACCACCCAATTAGGCATTACAATGCCTTGCTTACTGAGGTTTATTGATGCAAATCAACCAGGAAAAGATACCCTGGTGCCAAAAAAAAGGAGGTGAAATTGGATGAGAATTTGTCGAAAGTACAGGCTCTGTGGCAGTTCAATCAATTTACAAAGTCTCTGTGGGGTAGGTTATCCAAATTAGTATGTGATTCTGACAATATGGAGCTGATTTTTTTTCACCCTCTCGTAATCAAGCGGCCGAGGTTTCCTCTGATGATATTATGATGACCCTTTTTACTTACAGCAGAAAGCCTCCCGCTTTGTTTCCAGTGATGTCATTTATTACACCATCTGTCTGACACTCATATACTTGGCATGCAACGTCCCCCTTCACCTCTTCCTCCATCCTCACTGCTGATCACACGCGATCATTGCACGTACGCAGATACTCTCCCGTCACTGTTACAAATCATCTCACTCCTTGTCTAACACACACACGCACGCAAATATGCACCCATAGACACGCACACACTCACAACCAACCCTTGAAATGTCATGGAGAAGCGTAATGTTCCCTCCTGCAGACAGCCACCAGGACACTTTAATTTCTTTATTTTCTTCTGGACTTCTAATTCCCCTCCTCCCATATGCTGCCTACATGGATTATCACATGGTACTAAACTCAGTCTGGATCAGGCCTGAGGTAATTACTTTAAATACATAATACTGTGTGTGTGTGTGGGGGGGGGGGGTGTCCACTGCATTGATGTTTAAGTGAGATGTTGTCTCAACAGTTGCAGTCCTGCTCTGCACTACTTTGCAAGCCGAGGTCAACACTACTGTGTATATGATAAATATACACAATTAGGTGGTTAGCTATAATATATAATGCATTTCCTGTCACCACTCTCTCATATGATGACTATCAAATATGGCACAACAAAAAAAACATGTTAAAATTTCTTAGCGATTAGCAAAACTATTACGGTTGCTGTGAGGTCAACCACACATATATAAACACAGACACGCACACACACACGTGTCTCCACCCAGGGACTACAGATGAAATGCTTTTAGCTATATCTGGTACAATACATGCATTACATGTATTGTGATTAATTTCTGAAAAAGCAGTAGCGCTAGTGGGAGAACAAGCACATAATAGGAAACATGAGGAATGCTTTGTTGTCATTTTTGTTATTTTCAGCTCACTACTTTGACAAACATGGTAGTTGTATAGTTTTACAACTAGAAGAGTTTAGGAAGTTCACACGGAAACACAGTGTTTTCCTCTAATGATGCAACTATTGTAATGTGATCTATAACACAGTTTAATGTTTGAAAAAATTATAACTTCAGTTTCAAAACTCATACATTTTAATTGTAATAGTCACACTCCACAACTATCTATTTACTTTATGTACTGTGTCTGAATGTGTTTAGTGTTTAGAATACTAAATCATGTAACAGCACTGTGTTCATTCTAAAATAAAGCTCATACAATATGTATTTTTCAATATCTACTGTAGATTGCTTTAATATTGCCAGCAATTATAGGCACAGCCAGCAATAAGGTGTTTGCAACAGCTCCTATTTAAATTAGGAAATTGAGCATCAGGTTTGGTTTGTTCATGTTGCTCCCTGCTGATGTGTGGCCTCAACACCAATTGCAGCTGTTTGTATTTAAATAATTCAACAGACAATAACTGTAGTCATATATCTTGAAGAGTAATACGGTTATTATAGATCAAATTCACTCTCACAGGAGCTAGCTGTGGAGGGATCTGGGTTTCTTTGCTACATCATTTTAAGAGGAGGGAGCCAAAGCAGAGAAAAGACCAGTCTCCATTTTGTTTCTCTACCAAGGACACAGAGGAAGGAAGACACAAGCACAGAATTTCTACCCAAATATGTCCAATTCAATGTGAGATATTTCCGACATGTCTCACACACACACACACACTGCACATAAGGAGTAATACACACAGACATTTAATATACACACAGAAAAAAAGAGCACACGCACACACACACACACACCATCAGCCTGGGTCGAGCTAATATTCACGCGTCAGGTGGAACAGTCCATTCGGGGTGAGAACAGAGGGGTGCAAGTGTGCTCACAGGTCCAGTCTGGTTGCTTTTAATGGACCAGTGGTGTAGTCCGATAAAGGGCAGCCATCTATCTGCACCCACCCAGTCAACTCTGACACTGTTTCCAAGGAAACGCCACCCGCGGGAGCCAGAAAGGGAGGGTGGGACCTTGAGGGAGCATAGTCTCCTGTGCTGTCAGAGTGCCAGGAGGAAGGAGAACAGGGATGGAGTGATATAAGGGTGGAGGAGTGAAGGGAAAGGAGAGATAGAGGGGGGATGGGAGATACAAAGGAGGGGTGCACCAGCCGCCTCACAGGGGTTAACTTTAATCAGACATGACACGCACACACCCCAGGAAAAAAGAGTGACAAATGCAACTAGGATCACACACTCGCATAGATACACTTTCACAGGGAGAGGCTGACTGTCACACACGTACTGTATGCACAAATGATATACAGCAGACACACTTTGTGCACGTGTGTGTCCGTGCAGGCGTCACTTTCCTGCAGACCGGGATCACAAGAGGCTTTGCGAAATGTGCAGCAAACACAAAAAAATGACACGTCATATTTCATTTTCAGATCATTTTCTTTTGCTTCTCTCCAGATTGTCGGAGAGACAGAAAAGCCACTGATGCAAACGGCTGGGATGGAGATGCCTTCCCATAGCCAGGCCCACTGCATCATCATCCAGAGACCAGATCACACTGTCACCTCCAATAATGTCACACATTAACAACTTCATCAGTCATCATATGGGTTGTGTCAGGTATTTGTTCTGCTTGATTCATTCATATGCAGAGTATACTACTCAAGCTTTAAAAAACACACAGAGGCAGCACACAAAGCTAACATGTTTGTGTTGATATATACAGTATGTGGCTGGGTGTCAAACCTCAATATGTTTTGGTAGTGACCAAAATGTGTCTGTAGCACAGAATATCAAAAACTGTTGAGTAAGTTAGCATTGAATGTCCAGTCTGATTCATAATCTTGTTTACTTATTCTTTGATTTAAATCCTAATTTTGCCAATTTTAGGCTGTATTTTAAAGATGGGGTATGCGATTCTAAATCAATCACGATCCTCTAGCAAAATCCAGTGTTTGTACACACCCCCGACCGGGTGATTGGGAAATAAACAAAGCGGCTCGGACCGGGCCTCACAACACTATTCCAGCCATGATTTGTGCGTCAGTATCGTTAAATGACTTGCCCCCGGACATTCAGCTTACTTTCTCGTTTGCCATGATGTGCTGTTGTTGTGCTGTACGCTGTCCGGAGCTGCTGTGCTGCTCTGGGAAACCGTCTCGCCCTCTCTGCATGTTAGCTTCACAGCAGCGACTGTAGGGACAGTTTGCTGACCCACAACCTAGCTAACGTCACTTGCTGTGCCGTTGATTCTCCAGAATCGCATACACCACCTTTAAGTTCTTGCACAGGTCAGCATTTAACATTTGAGAAGTTTGGCTTTTTTCGGAAAATAAAAAAAGGTTTAGTACAAAAACTATTTTCAAAGTAAGGCATCATAAAAACATCTTGTTATGGTATCAGTACAGAAACTTACTGATATCAGTGCCCTATATGTTTCAAAATTCCAGTATCAATCATTCTCTACCCTATCCAAAGATCTTGGCTACCAGTCAGTCATTGCCAGTCTCAGGTAAATCTGTGTCTATCATTAAACATTTGTTTCCTTTTTGTCGCCTCCTTCCTGCCAGAAGAAATAAATGTGCAAGTTAACATAACTAAGACAAAAGTTATACAATGTAGATTTGATGCACCAAAAATTAGTTCAAGTTAAATTTGGTATGAAAGTAACGACTAATAGGAGCAACATATTCTTTCTGTTTAGTTTCTCCTCACCACTCCACTTATACTTTACATGCTTCAGTACACTTCACTGCTATACAACAAACATACCATTCTAAAGTCATTACCATCATTATTACAAATCCACACTAGATAAAAACCAGTCTACACAGCACTGAACTACATCGAAGTACACCGGCCCAACGACACTAGAAACAATTAGAAGGTGTAATCTCTGCACATCTATCTGCCAGGAGGCCTGGGCACAAACGCTGAGCAGAGAGAGAGAGGGAGAAAGGAGGAGAAAATAACCATTATTATCAGCAGACAGGGCTGTCTGCACTGCAGGCCTGATCACCTTCTTTACACACACACGCGTGCACACACATTGTGGGCTTTGTACAATCACATGACACACACACACCTCCTAGTTTGCTTTGTAATTTTGACTTTTTATGGACAGTTAGGATCACCAGTGCTTTTGTTGTGCAGTCTGTCGCCATACTGTGATTGGGAAGTTGTAAAACCAAAGGATTTCTCATCCATCTATGTCCTAATGCTGTCATCCTCCTTCTGCCTGGCTGCTGATTACAGTCTGTGTACTGTCTAGCTGTGTAACACTGACTTAATGTTATTTTGCTTGAGCAGAGCCATTGCAGCGACCCAGATGTCCATATATTATAATCTAATCTAAAATGATTCTGGCTCTGGATTGGCTAATCCAACACCACTCTTCTTAATCTGACGTCTAATAGACGACATCTGGACAAGACGACATAAAAAAAAACACGGCCCAAAGACAATCTGATTGACTTGTTTGGGAACGATAATCTTGTCTGTACAGTAACTTTGTTCATGTAAGCATGAATTTATCTGTGTGTTTACCACTGAGCACCACAGACAAATGTTATCTTTTCTTTGGGACAAAGCTTACAAGGAGACATTGCAGTAATAGTCTGGCATCAGATGACACTCGATAATGTGATTTTTTTTTAATTAAATTACTTTTTAGCATGCCGAGTGAACAACATGCTTATTTTAGTTTGGAATTTGGCAAGCAAATAATTCAATTGTAAAGAATGAAATTGTTAATGAATAGTTAAAACACACTCCTCAAGTGCACCTTTTCTTTTGCCAGACAACATGTGTCTCACTGCATTCACACCTCTGCCTAAAAAGAAATGAATAAATACAGAGTCTATTTCTGCTGGTGTCAACACGATCCTTTGAGTGTGTAATGGCTCAAATCATCAATAATCAATTGAATGTGTCACCTAGCAGAGGCAGCTCCTCTCATTTGGACCGCTCTTTTTTATTCTGTCCACTCTTGAGGTGTGATACGAGCCCTGCGGAGAAGCTGCAGGAGAACTTCTCAAAGAGCATAGCAACAGACATGTCTTCCCTGGAAAAATAGGATTGGCTTCCGTGAAGCCGACTCAACGCTACAGATACAACACACACTTCAGTTCATTGATTATGCGCCCAAGCCCCTCAGAGCCCAGCTTTACAAGTGATGTCTTCCCCTCTTCGCCTTGCTCACTCTCCGCATAGCTCCCATCTTCACCCTCTTGCTCAGATTCAGAGCCATTTACCTCACAACCGCATCAATATTTTAGTCCTCCTGGAGGCGGAGACTTGCTTTTTTTTGTGTACATTGCTATTGTTTCCCCTGGATAATGAAATGTTAATGTTATGTGGGCATGAGAGACATGCTGTAGACACAGACACAGGACAAAGAGCAAAAACACCAAGAGTAGAGAGCAGCTTTGATTTGGACACACAGTATTCAGGTGGACACTTTCTTAATAGTTACAGTTGGGACAGTTGCAGTTACAGTTAGTGGCTGAGCAAATTTTCAAGTAACAGTGTTTGGCTCAAAGGACGAGGCTGGCAATATTGGATATTTTTTGTTGTCAACAAATCCCATGAAAACACCAAAACCGACCAACTAAGTATTGCCAAAACCTGATGTACTGTATTCCTCTGTGTCAGACAGCTCCATTATTCTTTACAAACAATTTAAAACACATTCCTTTATTACGCTGAACACGAGCACTGTAGTGTGTTTTATACAGGCGTGTGTAGTACAGCTGCCCTAAATACTCACTAGTGCAACAAACTTTTATTATTCCACAGCTGAAAATAGTCCCCAACAAAATAACCAATTACTCCTGTTTGACAGATATTTTCCAAATTTACAGTGCATAGCTGTTTTATGAAATCTATTCACAAAATGAACCCATACATTCATGGTTAGTTTTAAAAGATTTACATCTTCAGTAGGAACCAATAGACTTGGTGCCACAGACCGGGTAAGGACGTCAGAAGGTTCTGAGAGACAAACTAATGCATTGGTAGTTTTGTCTACTGTTTTGTCTATTGGTATTTGTTGACAATAACAAAAATATAGAATAATTTCAATTAATGTTTAATTTAATCCATTTTTAAACATCTAATCTTCTTAAGTACTCTTCAAATTTAAGTAAAGGTATGGCAATTATAATGTTACTTTTGCAGACTAAATATTCTTTATGTTTCTTATTTATTGTTATATTGAGCTTTCAGCGATGTGATGGATCTAAATTATGGAGATTATGGAGTGCGATACATCAAACGATTTTCACAAACCATGCCAATGAAGGAGTAAATGCGCGCGCGCCAAAAATAATTAAATCATTCTACTTGAGAGTGTTTTATTAGTCTTTGGACTTGTGGACATGAGAGCTCTACAAATTATACAATATGGGGTCTACACACCGTAGCGTGCTGGTATTTCATGCTATCTTTCAGCAACTGTCTATTACCATCCGACACACTGAGAGGTATAAAACGCAGGCGCCAGGGCAGAGGAGGCTGAGCAAACAAACACACCGAGAGCTGGGGAGAGAAACGACAGATGTATTGAAAGCTGTTGAGGGATGTGTTTTTTCTTTAATGCTGTGCATACTGTTGACTGAGGGAGAAGGGAAGAAGGATATGCAGCAGAGAGAGGGCTGAAGGTGTGTTTCAGTAAGAATGAAATCCTTTTATATAGGTGTTAACCAAAACAAGGCCAGACTGTACTGTACGTATGGAAATGTGGCACACAAAGTATGGCCATATGACAACCTAGAGTACATTTCGTTCTGAAATTAAATCCACTGTCAGTCTGCAGCATATCTCTGCCGCAAAATTTGATGGTAAAAAAAAACATCCAAAGCCAAATCAAGCCTGATCTCTGATTTCAGAGTAGCTTAAATGCTCGAATTATTTTTGGACAAACCAACTTTTCCAAACAGTGTGTTCTCATTAATGGCTTCTCACCACATCTATTTGGGCATGATTTTAAAGAACGCAGATTACGGGTTATCCTGGATTATGCAAAGGACCCTGTGCACAAACACTTATCAGTTTCATTTCTTTGTCCTCCCAATGATATTCATGCCAAATCCCACAGCGCCATATCTTTGCTCACAGCTGGCAAGTGTAACTAAAGGATTATGCAAGCAGCTTCTACAAGCAAATAGATTTCTCCCTACTTCAGAGGAAACTGCTAGTTATGCAGCGCCTATCTGTCCGCTAGGCATGCACAAAAACATGTCTTCCATTTTCTTTCTTTTTTTTTTACTTGTTTCAACAGTGCGTTTCAGGGGGAGATGGAGAGGAGAGAGAACGAGAAACGGGAGAGTAAACAAAACAAGCACAAACCCAGAAGGTCTCACACACTTATGCTGTAGTCTATGTATGGGCACAGCCATTCTGTATCAATCATCTGCTTGGACAGTAAACCACAAGTGTCCTCACCTCTGCATTTGGGTGTTGTATGTTTTACTGGAGGTTAGCTGTTAAAACAAGAGGGAGGCTGAACTTCATCTGAACTGGATTTGCATTAAAGCACATGTTTAGACAAGGCACTGTCGCCACCTAAATAACCAATAGGCATGCAAGCATGCCACTGGGCGAGCACTGAGATCTCGTCCGCCTAGCATCCATGAGCGAGCCATAGTTTATGACTGATGACTGTGAATTGAAGCTTTGACTACTTCCTGTATGCAAATATTTCAGAAGGTTCCTTTCCCATATATGGTCCAGATCAAGCCTAGCCTATGATGGCGATTTCTGATTCTCTGCGTGGCCTCCCCACTGTCCCTGGGGGAGATGTGTATTAATTAGCATTGATCTGGAGCAAGAAAACACAGCACAGATTGGGACAGGTCCAAGGCTATCACAGATACAGGAGCTTACTTGAAATACAGCACAGAATACATTTACATTTTAGGCAGCTAACTGACAGCCGGATCCAGACAAATGCACCGTGAGTGCAGCAGTAGAACAATTTCCAGGCACAAAAATCCACTTATGTTTTATGCAGTCATATATAAACACTAAGACATTTTGTCATATGTGCTTTACAAGTGAAGAATTGCTTTAACTTCGAAAAATATTCCAGTTTCAATTTAATTTCAATAATTTGAGGAGTAGCCTTCAAGATTTTAGTATCAAACTTTTTCTGTCTTGCTCAGATACTCCCAAGGCCTTTGTTTCTAATATACTGTACATTATTCAGGGTCACAGTGCTGATCGAGGCTCTCTCACATGGATCCATTTGACCATTTTTCTTCTGTAATGACCTGAAAGCCATAATGTAAATATTTCTAGATCAGCAGTCCTAATCGCAGACCCAAGATGCATTATTTCTCTTCTTGCTGAGCAGGCAAGGCCGCTTTGAGCCATCAGGCTCCAAACAGCTGTGAATGCCTTGTCATGCACACAGCAGTGTATCATTGGAGTCAGGGAGAGAGCTGGTAATATCTAATTCAGATTTTTTTAAAAAGGGTCCACCCGACATCTTTGTATGTGCGGCAAACTCAATTTAGGATTATTCTTGCCTCCTTTTCCTTTCTCTTCCAGGAGGCCTCATTTAAAATCTCTTCTTCCACACACATTTTGTGCTTAGGATCAAATCCCTGCAAAAGTTGTGACACAGCAGTTTTCATTGATTATCTACAAACTTCTGCAATACAGTTTTATTAGAACCTAAACGGATTTCTGCTCTATCATTATCCTTGATCTGCTATTCTCCATCTGTGACTTCTGAAAAGAACATTTTACACAGCTAAATATTGTTCAAGTCTTCCTCGTTATACTGTACATTTGCTCATTTAGGCTTGCCTTGTGCTAAACCACTGTGTCACTATGCATGTCACTATGTGCGAGCGTGGCAGTTTCATGTGATTCGGCTGATCTTGTGCTGTGGCACAATCACAATCTTGTGCCAGGGACAACAGCAGCATTGTATTTTGTAACTGCAAAGATATTTTTTTAGCATATGGCCAAAACTGTAATGCACTGAGACACAGTCATAAATCCCAAGCTTTGATTGTACACAATAATAGAAACCCACTCCATCCACAAAATAAATAAATCAATTTAATTTAACCTATTTAGAGCTGAAACGATTAGCCAGTGAATTAGTTGACATTATCAACTATTTTGACAATCAATTAATGACTTATTAAAGCACAAAAATACCATTACCAGATACCAGAATAACATTATCCAGTTCCAGGTTCTCAAATGTGACGAATCACGACTTTATCTGTGCTAAAATTATAATAAACGGCATATCTTTGGGTTTTGGATGGTTGATTGGACAAAACAAAATATCTGAATATGTCACTTTGAGCTTTGGGAATTGTGACGGGCATGTTTCAATGTAAATTAATCGATAATGAAAACAGTCGTTACTTAACCTATTAGATAAAAATAGGCGGAAAAAATCTAGAATCAAGCCATATTTTTCAGCCACATCGGTTGGATAAACATAAACTTTCTATTGGTTAACAATAAGCATAAAGGTCTGTTAAGCCTTTTATTGTGGCTGGTTGGTGAAAGTGCTTAATAGTATCTCAGCCATCCAAGAAGAATCTCATCCACACCATGTTTCCATTGTTGAGAGGAAACAGACAGGAAGGAAAGGAGAGAAAGAGAGAGTTTGGCTGGGAGAAACAGACAACAATTACACTTGCCCTAGGAGGCCGAGGGAACCTGACCACGTTGCTATGGAAACTCAAGTACAGCAGAAAGTAACAGGAAAATCAATTCAGATTGAGCTTATCTCTCCCTCTCTCTCGCTCCCTTCTCATTTCACAAGGGCTACAAAGCACGTTTCCACTCTGAATCACATTTTAACTATTGCCGGGCTGATGCAGCACTAATCACAACACAATGATTTTTCCTTTCGTTCCCCTTAAATGACAAATGTGGATTATAGTAACCAGAAAACTATGTCTTCAAACACGCACACACCTCTGAAATTGTATGAAAGAAAGATGCAAGCATGAATGTGCTACAGCTCAACACAAATCACCCTCTGTCTCAGGCACACCATTCATTCTTGCGCTTTCTTTCCTTCCCTCTTCACTCGCTTCCTCAGAGGGGCAACAGCAGCTGTACGCAGGTGATAAGCGTGTGCAGCGATGGGCGCTCGGCTCTGATTGGCTGGCTCAACTCCTACGCTGATGTGAAGATTGCAGGCTGCGTCTGTCAAAAGGCCACTCTGCTCGTGGTTGTCACCTCGTGACGCCACTGCCGCAAATGACAGTTCGACTGGCCACACTCACAGCGCAAAGCCCCGGATTTACATCATTCCTCCTTCAATGTTTCTGCATGATGCGTCCTCTTACAGTTCATAGACACATGAAATGAAATGACATATGTTTAGCTTTGTTTAGCTTTGTTGCCCTTGTTTTTTAGCTTTATTTCTATTCTGTGTAAGTGCATTGAGAGAGAAAATCTCAGTCAAATTCCTTGTGTTCACATAGTTGGCCAATAAAGCTGATTCTAATATTTTTAAGTTCTTTATAATAACATCATAATAACATAATCACAAATTATCAGGCATAAAGGCTCACATGAATAGCTCTGATCATCTAATAAGACAGTCAGGTGATGACAGGAAATGACTGCCTGTCGCTCATCCTGCCCCCTTGTTTTCACCACAGCTACTTAGCAGCAGCCTGCAGGGAGTTTGGGTGTTGTTTGGATCTTAGTCATTGGCTGTACAATGGCAAGGTGAGGTCAAAGACAGGCTGCGAGTATACTCAGTGTGTGCGTTTGTTTGTGTGTGTTCTCAAGGCTCATGCCAGAGAAGAGGCAAGGGGAAAGAAAGTGAGCCTTGAAGAAAAATAATGATGCTTGATGCCTCATACATCAAGAGAGAGACAGAGGGTCACCTTGCAGTGAAGTCAGCTGGTCATTTGCTACTGAGGAAGTCAATCTGGAGGACGACTTGTGAAACAAATTTGCAGTGTAAAGAGTTTATGTTTCTTTATTACTCTATATATGATTATGTAAACATTTATTAATATATATCGATATTGCAAACTCTTTATATTAATATCCTGTCACTGATTCCAACCATTTCTCCCAAACCGATGGCTTTGGGTATAATCGTCAATTTTGTCTTCCAATCAGGTATGTCAGTTTAAACACAGAAGGTTAACCTGTACTCTCGAAAGGAAATCATTTAGTCATGTTGTACCAAAAGTTCTAATTTCACCAACCAGAGCAGGCTTTGAAATCTCAGCTCATCTTGATGCAGATAAATGAATGGTTCAGACCCATATAGTGTAAGTACAGTATATAAAATATCTAAAAGCTCCAAATATCTCATAGCAAACATTAGTAGGATTTTACCCTTTTTCTCTTCCTCTCTCACTCTCTTCTTTTTGTGTTTGACAAAAAAGTGAAAAAGATTCAGTCAAGGTTCACTCAAGTTCTTGCATTTTTTGCCTCCAAAATATGTATTTGATATGATAGGCTGTATTTTTTTAATCATGAAATAGTACACATAAAGAACCTCTCCAATTTACTATGGGGCTTCCATAAAGTTGGGGGACCTACAAGAGACAGATATTTGTTTTTAATTGGTCAAAATTGCACTCCCTTTTAGTTCCCAGTATGGTTCCCCAAACAATAAATAAGCCCCCAAAACACTGGATCCTACATTTTCCATAATGCAACTCAATAGCATTTTCGCTTGGTCAGTGCACATGTCTTGCAAATTCCGCACCTTAAGTTTGTTATAAAGGCTTTCTGGTCAAAATGTGTTGTCCCCAAACCCAAGCTGAGCTAACCATGGAGACATTATCAGGGTTATTAGTTCAAACTTTGGAAAGCTCCCTCCCAAAGCCACAGAAGAAATTATACAATGTACTATATTATGTAGGACTGAACTTCATTGTGTAAAATCTGCAGATTTCCCATTTTGAGATAACATGTTCATGTATAGATCCATAACGTGTTTTGTGACTCAATTCGATCTCTTCTTCTGATTGGTGTCCAGCAGGTGCTCTAAAACCATGATCATGTCTAATCAGTATTACAGATGCCCAGCAGGGGGGAACAGGCACCAAGGCTCTGTGTGAAAGTTTAACGAGGCTCAATGTGATTTACTGTATTTTTCCAGATTTACCACCCTGGGAGCAGAATAAGACGATGTATTAATCCTTGATTGGATGGAAGACATTAAAGAAAAATGGAGTGAAAAATCCCTATTAGGTCAGCCGAGTGATTTGAGTTATTAAGTGCCTTTTTTTACTCTAATCAGTCACTTTTAAGATGGGATCAGACACTGTTGCATTATGGGATGTGATTGAGCACGCCAGTTTGTCTCCATTTCCCCCAGCACTTCAGCTGGGAACATATGGAAAGGTTGCTCCATGAACCACGCCACCTGTCACATGCGGACACACACATGAGCAGAGGGGGTTTGCAGCTACACAGCCATAGTCATCCAACACCACACATCCAGGAGAGTTTATAAACAGAAATTAATTGCTTGTTCCGGCTGTAATTAGCTCACACCATGCTTATTACTAATCTGTGTCTTGGCCTGATGCCAGGCTAGTTCTGGCCCGGCTCCAGTCCATTTTCAACACAGTGTCGCTCTACAGTAATCCATAAGCTCTGGCAGGGTGGACCTGTTCCGCTAACTTGGCTTTACTCAAATATACACACATATATTTATACTTCTAAAATACTTTTCTGTGAACAAGTCATCATATTACCCTCTTATCTATTACTGTATTGCATTGTCTATAAATGTATAGTCTTAATTTTATCGCGGCAATGTGCAGTTTTCATAACAAACTGTGTAAGATCCACAATAGAGTTAAATTGAATGCAGTCTTGACATTCTACAGGAGTTTGAGTGGATTCTGAGCGTATGATTCATGCACAGACACCCCTAAACTATAAAACAAATTCCGGACATTACTATAAACCAGATTCCTGCAGTATAATGACAAAACAATGCTTATTTAAGCTTTTGTCTCCAATCCAAGTCGAAAACAAAAGTGCATCCCCATCACAGGAATGCCAAATTGCCTATTAAAGATGAGAGCATGTTCAGTCTCCCAATGCGCCTACCCATCACCACCCTAATCATTCTCTGCCTAAACAGCCTAATGGCTGCCATATTGCTACTGTTTATTAATAAACACTGATGGAAGAGTGCCCGCTTCAACAGTTGTTGATTTTGTCTATCCGTATGGAGTATCAGCTGGGAATCACAGCCACCGCGCCAGAACATTGTCTGCTGTTCAGTCTTCCGTCACTAAACAGATTGCTTTATTGTTATATGTGCATAGTGATTAGGATGTCAGTAGACTGCATAATATAATACACACACCTTAAAGCATTAAACAAATTTGAGAGCTGAGAGCTGCCCTCCTTATGGTATTTCTACTTCACTAGATTGTTCTGCTGATGTATAATAAAAGAGAACGTGAAAGCAAGGAAGAATTAAAATGTGCGTTGTATTTCTGCAAAAATTACAAGTCTGTGCCTCAGCCGCTGAGCCAGAAGGACGGTCCAAAGATGACCTTAGGTTTAAGATGCTTTTGGGAAGCCCAGTCCAAGATCGATTTCCCTCCATCTCTGTCTCAGTAACCCTTCTATCGATCCTTATCAAATATGTATCACGTCCTCAAGCCTTCACCACAGCTAAGATGGAGACTTCAAACAGCTCAAACAGAATGTCAGCGGAGACCTAGGTTTCTTATTTTCCAAATGGCAAATCTTATAGCAGAGGGAAGATGTGACAATCAAAATAATAATGTAAAAAGACAACAACAAAAAAACGCACCGAAACCACAGCATATTATAAAAGCTTTAAAATAAAAACCTAATCTCAGCTATTTCAAAAGCTGTTACATCAAAGCTTTCAAAATAACACTGAACGAATGCTATCCTATAGCAAGCTTTACAAAGGAAAGTGCGTTTAGTCTTCTACAAAAGGCAACAGAGAATCACTGTGCACACAGTAGATGAAGAAAACACCCCCCAACTATCTCTGCTCTAACCTCACTTCTTCCTAAAAGGGTCTTGTCTCGTCTTCTTCCAATTCCCCAAACTCCCCTTCACACAGCAGTCATGTGTTCCAAATGCACAAAATGCATCCTTCAGCTCATGTTCGCATAACTCTCTGTGGCAGCAGCATGATTAATGCACACAACTATTGATTTTTCTTTCTTTGCACTTTTTTTTTTATTACTTTCAGGAGAGTTTGTCGTGTGCCCCCCCCCCAACCACCTCCTACTAGACAGCATCACACTTTGCACACGGTCACTCACACGTATAGACAATGAATATACATTTCAGTTCAAATAAATGCACAATTACAGCACCTTTCCAGAAACAAAAACACACTGTGCAAACGATAAGCACCCCCATCTCCCTTAGCTTTCAGGCAGCTGTGTGTGAGTGGACTGGGAAAAGGGGTGCAGTGAAAGACAAGGGTCAGCATTTCACTAACTGCTGATCTGTGTGGGAGGAGGGGGCCAGCAAAATGATAGGCTGTGTTGTTTTCATAGGGTTTCACCGCAGGATGGGTGGAGTAGCATGCATAAAAATACATCCATGCACCCACAAACAAACAAACAGACACATATGTGTATGGCACAGTTGCACACATATTAATAGCTAGATCTACCTTTGAATTGCTACGGGGTTACATGCAGGGATCACGTAGTCCAGGCCCTGAACAACAATACCAACAAACCATGTTTGTGAGAGGAGAGGCAGAAACCAGGACAGAGTGACTGAGGAAGGAAAGTAGGAAGGGGAAGAAGACAGGGAAAAGATGATGTGGCTAATGTGACGCAGTCCCTTGTTTACCAAAGAAAAAGCCTCGCCCACTCTCCTCCTCTACCTTTCAAATCTCCTCCATCTCATGCTCTTGTTTATCCAACTCTCTTCTCACTTCCTTTCCTCTAATCGAACCTCTCTCCTCTATATTTCCTTGCTTCTTACTTCCTCCCAAGCTCCTTTCTACCACTGTGCCCTCCTTTCAAGGTTGGCCTGACTTCGGGCGTGTTGAATTTACAGCCCCATCGCCGCCTGCCTCTCAGTGCCCTCACTGTCAATCTCATTGAAAAATGGAGGCGGTGGCACATCACTGGCATGATAAATTCCTGCTGAGCAGTGATCCTGTAAACCAGACACCTACCGTAGCCCCTTTGAAAACATCCTTAACATTCCAGCGACTGAACTGGTGGCTGGTTAAGGCTGTGATTCTATTAGCAAGCAAACTGTTTAATTAGCCTCTATAAGCACTCACAAGAACCCATGAGAGAGGAGTGAGCAGAATGCGAGAGTGCAGAGGCACTTTCATCGCTTAAATGCTAAACGCACAGCTGGGAAGCGGCCGACATGAATGTGAGTGAAAAATGTAACTGGAGATTTTTTTTTTTTTTTAAACGTATGCTGTGCATATTGGAGGGACTGTTTTGCATAAAGCAAATTTTTCAAAAACAGCATTTTCCACACAGGAGGAAACTGACTGGGACGCTGTGCCAAGAAGGTTATGCAATGAGAGGTGAAGGGAGGAGAAGGCCAAGCGGAGGAGGACGGAAAGGAGTGGAGGACGAAGAAGAGAAGGGTAAATAAAAGGAAACAAAATAAGAAAACAAAGTAAAAGGTGAGAAGGAAAAGTGGAAGAGAGAAGAAGGAAGAAGAGGCACTTAGTCACTATCGGACTGGGACTCGGTTTGCAATGTGAATGCAACATAAAAGAGGAAGCCCTGTCTCTCCATGCCAGAGGAGACCTCTCTACCTCCATTCCTCTTTTCTTCCTTCTTCTTTTATCCCCATCTTACCTCACCTCTCCTCACCTTTCCTCTCTTTTCCTGTCCTCACCGGGGGCGATATACAGGCTGCCTGTCCGGCCTGCACTTCCTTATCTATAGTTGTGTCAGGCTTCCCACTAGATGAAGGTGTTGGTGTAGTTTGTTTTTAGCAGTTAGCACCAGATGAGTCTTGCCTTCAAAAACACAATGAATCAAATACTGTCTGTGTTCTCAAATGTAGGGTTGCAACTATCGCTTATTTTCATTATTGATTCAGATTATTTTTTTGATTAATGGATTAATTGTTGGGTCTATAGATTGTCAGCAAATACCAAATAAATGCCCATCACAAGTTCTCAGAGCCAGTGGTGACATCTGGAAATGTCTTGTGTTGTCCGATTGAAAATCCAAAACCCAAAGACATTCAGTTCAGTTGATTTTTTAAACAATTAAATATCAAAATAGTTCCCTTTCCATTATCTATCAGTTGACTAATCCATTAATCGACCAATTATTTCAGCAAAGCAAAAGAAACCCATTTTCCTACCATAAATGACTTAGGTTAAGGTGCCACAACCTTAAAAATGTGCTATTAAAGAAATACATACTTAAAGATGTTTTTATTGAAAATGATGTTCAATTTTGACTTAACGTAAACCAAAGTGTGTTTAGTAAACTAATCCTAGCATTACACTTGTCTTACATGTCGAGATGATGAACAGAAAAACATCCAGCTTTTACTATTGTCACAAAATCTAATTTGTGATATTGTCACATAATTAATTTGAATTGGATTGGTGCTGGTCGCCAGCATTTGCAAGATGCCTACACTTACAGAACACGATTTGAATGGATGCAAATGTTGACACATGCATATAAAGCTCTGAGAGCAGCACGGTGTGTATCATTTGCTAGAGTGATTATGTTTACTCCATGCTAATGTTGCTTCTGTATCCATAGAAGGTAAGAAAAAAGTCAACAAGAACTCACTGTGAAGGAGATTTACACATAACTGTACATGCTAGGTACAGAGGAAAAGAATCTGCGGCAGCTCTGAGCCGACAGATTACAACTAATACTGGACATTAGGAGGACCCGAACTGCCAAAATGTTACTGCAAGTAGACACAGAATTTATGCTCAGATTGTACAACATACAACTGCACACATCTTAAAGGAGAGTGCAAGGTCTCAGTGACAACGTGTTGAGTGCAGCTCATTCAATATCTGAGCACTGGTTTTGTCGAAGCTCTCCTCTGCAAACCAAGGCGGCCCAGCTCATTACGCTGCCTCATATCATGAATGGTCAGACAAAAGGTAGAAGGGAAAACACAAAAACACACCCCATCCCAGCTCCATCCCTTTTCAAAAGCATGGCCACTTGACAAAACACATAGGAGCATGTAAAACCACTACACAGACATAAGCGTGTGCACACTGATACACAAAGGTGCATGTGACAACACCAGCGCACGCATGTATTAAAATAAAGGTCCACCATATAAAATCCTGGCAGGCAACACAGTTGGACGCCGCTCAACTCCTCCCCTCCATCCTCTACTTTCTTTCTTTTTGCCTCTTTCATCTCTCTATTAGCTCTGTCAATTGTTTATCAAAAGCAGCGAGGAGGCGATCGGCGCCGGGCATTTGAAAGCTCGTGCTGCGAGATCC
Organism: Coreoperca whiteheadi; assembly: GCA_011952105.1. Lineage (NCBI taxonomy): Eukaryota > Metazoa > Chordata > Actinopteri > Centrarchiformes > Sinipercidae > Coreoperca > Coreoperca whiteheadi. Next base: position 20,575,959 of record CM022478.1, on the reverse strand, counting down.
ATTTTAAAATTCATGACAGGTTAATGGTATGTTAGTGGCAACATTAAGACCCAGTGAGCTTGCGTCATGCTCATTCACATTGAAAACAGGCCGCTTCAAATGACTACTAAGCAGTCCTCATTCTGAGAGGTAATTCATATTGTAATTAACTTTTCAATCACAGCTGATTAATTAAGACAGGCCCTAGTCTGTAATTATGCATCTATTTTTGACACTAATGTGAATCACTGGATATTCAAGGTTTTCAGCAGGCGTGATTTAAGCCAGTGTCCTCTCTGCGCACAAGATACTGATCTTAAAAAGCACATTTTCGATACATAATCAGTAGGGATCAAAGGTGATTCGGGGCATCTAAACATGCGGTTGTTCATAAACATTTGCTTAATAATCAAGTGACATCTTCCACCGAAATGTTTCAAGATAACGCCATCCTAGTTATTTTGCGTCTCTACTTAGAGAAATATCTCGAGCCTCAACTGTTCTTCCTCACATTCTGAAGGGTAGGGAGGTGCGCTTGATGTTACCGTTCCCAACAAAAACCTGAGATTAATAATTCAGCGCGGCTGTGGGATAGCTTTATTTTGTGTCCACCGAGACCAAGTCTTCTTTCATGAAAAATGTAAAAAAAAAAAAAAAAAAAGAAGAAGAAGAAAAGAAAAGAAAAGAAAAGAGGGGCTGGAGAACTAGTCGGAAAACTAGGCTGGGTCAAACTGCACCCGATTGCCATTGTCAAGCCCTGTTGGTACCCTTGTGGTCTCTCTCTCACACGCGCTCGATTTTCGCTCACGCACAAACACACTCGCACGCACACACACACCCTTCTGACCCCTCGCTCCTACAGTAAACATACCCTCTCCATAACAGTGCGAGGTGAATCCGCTCATGCATCAGAATCGACCATCAAATATTTAACATGGAGCAGCAGTGATTTTGACAGTGTGCTCATGCTTTTGACAGCACTCGCCTGCTGCAATACTTATTGGAGTAAACACGGACAATCCAATATCGTTGTTCTTTTGAACGCTTGCGAACGAACTCAAAAGAACACCGAGCATACAATATAATCCATCAAAACGTCACTGCATATTCTATATGCTAACAGACCTGCTGTAAAAATAGGAAAGATGTCATTGTAGACAGTACAATAAGACCTGATTTAAGAAATGATGGGCAATGATTGGTTTTTCAGTATAAAGGAATGGCACACACACATACATTTCACAGTCCATACATGAAGAGATGGTTGTTACTATAGCTTATTTCCTAACTCAGGACAGCAGACCTCTGCTTTTGCTAAAGATGTAGACGAGATTTGAAAAACGCATTTTTTTCCTCATAATGGACCCTTTTTTTCAGCCACAACCATCATCTCTGAGTCTTGTCTGCATGACTAATTTCATTTACTGAACGTAATCATATCTGCACGCTGCATATTTGCCCGCTCTCTGTGACATTAGGCAATGTCCTCAACCAGCGGCTCGCAGCGAGTAACTCGAGTAACCTCGAGTAAATAAGTCGCTGGCATGGATCAGAAGACACATCTTCATGCTCGAGCAGACACATTTAAAATGCCACCAAAACACCGTCCCAGATTCTGCCCTCAGTCAAATGACATCAAGTGCTCACTTACAGGTCCCTGAACGCCCCAGTATGAAGCAAAATCAGCCAGCGGGCAGTACATGGAGCAATCAAGAGATAAGCATCCCATTTAACTTGAGTAAAAATCCAACCCGAAGAATGTTCTGGTGTCTTGCGTTATCATGCTGTGCCACTGGATTCAAACAAGGAGGGTATCTAGGTCAGTGATGCTATGTAAACTGTTCCACTTTACCCCTTGCTGGACTCAAAATGGAGTTGGCTGAGGTGGAGTGTGTATAGGAGAGAGAAGATCAGTGATTCAATGTGACAGTTATCAACATACTCTGGCTGGTGTGAGGACAGAGTTGTGCAGAACTGCGGAGCCCCGGTAATGGCAGACTACGACAGTAAACAGGTAAGAAGATGACTCACAGTTAAACAGAACATAGTGTCCAAAGAGCAGAGCAGGGAGGGGGCTGCGATAAACAGCCAAAAAAAAGCAACATGCCTCTACCGTCGTCAAATATTTAATCTCACATTTTTGACTTTACCAAAGAGGGCACAAAAAGGTGTTTTACAAAGTTACAAATCCAGTCATTTTAACATTAACACTGGCATTTTACCTTCGCATATTACGCATGAGACTTGATTTTTAACAGATTGTGTCTGTGGATTTATTTGAGCAATAAAAGCTCTGTATTGAAGTACCCAGTTATTCTGGGTAGAAAGTATTAAAGTATTGCTCGTCTTACCTGAGCTGAGTGAAACTGTATCCTTCTCCCATGATACAACAGTGACGTAGGCCTCAACAGAAGCAGGGATAATGCACTTGAAGACGGCTACACTGCCTCTCATAGCCTTCTGGTCAGCCACTCTGACTGTGTAGGGTTCCCGCGACACTAGTGAACAAGAAAGAAGCATGACATACATGATAAGTCTCATTCATAAGAGACCAATCGCATTGGTATATACTTTTTTTTCATTTTTGGGGACAGGATCAAGCCTTCATCCAGGAAAACTTCAAACCTGCAGAAGTTTCCTTGAGCAAACTGACTCCCTAACAGCACCAGGGGGCGGAGGGAGTTGACTCTAGCATCAGTAACAATACTACTTTTGCATTTTGATGTATGCAAAATTATACTGGAAAAACTAAACCTAAAACAAGTTAATGTCTAAATGTCTATTACATAAATGTAAAGTGCTCATTTTAATGTCAGCAGAGGTTTGGAACAATATTGGGTCATACATATGAAATTTCATTTGTGTATGAACCCTAACTAGACAAGAAACAGGTGACGGGTGGATATGAAACATGCTGTTTCCAAAGTCAAGAATTAACTTTCAATCCCAACTTTTATGCCAACTTGGACAAGAAGTTGTTAAAGTGCTCTGAAAAAAATTTTAATCTACAATTCCGTGACAGCGGGGCAACTTCTGAGGAAGATCATGTGATGCAACTGAAAGCTCCCTAACAGCTACTGAGTGGGCGTTGTGGTGAGAATCACCACATTGTCCATCATTATGATTTAAGTGCAATTTGAACAGTTCACTCAAGTAATCAAAATTGTACAATGTTTCCGACCTCCTTATGCCCCTCAATATTTTAATATACATACACAATCTTTGTACATGCTCTTACAGAGTTTATTCGATCTTTCTGATCACCTACCTGGCAAGACATCCATCCATCAGACTCAGATCATTAATTGAAATCATGCTCCAATCGCTGTGAGCTTTTGCTCTGTCTAAGATGCATGACAGGGTGATCATATAATTTTGGCAACCTGCACTAAATACATTTTGTACTACACAAATGTATACACTCACATTAATTTGTCTTTCAAGTATTTGAATTTAACTACTGTACTACAAGAAGCAAGTACTGTTGATTCTATTACAACAACACATACTACCCCTACCTTTACTACGTCTGTGTCTTTCAAATCTTCTTCTACTAGTGGAGACGATACAAATTTCTCAAGTAGCCTACTCGTGCTACACTAAGCCCTCCTCTGTGGACTCACCAGCTTTGATGTGGACATCCTGACTCCTAATCTTTCCAGAAGGGTTCTCGGCAGTGCAGTAGTACGTGTTGTCGTGGATCAGCTTGCTGAAGCTGGATGGCAGGAAGTTGAAGATCTGGAGGGTTCCATTGGGGTGGACGTGGCGGATGCCCGGGACGTCATAGATCTCCTCGCCGGTCGCCAGATACCAGCGCAGCGAGGCAGGCGGCGCGCCACCAGCAGGACAGGGCACCGAGGTCCCTGTGGTGCTGGCAAATACTACCTCTTGCAAAGATGCATTGACAAAGTATAAGCTGGAATGTAGTTCCTCACTGAAAACTGCAAAAGAGGAAACACAGCATATGTACTGTTACAACCATGTAGGCAATAGTATTTGCACCATTTTCACTCACAATGTCTTTAAGATATGTGCATTTCTTTAATCTGGAACAGAGACCTTGGATAAAAACAATTGCAAAAATGTTACTTTTTGCCTTCTTTATATTTAGATTTTCTGGTATTTGAGGATGAAAATGTGTATTTAAAATGACAAAAATTAGAAAGCACAAATTAGTATTTCTCTACAGTCATTCACTGTAAGTGCTTCTATTTATGGAACATGATCAGTAGTTTTGGATTCATCAATGTATTCCCATCCCTGGGACCTTGGGAACATTAAATTAACATAAACTACTATCAGTTATGAAATAAGGTCAGTTGCCTTGATCACGTTCAAGCTTTAATTCAAGCCAACATCACAGTAAAGCGAATTATGTTCAAAGCAGTTTGTGCAGGAGTATTTTCTAGAGGAGGAAAGGGTAATAAATGTCAATGTTAGCCCACTTAGCTCCACAGTAATCTACAGCTGTTGGATTTCAGAGTGATGAAGCCAGCACATGTTTGCAGTCTGAAGTTCTATGTTTGTATTTTTGTATTTTAGGAGCGAATACTCTGTGCTATGTACAGCATTTGTTAATGAGTGTATCTCGCTTGCCATCTCAGCCTGGTGACGAGCCCAGAGGCTCTGCACTAAGTGGCTTACAGTGGCACTGGCAGCTGGCTTGGACCCTCCCTGGGGAGAAAACATTTTAGCACTTCATAAATTCCTAACAAGGTTTCAAATTGCAGACGTTTCTATCCTTTTCTCTGCTCCAGCGGCTCTCAACCAGCAGTGAGACACTCCAGTGACCTGCTCATGTGCACACACACACATCCATACGACACTCATCTGTTACAAATTAGAAATACCCATTCAAATTTATCAGCACACTAAAGATCAATACTGCAGCGCCATTCTACGAGAATTTGTTGACATATCGGAGATCTGTAAATTTGCACCATTCCTGACATGCAAACAAATCTGTACTCTCTGTGTTACAGAAACTGGTAAATGCACTGGGAAACCTATTTTTGTGAGTTTTCTTCCACATAAAGGAGGGAAAATGACAGAGCCATGTCCAATAATTGATGGCACAAGCATTATCGTGTTATAAAAGATTTGATGGCTATGAAAAAATATAACACAGCATTTATTTATATTGTTTTCTTTATGAGTATCAGAGATTTCTGTGTGCATCTCCTTAATATGAATTAGGCAATATTTAGCTACACTGGTGGAAAGTAACAAAGTACATTTACTCAAGTACTGTACTTAACTACTATTTTGAGGTACTTGAACTTGACTTGAGTATTTCCATTTTTTGTTCAGTTATACTTCAGCTCCACCACGTCCTGGAGGGAAGTGTGATTTTCACTCCATCGTGTGTCCGACAATGTTAAAGGAGTTCAAACCTGGACCAGCTGCAACATTAAATGCTGCTTACACGCTAATGCATCAGTAATGATGATTACGCTCCAATAATATAATATATAAAATAATATCACCTCTGAAAGGGCTGATTCTGCATAATGAATCTACTTTTACTTCAGATACTTTAAGTATATTCTGCTGACAATACTTATTTTACGAAAGTAAAGTTTTGAATGCATAACGTTTACTAGTATGTTCACATTGTGGAGTACTTCTTTTACTTACATAAACGATGTGAGTGTTTCTTCCACCACTGTGGAAATATAAGCAATCACCTTTTGGGCTAACATGAGCTTTTAGCTAGCTAATGCTAATTTGGCAGGGATTTCTTTTTTAGCGCAATAACTAGCTAACATTAACGTTAGCATCGGGCTAAATAGGTCAAAAACAGAAGCAGTGTATACATTTTACTTGTATTTAGCATCTCAGGTGTTAAAATGTCTGCTAGATGTTATAATAACTTAGTTAGCTTAGTGAAAGGGACCAACGAACCCGTAGCTTTTCTTTTCGTTTTAGCTAGCTCGCGGCTCCTGAAAGGGAAGGCACTGGAGCAGATATTAATATACATTAGAATAACACTGCTTATATAATTATGATTAACGTTACTGTTTTCAAGATGTAACGTTATTTGTGCAAATGATGCATAGCGTACTTTAGCTTTATAATATCATTTTTATATAATCAGAATATTTAAGGTTGTGTTTCCCTATGTAGCTGTCTTTAGTAGCCTACCTGGTCTCCGTGTAACAAAATGACACATTGCCCGGGTATAAATCTCCATATAGGCCTAACTGGTAAACTAGAAAGCATTTCACCTTACCCGGACTGAAGGAAGCCGCACACCCTCTCGGTGAACTCAAGACCCGATACAGTCCGGCTATGCTAACCCACTTTTAGCCGAAATAACCTTGAATTTGGATACATGTCGTTTTGACCAAAATAACTTGCAAGGTGTTACGTTAAGTTATTCCATCATGTGAGCAGAGTCACCAGTGATTACAAGGTGTTTAGTTCATTTTCTTTCACGTGTTCTCTGCTTGTGGGCTGTGCTCAGCCACGATTTGGCTCCTAGTCAGACCGGCTGTTTGCAGCCCACCTTCAGTCAAAAGTCAAAACGGATTCACTGTAGTTCTTGGCCAGGTAGCACATAAGATGGGTGCTATCCCATCATGTTCGCAATGTCAATAATATCTACAAGATGCATTTCATGACATGGTCTCGATTTAGGTCTGAGTGGGACGGGCTGCATGTAGTCTGCTTTTAGCCCACCCCTTTGGAAACACTTAACGTTAAACATTTGAATTAGCATTAGCTTTGCTGTCACTAACATTCATACAACCCATTCTAGGATATCATTTGACGGGCTTTCATGTAAGTATGTGTGTTCGTTTGTTTTGACCTGTTTATTATTTAAATACATTATTTGTCGTCATGTGTAGGAACCGTGACATTTTAGCGGGTAACACTGGGTAGTATTTTTTTTCTAACAAGCTACTTTAACGTTACCTAGGTAACGTGCAGTGTAACGTTAAGTGACTGTACGTCAACTGTGATTCTGTCTGCCCTTAAACTCTAACGAAAAGTGCAACTTATTTGGAAAATATAAGCATATCTCCTTATACTCTATATTGCCTAGCTCTAGTCTGCATCCACGCAAAAGATAATTCATTCTTCACAATTAAAATTATGATACCAACAATACTTTTCTTGTGCATTTCTTTTCTTGTATGGCAGATGTTGTGAGGACCAGTTTCCCGGGGCAACAGAGTTTGATATAAGAAATGCAATTGGGGGGAATTTTAAACAGGCACCAGGGAGAGCAGCTAACAATTAATCATGCTGTTTTTTATTTTGTCAATTATATTTTTATTATCTTAAGTTGTGGATTATATTCTATTTTTAATATTATTTTTGTTCAGTTTGATGTTTCGATCTATTTGTATTATCTAAAGTTGTTAATGTTATTTTGTAAATAAAACCTTTTATATACATTTTTTGTATGGATTTTCATTTGAGAACCTGTTGTTTTGAAGTGAAAAACATTTTTTAGTCATCGTTTTGTTGTCATTCATTGGCTGTCTATTCTTGGGCTATGGTTAGACCTCTATTAGATTTTCACTGAAAGCCCAAATTCAGCCTTGTTTTAGCCTAGACCCATATTTTCTGTCTATTAGACGTATGTGTGTAGTTGTTCAATATCCGTCTAATTTATGACTAGTCTGTTCTTGGGCTAAGGTTAGACGCCTATTAGATTTTCACTGACAGCCCAAATTTAGCCTTGTTTTAGCCTAGACGTCTGGGCTGTGTTTTGACGTCTTTTAGACGCAAAATTGCGTGCTACAGCCTGCATACACTATGGTCAACAACTGCAGTACAGCTTGTATCAAGGTGGACTGCCTGATAAAGTGAGTCTCAGCCAGCATAAAAATGTACTTGTCCACAAGGAGTGTTAGATAGTGGTAGAAGCTCCAACCAACGCTACAGATAATAATCGTCATCATACAGTGCTGCTGTGGAGCCAATACTTATGTGGAGTTGTATGGAAAATAACTACAAAGCGAAAATAATACAATATAAGATTATATTTTAGACAACAGAATTTGGTACTGGAATATAATCATCTGCTTCAACATGTCAGCTGTGATGTGGCCTTTAGGGCAGCCTGCAAATAGCAAACAACACCGATTCAGTCTGATGACTGAATCCATTTGTTTACCTGCCTATATGTTACTCTGTTTGCTGTCTGTCTCCGTATGTATGCAGATTTCATTTGTAAATGCTAACAATGCACATTCCTGACTCACTGCTGTACAGAACTGTTTGTTACTTCCATTTGTGAATTGTACAAGGTGATGACTAACAATGCACCTCTGGTTGTGCACATATTTCCGTGCCAATGTTAGATATTCAGGCTGTAGCTATAATACTGTAAACAGCTTGCAATGCTTATTTGCACATTCTGCATGCATTTCGATGCAAGTTTTCCCATCATTACACCAGGAAAATGGAATAGGCAGCAATGCACACTGACAAATCAAATCTAACGTTTCATTACTATCTATCTATCAGACGCCTTTGCTTTCCACTATCATTCTGTTTATTACAGATTGATAAGTTCCAGCTGCAATACAAAGAAGGTCAGGAAACTGAAAATGTTCTTAGAAAACACCTTGTCTCCTGAAATGGTTAAATTGAACCTAATCCTCATTGTAATGAGCAATATTGTTGTGCTTTGAAAGCCACATACAAGGCAGATTTCACATAGCATACTGAATTATAACACACAGGTTTAAGTATTTGACTTAAATAAAATTTAGAGGAGTACAGTATGTATGCTCCCAGCAGAGGAACTTTTGTATACACTCCTATACAATTTGTTACAAGTTTTAGCCAATTTGAATCTTTTAAAATGCGGTGAGATAGGGTGCTGGTTTCTCAGTGGGTCTGTGGCACTGGCCAAGATGAAAATAATACATCAAAGTCATATTAAATTCTGATTCATTCTCTTTTTTCCAGCTAGCACAGGGAGTATCAATCTTCACAGTGCTCTGTTGATAATACAGACTGGAGCCATGAGGGGACTGTTCATGGACAGTGCTCAAGGTTAGTGAGAAGGAGAAGACACTTTGAAATCACTCATGTCTATATATTTAAACACACAGCTTTAACTGATGTTACATTCAGCAGACATTTTCTTTGTGTATGAAATGTGAAATGTGCTGGTGATTATAGACTTTGTAGCTCAGCAAAATACTGTCTGAGATCCTGCTTTGATGAAATTGCATGGTCATATGGAGGGGATTTTAGTAAGTGAAGACAAAGAGTGTTTTGCAAAATTAATTTGCACAAATTAAAAAAACAAAATGAGTTTTTTTTTGGTCCACATCAAAGTTTTAAGCAAATATAATTTGGTTACTTTGTTAATTGATACTTTGGACATTACAGCGCCACAAAAGCAAATGGCTGAGAGAAGTAGATCAAAGAAGTGTGTGGTTGCTTGGAAAGCTTCTATTCAGTGCAAGCATCGGAGAAATTGGTTTAGGATTTATGTCACGGCTGTTTTGATATTCGTCTATTTCACATATTAAAAGTACGTGAGAGCAACTCAATTTAGACTGGCTGAGTGATAGCGAGATTGATTTAATTAAAAAAAGAAATGGACTCTGGTGGAAGGGTGCATATCACTGCGCTACTCGTTTTCCTAATTGACTAAGCTCAGGAGCCAGACCACAAATGGTCCAGTGACGCAGGTTCATCACCCCCTCAGACCTCACAAAGAGCACCACGTCATGCACCAACAAACAGCCTCAGGGCCCAACCACTTACTACATTGCCCGAGAGGAAATAAGTAATTGGCATAATTTTTCATGAGCTCAACCATAAAGGTGAAATAAATGACACTGTTCAATAATGCATTATATGCATCTATAACTGACTATGATTATTTTTCCAATGTGATATCTTCATGGAGAAGGGAAGAAGGAAAAACGCTGTTTCATTTAAATCCTTCTGTTTCGGGGCCAGCAGAAGGGCTAGTATGTTTGAAATAATACAACAAACCAGAAATACCAACCCTATAAACATTCGTGCTGGTCCTGAGAAGGTAGTGTACATTGGGTTTTTGGTTCGAAAACAGCAACTTGCTGAGGCTGAAAACTATGCTGATGAGGCCGGTAAGCGTGAACCGAAAGAGTAAAGTTGTGGCCCAGAAAACCAATACACTGTAGCCTGGAATCGCCAGACTGGAACCTCTCAGTTCATTTTATCAACAAAAAAATACCTCTGGACCCAATTGGAAAGACCTACAGCCAATCAGAGCAACGAAACGTGCTGAGCGACACATGCAAGTTGAATGGGTGTCCGTGTTCGGCGCGATGACGTTCAATTTGACATTTAGTGTTTAGTGTTAACCACAGACCTTATTTCAGGCATCTAACCAAAAACCCATTAAAAAAAACCCATTGACTTCGAGATGAGGGAACTCGAAGAGTTGAAATGCTAACCCATTTCTGGGTTTTAGGACTCATCCCTGCAACACTTTAAAAATACCTCTGGAAGAGGGGCCAGACATACCTGCTAGAGCAAATGACAGAGCTCGGCAGATTCGTCTGGTTCCCAGGCTAAAAACACTGAGTTACAAGACACAAAAACAGTCCATGAGCGCTGAGGGAAACTGCAGAGTCAGGTAATAATTTTATGTGGGTTCATCACTACGAGCGACTCCCTTCTCATTACACGTAGTTAATCGATCCATCGTTCATACAGAACTATTAGAACAGCTTTTTTCAAGTATTTAGTTTGAAAAATAATGTAGAATTCTTGTCTATTCACATAGAATAACTTGGTGGGGTCCCACTTTTGAGCGTTTAACCATTGAAGCTTTGACGAGTGTGTGTGCTACATACTGCTACTTACACACATTCACGGTTCAGGGTTGATTAATTCAAGAAGATATTAGAAAAATCAGTGCCTTGCTTATTAGCACTTTGACATCTGCAGAGCACAGCCGTGTTAATCACTTGCAGAGCGTTTGAACCAGCAGTCCTCCATAGGGCTGTGTCTGTAGTCTTTAGGCTGCCACTTCAGCAGATAACTATAATTTTTTGTGACTTTAAATGTGTGTGTAAATTGTGTTTATGTCTCCCAGTTTACTGTAAAGCACAATATACATGACATGGATTTAATCTTCAAGGCCTTAAATTAAACTTGAGAAGTTTCTTAAGACATTTTAATAATCCAACAGCCATTAATGTATTTGACTTTTTGCAGATGCTCGCACTCTTTTCTTAGACAACAATCATGACGATCTGCATCAGAATCTTCGGCTTTACATCATCTGAATCGAGTGCTGCATTAAAATGCGTTACATAACTGTACAGTACTGTAAATGCTTGGCAATTATGAATTTTTGAATAGAAAGATTACTAAAACCTAAGCAGACTTATTCATGTAATTTGTACCAGAATATGGCAAATGTATATCAAGAGACTAACTATTTTGGAAAATTGATCACAAAAATCTAGTGTAAACTCGATTAAGCTGTTTTTCACACTATTTACACACTGATGATTTATTATTTAGTAATGTTCCCACAGAGTTACTGTACAATATGACAAACACCTATGGTTCAGTATCATCACAGGACTGTGATCTTCCACACAATAGAGCTGATCGGTTGACAGGGTGTAACCAGCCACGACTGCTTTCAGAGCCACTGGGGCTCTTCATTTAAGTAAACGTGCAATCAGTGCCGATGGGAGCAAACAGCAGGTAAAAATGAATGCACTAACTGGCTGTTTGCTGAATCTCAAGAAGGAAGAAGTTGCCATAAGATCACATTTTCAAGCTTAACTATTTTTGGGGAAACTGCGGCTTGGACGCCTGATCAAAGTAGAGTTTGTGTGATTTTCACCATCTCTTGTACCTGCAGTGTTAAGTGGTTGGTCCCAGTACCGCGCATGAAACTGGTGACAACCTATTAACTCTCACTCCATAGTTACATTATTCTGTCTTTCATGCAGCCGCTGGCTTTTTACTTGAACACTCTCTGACACGGGAAGAAGAGAGAACAGAGAGCAAACAAGAAGAGGCAAAGAGAGAATCAGAGAGACAGTGGGATTGATTCAGCTTCCCATATTTCAGAGGGCACTCGTGTTGCATCTGTTGAGGGAGCAGAGCCTGAGTTGTCATCGCCGCCGCGGTAGGGGGACTCAGCACCGCATGGCAGCATGGCACCGGGTGCTTCACAGTGACAATGTGACAGCAGGAACCCTGGGTAATTAAAGCAGCTCTCTGCTCTGTGCCCTCAGGGCAAGTCTGCCTGGGACGGGGAGATCATACCTGGCTCGCTCACATTCAAAACTCACAGTAGCCAGAGCAATTTTCCACCGTAACAAATTTCTATTCCTACTGCAGCATTGTAGGATGTATGCAGTGCTAAAGCATGTGATCAAGCTGTGTTCACAGCAGCTAAAACAGGACTTTGACCTGTGCATGACCCAAATTTGAAATATCATTTTAAAAGGTATTTTCTTTCTCATTTAAGCTAATTAAGAGAGTTGAACATCCTGAAATAAACGTAGCTATCTACCAAAGGCCATAAATAACATATAGCAGCTCTGAGACCGGAAGATAACAACCTTTTGGGGCCAGGCAGTCCAGTATGAGTAAGCATTCCCCCTGATCTGATCTGCCCAGAGGCAATACACCATGCACGGAAGTTAAATGACTGTCTTCCAATTTGCTCTCATGAATATTAAGCAGTGCTGTGACAGTAGAAAGGGTTGGCTGTATGCAAGCTGCTGATCCACACCGACAGATCTGTCCTCTGATGTCTAGGAGGGGCGGGAATCGCTAAAACGAGGGCCCCCACAGCAGATGAGCCTCCTCCTTCCCGGTCTTTTTTCATGTCTTAAATGGGCCAGAGTGACTGCCTGTCTCATCAAGGCGAAGCCGGAGACCCTGGACTGTTTCTCACTTTAGTAAAACTGAGCGATAAAGACATTGATGTCTAAATTATGCTGCTGCTGACGATGATGAGTGCATGAGAGAGGATCTGATGAGGGATCATACTGTAGCAAACTATAGCAGCTCCCTCTGCTGCTGCTGATGATGAATAAAAACTTCCACTAGGACAAATCTAATATAAAATTATATCTAATATGTGATGTTAACAGTGCAGAAGAAAGGGTAGGGGAAGCCATGTCTGTAGTGAAGTAAATAAAATATTCAAAGGGTCACATAGATTCACTGTATGTTTACTATGAGTTGGGTTTCAAACTCATGCTGATCTACAGCAGCCGCTGCAATTAGAAGGCACTTATGACAGATTATTTAAAATTTCAACACCTGCAATCTTGCCTATTAATTAAAATAATTTTCTAATTTTACCAAGAACTGAGGAGAGCAGCACTGTGGTGTTGCCTCTCCTCAACCTAATTAACAAGAATAAAAACCAAGTATTTATAGAAAGCTAATGCTAATCCTTTTGACAAACAGTACCAAGGCGATTATATTTATAAATATTTTTTATGGCTGATTAATTCTTGTGAGGTGCATCACGGGTAGTTTGCCACAGAAAGTAACACACGGACTGCCAAAAACACAAGGATGGCTTTTGAACGCAGTCCGATGTTTGTATGGTGGAGATCAGAACAACCATGTTTTGGTATTTATCCCAATAAAATGTATTTTTAAAAAGTCACATTAAATAATCAAATTGATTGTGAGATTTTAAATGTATTTAATAACTTATTTTGAGTGTTTCACTAAAATGTGGCTGTTTAATTGAACTCTGAATGCCTCTACTTAGTTTACCCTAAGATGCTTCAAAGTTATAAAAAATGTATTATTTTTCACTTATCCTGCATCTGCTCATTCCAGTACTTCATTTTAGCTAGGTTATGATGCTTAGATCCAGAAAAATGCACCTCTGCATCTAATGGAGATGTCCTACATGATTTTCTTTTGTTTTGTTTTTTTTACACATTTTGCTGCAATTTACCATAACATATTTGCTATCGTTAGAAATGTTGGGACCTTTGCCAAATGAGAAAAGGAGTGGTACTTCTTTGTGGAGGGTTGAGCAGGGCTGTGTGATTGTAAATGCCTGTCCTTTTTGTCTTTTGTTTGTCTTCTTAAATCTTACTTTTTATCATATCAAGGTCTGAACGATGCTTTGCTGCACAGTGTGAAGAAACAATGGACCCATTGGGGAATCTACAGGGGCTGAAAAGGTTCAAGAAAAATGTGTTGTAATAATTGAGAAAATTGAAGGTTAAGACAACAGAAATGTATTGACACTTGCATGTCACACCATCCCAATATGATTCCACGAACAGAAATTACACAAAAATACAGAGCCAGCGCACACTTGGGATACCACTGATCACACGGTAAACACAAATGTAGTCTGACTCTGAATGGCTGGAGTTCTCTATATGATTTAATCATGTGATATACTTTGGATGACGAGTATCCGTTAAGCTGCTGATCCAGTTTGCCAGTCAGCAATGGACATCAGAAACTTCTATGCTCGTTGTAATTTACTATTATTCTTAAACATGTCTGATTGAGATTTGAGTGGATATAATCGAATCGCCTCCAAACTAATCTAATGGTCAGCATATACGGTCTCTCTCGATAACACGATTAAGCAGTCGCGTTCTCGTTGTGCAGATGCTTGTTGGCGGAGGCCTTACCTCAGTTAAACAAGTCGACATGGCACATTCTGGACAACCAACCTTATTATGTCACCAAACATTGAGGTTAAGGGCCTTCAAAAGAGTTGCCGTTGATGGTGTCTTAACATGAGTGCTGTCCACCTGCACGCCAGCTAAGGTAATGCAATGTCCGTGGAGGTTTCATGGTACACAAGCTGCGACATGAGAGGCTGCTGAAGAGAATGACCTGACACTGACAACATTTTGGCCCTGAAGGACCTTATTTCACTTGTTACCTGAGCCTGTTAGCTCGCCATAGCACACCTTTGTGAAATGGTGGCAAGAATACCTTTTTCACTTTAAGTCCTGCCTTTATATTCTGAATTATTAGGTGGTGACTCATTTCAATTGGTCACCATGTGCTGACTTTAATCCTCCTGCATGCTTACAGGCAAAAAATCAACACTTTCCCGACACGAGCGATGAACAAAAAATCAACTAACCAGCTCTATCCAGGTATTTTTAGAGGGTTTTAAAAAGTAAATCATCAATCAATAAATCATTGAAAACTACTGCATAAATAATAGTGTTGTAATAATAAACGTAATTGCGGCCAGGATTATGTCCAAATGCAAGTGAAGGAAGTGTGACGGTATTATTGGATCAAAACAACTGAGCACCCGTGACAGTGGAATCAGTAGTTGTAGATAATAATCACAAGTGTGTATCAGTAAGTTTGAAGTCAAATAGGAAAATGCTTTAGGAATTGCAAACGTATTCACAACACAACAGTTAAACCTTCTGAAATTCCTTATTGCAGGTGCATAAATCCTCTGCTACCAATCACAAATTAAGACATTTGAAGCTGAGGTGAATATGGTGCAAAACATGTCACATAACTGGATTGGAAAAACGATAGATGGACAAAAGGAGCTCCTTTGTTTGGCCAAAAGGGTTCTGATCTCCGAACAGTGCCCCCCCCCGCCCGGCTCTACAGGTACACAAATCAGTTTTGCTCCACATTTCACTGCGATATGTGGTGCATTAGTGAGAGCAGGCAGCACTAGTCATTTGTGAGTGAAAAAACAGCATTTGAGACTCGTAGCAGCAGATTCAAGCAGTTGTAGTTATTGACTTGTGTTTGTGCTGGAAAAATAACCAAGAAAAAAATATATATTTTTCTGAGAAAATATTCTACAGGTGTGCAACTCTCATTGCATGAATTTACATACTGATTTGCAGATGTGCAGATTTAGTCCACGACTTCACATTTTTTGATACGGGTGTGTGAATGTGTTTTGCACCATTTTCACTGCAGCAACTGTACCCAAAATCTGTGTACGAGTTTCTTAATTTGTGTTCCGTAGCAGAGGATTTGTGCACCTGCAATGAAGAGTTTGAGAAGGTGTAACTGTTGTGTTGTGTTTGTGGGAGAGGAAAGAATTTCTAGGAGTTTACAACCGATAAAGCAATTCTCTCTGTGACTTCAGATGCACTGATACACATGTGTGACTATTTTCTACAACTACAGATTCCACTGTCACAGGTGCTCAGTTGTTTTGCTCCAATAATACCTTCATAATGAAGTGCTATGCCTAAACACTGCATGCAAGCTGTTCTGGGTGGATGATGAGCGTACAAACTGCTGGACTTTGACACCGGAGCTTGGCGTCCTGAGTGCTTAGGCTTCGGCAACAAAAGCACTTTGGTTAAGGTAAGGGAAAGATGGCGGTTTTGGTAAAATGTTAATAAAGTAAATATGCCCTGTCTCCAGCATCAAGTCACTGGGGACTTTTGCAATATTTAATCAAGACCATGATCTTTCCCTAACATTATCTGAAAACATTATGCTTATGTGCCTGAACATAACTGTAACAACAGCTAATCGTGCTTTAGTCACTATGAGCAGATTTTGTATTGCAAGAGCGTATATTGTTGGAAAAACAAATAAAATTAGTTGTTGATGCTGATTGCATCTACAACTTTTTGGAACTTGTCAGAAACATTCACATAAAACGTTTGATATGAACCTTGAAATCATAGGTGACATTATGTTTCTTAAAAAACATATTTACTGTTGCATAAACCTAATTTCTAGAGACAGTGTTGCTATTAGATATTATTGTGACTTGTGTTAGTTTTTCCTTGTTGCATCATGAGCATTTTACGATCAATTCCAAGTAATTGAACTGCTTGATGCTGACACTTTTGAACTTCATTTAGAGAAAAAGCTACACAAATATGCTGCACTTATAGCTAATGTTGTACAACTAATAATGTTATCATAAAGCCGTGGCGGCCCTTTGAGGATATACCGCTGTCCCTGTTTTGTCCAGGAGACGTCTGTGACCAGCAGCTGGTGGAGTGTGTTAATGTTGATGTCACAGCAGCTGGCTGCTCTCATCCTGTTAGCTCTGCCTGCCATTATAAGCCCTCCCTCCTCCTCCTTTAAAGCTGCTGCTACTTCTGCGTGCCATGCTCATTTTAATACTCCAGACTCATTTGACTGTCTTTATGGACTTATCATATTAAACATTTATCGCAGCCATTTCCCTAAACCAAACATGTTTATTCAACACTTACGGTTCCACAGCATGGCTCCTTTCACCCCCCCAAACACACACACAATCTTATTTTCTCCTTTTCCTTGTTTCTCTCCCCCTCAGCCCCCTGGCTTGCTTTATAACAACCCTCCTTCTCTCTGTGCCACTGCCTGAATAAAAAAAGAGCGGTATTTTTGTACAATTTCTTCCCTCTCCTCTCCGATCCGGTCATCCATTGCTCCTGTGGCTGGGCCACCGGGGGTCTCGTGCCATGTGAAGCCAGGCAGCCAAGCACACGCAAATGTATTCTGAGCATTTAGTACGTTGGATGAATCGAGTTTTAATTTAATCATCTGATCAAACACTAATTAGCATAATCACTTGTGGGGATGGATGGTCTAGATAGAGAGACACAGAGCAACACATAATAGACCTCATCCTGGCAACAGTCTATGGGGACACTTAGCAACATGTTTCTGGGGACCCATGCAGAGCTCTGTCCAAATTATCTCCCTTACATCCAATTCTCTATTTCCATCAACAGCACAGCCACTGCTAAATGATCTATTCACTGCTAGACTACCCTACAATCACATGCACTGCTGCCAGGCCCTGTGCCCTCTTATTTGATCTCGGAGAAGATGACTTACTGCAGCATCACACCTTGGTCTGAGCAGAGGAGGTCTGGGAATTCTAGGAATACCACAAAGTGCTAAGATTATTGACAATGCACTCAGTCTCACACCGGGCCGGGGGATCGATGAGTGGCTAGAAGGGCATAAATCAGACTCCTGTGGCTCCACTCCATGTCACACCCTAACCCAGCTCCCCAATTAAATGCACACACAGTACGTATGCACACTCTGTAAATCCCTCTGCCTCCCCACATATATAGGCACTTCCACGTAAGCACCCGGAAATACACAATAAAGCACCCACTTTACACATCTCACACACACACCGGCACACACTCTCACACACCTTACCTCAACTCCAACAAGATGACAGCGCTTTAAAAATGGCTGGCTAAAAATAACCGCCACTAACTTGGTCTTAAATCTTAGCATCTGTGCCAGGTTTAAAAATAAAGAGCAGTGTCGAGAAACCAAGCTGGACCCATTTGTCTTTCTGTCACTCTGTCTATCCAGCTCCTCCGTTATTCCATAGCCTACTTGAATATTCGGACTGTGGAGCATCCGAAACATGGGCAGACTCGAGAGTGAAATATTTCCTGGAAATGCAGTCTTGAATAATCTGATTGAGATGTGGATGTGAAATACTGTATATGGTTGGAAAACTGCAGAGAGGTCGAAGAGATGACCTGGCTGATTGTTTTGTTTTTTGTTTTTTAAAAGGTTGGCATAAATAAGAGAAGTCTATGAAATATGAGAGGAGAACGTAAAGCTCAAAGGCAACATGAAAGAGAAAGAGACAGAGTGGTAGACATGTTAGCGAGCCACAATACGTCAGGCACATGCATCATGCCCAGGCCAGAGTCGCGGGGATCAATTCAGCCTTGGGCATCAGAGTGTGTCGAGTTCAAAGCCCGGCCCTGGTACGTGGAGGACTGGATTAAGAGGCAGTATTTATGAGGTCCAGCGTGAATGTTTGTCTTGGGGGGTGATGGATAGCAAACTCATCACACCTCCGCCACCTGTTTTCCACAATGAACAAAAGCTGTGGTGGGGAGCTCACCACGAGGACTGTGGCTATAGTGCACAGTGTACAACACACACGCACACAGAGGGCGCACCGCATGGACTACAGGTTCTTGCGTGCATGTACAAAATACCCTCTATCCAAAAGATTCAATTTAAGAGAGTTTCATTCGCCAGGTAAAATACACCAATAAAACATAAGTAACCCAGTCGCTCCATTTTGTTCAGTGGCAAAGTTTCTTCCAATGAATGACGTGCTACGTTTGTGTATTCTGCTGATTTCGTAGGAAGGTGGTCGGGGTGGATGGTGGACTTACAAAGCACATGACATAGGGGGGTAGGTTTAGATAAAAGGACTTTGGTTAGGCTTAGGAAAAGCTTGTGGTTTCGGTTGAATGTTATTGCAATAAAGTGAAAATGCCCTTTTGTGTCCTTTAAGTCAGTGTTGACTTTTCAATATTTAACCAAGACCACTATCTTTCCCTGACCTTAACCAAGTGCTTTGATCATAATCACGATTTACTTACTATGAGTGGATCTTGTGTGAAAATGTGTGTGATACGTTGTGAGTGAATGATTTGCGGACATGTTGAGTACCAGCATTTTGTGATTTGGCACATATTTTAACATTAACAATGTTTCCTGATGTTGATAAAAAAAAAATATCAGAGTAGCATGCATTTCTTACAAAACATATTTCCTCTTGCAAAATAGTAGTATATAAACATAATTTCTAGGAGACAGGGTTAGTATGAGGCAAACCGGACGGGAAGGACACTTCAAAATAGTATTGACCAGTATAAACTGCAGACTACGTCATATGTTGTGTGATTTAATTACAAAAGCTCATGCATCATTATGCAGCATTATCACACTACATATTTAAAACTTCTACTTACACAGCAAAAAGGCAACAATAAAGAAAATGATTTGAACATTGAAGTGAATTCATCACCACTGCAAAGAATAAAACAAGGCATTATGAAGGTCATATCAGTATTTATAAGCGTCCTAGATTCTGTCAATCATATCCCTGTCGGTTAGCTTACCGGTGCACCTGCAGACAGGGCTCAGGTGATTTGGCCTCTTTGGAGCTCTGTGAGTGCTCTCATGTTGTTCTGAAAATTCACATATCAAAGTGTTGTTTGCCAAACCCCTTTTTTTATATGATAAATTCAACCTAGCCGCAGGGGCGATATGATGAAATACACCATGAAACGATATATATTTGTCAACCACCAGAGATTTTCCCAAACTGTTTATACTGCGGTAGTTATCCCTCATATATCTGGATGTCCACATTTTCTCAACTGTACACTGAAAATGTATTATCTCATACTTAAATAAAATTACAAACACAATGATGGAGGATTGTATCCATATCGACAATCCCTAATTCAGACTAACATAATCAACTTCTGTCACAGTGTTTGTAACTACAATTAAGTTTACTCAGTGTTTTAGTTGTTTTCTGTGGAATATAAGTAAGTAGTGTGTTTATCAGACTATTGATACTGAAGTTTTGTCATTTTTGAATTCTCACTACAGAACTTTTAATAACCACAACCTTGACATTGTTACAGTTACAGCACTATATACCACAGATTCATTTCGGTAATAATAGATCACGAAAGCTTTGCATGGAGGGTTAGTCAGTCATTCTTATTAAAGGGATCAGCACCAGACTGTACATCTTCACATAACAGTATTGACTTTTGGGTCAAGGAAAGAGTTGAGAGACTGTTATGCACAAAGTTGTAGGTCAAGATCATTTGATGTCTTAGGTGGGCATTTTCTAAACTTCTAAGCTCTTCCCAAACTCTTTGAAAGATAGAAGCACCTCTGCACTTCTATCTTGACTTAGTCTGTTTTAAAGCTTTTATACCAGTTCATCCACTACAGTACCTGTGCAGTGCAGCACAGTAATATAACATGTCACTTTGACAGGTGCTGAGTGAATTAAAAACATCCTCTCTGCTGAGAACCCTGTCTGAGAGGGAAACCCCCGCCAGATGTACTACAGCCTCACTCTGCACGCATGATCAAACACCTATCTGGGTGCTGAGGGCTTTTCTGCTCTTCCCTGCAGATGCTAAATGATATCGTTAACATTTTAATGCAAGAGACATTTACACGCGGGCTTGCACAATTACACCTCTGATTCAGTAGAATCCAGACAGACATAGTGTGATCGGTAATTAGATTTTACATTGGGTGAAACACAGTACACACACACACACACACACACACACACACCAGTCGCCAAGGCCTGCTCCTAATTAGAGAGCTAGACAGGCTCAAGGAGGTAAGGTACAGTAGAGTAGCCCTCATTATACAGCTAGGATGTATGAACTAGGGGATATCTATTATGATCACACATCAGGGTATCCATTACCCAAGATTAGCAGCCCTTTCAACTGAAATCACACACACAGAGTTCATAATGTAACCCAACAAACCCTCTTATAACTCACACAAGTGTGCAAGAGTTAAGTGGGTTTGTAAACTTAATTTAGCCCATTAGATATTCATATCAGAGTAAGGCGGCACAAGATGATCTATCACTTGACTACGCTACGTTATTTCATGGGGTAATTTAATTTCATGAGCTGTGATACTGCTTCTGCAACCAAACACTAATTGGTAATTAGTAAACAGACTAATGGCTGTGAGTGCAGCGTACAGCCGGTCAGGTTTCACTCCCTTTTGCTTTTCGGAGCCTGTCCACGGCCACTGTGGCCACTTCTTTGGCCTCTTTACACAGACAGACTTGAGAATCACCTCACAGCGCCAACAAATGGGGCTCTCACGAGTGCACTGCCTTCATTGCCTTCATGTAGATTTATTGCCATCCAAAAACCCAGTTTCCCCGTTCTACTGGCAGCCAAGTTCAAACTATCTATCCACCCCAGCCCCTTTAGCATTTTCATCCAGTGTTTCAGGTTGCTAATAATGTGGGGTCATGTAAAATTGGCAGGCTAACTGACGTTGGCAGCTATTTACTGTACTGTAAGCTACACGGCTAGATGCTTTGGAAGAGCTTCCTTATTTCAAAGTTGACCTGCCTTTACCACGAGAAATGTCACAGCTAATTGAGATCAAAATTTGATTGCATGATCCCCTGACCTCTGCGTTAATGTTCATTTATTGAAGACGTACGAGATAAGTCCTTTTTAAGTCATGAGCATCAGGTTAAGCCGCGTGCATGTCTACAAATCATCGCAGTCTTCGTAGGGACTGTGCGAAAAGCCTTGTCTCGTTATATCTTTGCAATGAGAATTGAATAGGCCACTTCAGCTTGCTGTGGTTTTGCCTAGAGGCAGCTTTCAGGGAGAGATATTTAATATGTTTCCTCTCCTGTACTGATGACGGGATTTATAGATTCTGCTTTGATAGGCACAGGAAATAGCAAAAGCATAAAGTCTTACATTGAATACGAGAAGTAAATGTGCCTGTTGGACATGTCAGATTTAACATTTTTAAATGTTTTTTTGAATGTCTGGAATATGACAGAAGAGTGATCTAAGGACAGTGGTTGTCTTTTGCTTCCTTTTGATATAACTTGCAATGATGAATCGATTGCAATGATTTCCACGATGAAAATTTGACATTTTGTGCAGATGTGTATCTATTTTCCTTTCCTTTTTTTTTTTTAAATCAGTTGCTTAGCTAAATAAGTGGACATAAGTACAGGAAAAGAAAACCCTCAAGTCAAGCTTGGTTGGAATTTGGCCACTTATCAGCTATGGACACACTGATATAACAGAATGTGAGTAGCTCCTATTCAAGTTCGTCTGGGTCAATTCAGTTTGCGTCAAGAGCCAAAATCCAAATTCCACGTCCTGAATCATTCACTATATAGTCCACTATTTCCTGGGTCTGCCATTTTGTTGTGGTGTCCAGTAATTCCAATGTCTTAGAAGCATTATTATATCTGACATAGCGGACAAAAATGATCCTACCATGCAATGCAGAAAGTAGTAAACAAGCAGCAGACACTAACCAACCACCGTGGATTATCAGTGAGCTGAAGAGTGTCTGATGTTGTTTTTTGCCACCAGACAACAACACACCATATCGTTTTCTTGTGAAGAGTGAATGGGTGAACGTTTTCGGACGCAGCCCCTGACACCCATTAAGGAGGTTACCATAGAGACAGACCAGCGAGCATGTGATAGGCCTAACTCTGAAACAGCAAGAACTGTCTGGAATCCAATTGCTGTGCGGGCTTCTGTCTACAAGGTCATTCATTCAGTCGGACAACGCCTGCTCAGCCGATGAACACCTCATTTTCATGATAATCAACAAAACATCCAACCGCAGAGGACAGAGTCATACAACGCGGCTCCTGTACAGTGATGGTGAAATCAAATAAAATGACAACGCAAACAGCAAGTGACAAAAGCTCCATGATTGCAGTGCAAATGACGAACACAAAAAGTGTAATGTCTGCACTCAACGCTGCTTAATCCCTATCAGTTTTGTGCCACAGGCCTCCTCAATAATCCCTTATGCAATAAACGGACACAATCTTGCACAGCAGTTGATCTAATGTCAGAGTCAGATGATTATGATTAATGAGGATTCCTTATTGTTCCTTTATGAGTTTCAGCACAAGCTGGGCTGAGGGAGATACCATTTTATATGGAGTCGATGTCAATAAACGGTACCGAATGAGGGTTGCCTCAGCACTGAAAAAGCGACAGCACAGAAACAAAAATCCATTTCGAAGCCTTATTTTATCATCCCAGCCAGAAGGGAAAATCCATTTTGGCGACACACCATATCATATCACAGCTCCTCGATGTGGTTAAATGTATTCATACCTGTAAATCTCCACTTCCCAAATTTTTGCTTTGTGAATTCAGCTTTTCTTGACCCTTTAATAGAAATGCAGCCAACCACAGGCTTGATTTTGCTTCAGTATGTGAACAGTCCCCATCTTGTTACCCTGATGTGTTTTCTTACAGACATTTTCTTTTCCTTCTCCCTCTCCTTCTTCGGCTCTCCCTTTTTCTACCCGTTTTCGTACACACCCAGTCAGCCATAATCCCTCCCTGTAGAAGGAACTCTAGCCAATAAGTGAATGCTATAAACTGTACCAATTTTCTGCTATTGATTATAGATACACTATATGAGCACACAAATGTGTGTGCACGGTGTCAGCCACATGCAGGTGTGCACTGGTTTACACTCACTCACGCAAATACAACACAGACAAGACGCAAAACCAAATCTGGGTCTTTGAATACAATATTTGAATGGAGAATGGGACTTTCAGCTATTTGAATGGAAACAATTTTTGTGTGCTTGTGAACTACTTTTGCATTTCCAGAAAAATGTAACCTCTGTGGAATGCGTCTCATTAAAAACATTACACTTTTTTTATTTTTTGAATTCCTAACAAACAGTGTGTAAAAATGGTGCTAATCTTCTCTCTACAAACTACATTTAAAAGGTAAATTACAAAGCTGTGTGCCAAAATTGGATGTAGAGATGTTGGAAACCTTCTGACAGAGTCGTAAATACAATTGAATTTTTTACATCAAATATGTTCTAAATGAAAATATGGATTACTGATTCTTAAATATATGTATAAATTGATCATTCGAATGCATTATACAGATTTAGGCCACTTTGAACTGAAAAAATATGCTCACTATGGGGGAGGGGGAAGGGGTTACCAAATGTCCATTATATCAAATACGTCACTTATTATTAAGAGCCACAGTGGTACATGGTTGTGACAGAATAAGCATGATTAGGTATCAAATAAAAACAAGAACAAATTACTTTAATCGGATGCAAATGAAAAACAATTAAAACTTGAACCTATAAAATCATATCCAACTAATACAATCAAACCAATTAATTAAATACAGGCCCACACAAACATACTCTATCTGTTTTTATTTCATCTAGTTCAGGGTGTATGTCTGAAGGCCAGAGATCTGTCTAATGGTTTGAGTTTGAAGGATTTAAAACGCAATGCATGCCTCGCCCGTCTCTTTCCCTCTATCAAGGGTGTCAGCCTTTTGACAACCATATAAAATCCATTTCATGTGGGGCACAGGTGACCTCTATCCTCCCTCTCCAGTCACTTAGCTGTCTACCAGTGATTTGCCTTCTGCAGTAGGTAATGAGCACTAATAATAATAATTAAAAAAAATAAGAGTCGGTGAAACTTACCATTCAAGATGCTCTGGAAAAAGATAAAAGCCAATATCCACATGCCCTGCTCCGTTCAATCCCCCCCAAGCTATGCTTTCTCTTCTTCCTCCGACCGGTGCCTCCCTGGCTCTCTCTTCTGTGCGCTTGGGGTAAGGTTAAACATTTGCTGCTGTCTTGAAGCAAACCGGTCCAAGTCTCTACTTTTAATATCCCCTTCCTACTTTTTCGTTACACTCTTGGTGTTTTTTTCTGAGCCCTCTCTTTGCGCTTGGAACATAAATGAGCCTCTGTGATTGTCTTGGGGAGAGCTGTGCTCAGACTCTCCTCCTCTGCTCCGCGTCTTGCTGCTTCTCCCTGTTATTCAAAAGGATGCTGAAGGGGTGAAGCCCAGGTGTGTGTGATGCTGAGTCAGAGCCGGGTACGAAAAAATGAATGCAAAAAAAAATAAATAAAACTGGCTAAACTAAATCTCTTTTTTTGTTTTTTTTTTTAAATCACAAAATGTCAGAAGCTCCGATTTTCTAAATAAAAGACTGACTGACGGACCACCCTTGGGTAGGAAAACATTTAAATGTTATTCAACTAAAAGAGCAAAGAAGCAAACGGGGGGGGGGAGAGGGTGGTAGAAGAAGAATGAAAAACTGTTTTTTTTCTGAGACTCCAAAGTCAGATCATCTTCATCGCCTCTGTGCGTCCAGCAAGAGGCGAGCAAGCGCATCTTCCCCGCTGCCGCTCTCTAATCGCACCACACTGACTCTCTGAGCATTACACAGAATAACCCTCTCCCTGCCCCTGCAGACGCTTTAATTCCTCATTGCCTTAAAGGAGCAGAGGCGGCTACCGGTTGGTCCTGAGGGCAAGGCACTACTGGAGGTGAGAGTGTGCGCGCACGCAGTAAGTGGGTCATTTGAATTAAGGAAATGAGCTGCACCTGACGCACCGAGGCACCTAGGATAACATTTTTACGCACAGAGATGTTCCAGCTCAGACAGAAAGCGCTGTCTGGCGACGTGCAGGTGCACGCAGTATACAGCATTTTGTACCAGATCTGGCTTGAATTAAGCCAATAGGGTATATCTGGAAAAGAACAGAGGAGTGTACCCTGCAGGAATGGGAATCTACAAGGACATCCAATGATAAATATTTTGTGTTCATTTAAGTGCATGAATGAGGAGCATTTAAAACAGTGTTTAATAGAATTACACTTTGAATTGATTGAATTAGTTGAACAATTGTGGGAAATGAAAATAGAAAATGCAACGTTTTGTCAGTGGTTGCAGAAAATACAGGGTTAAACTAAAGCAGCCCCCACCCCAAAGGCGCACACACACATACACACTTTATACCGCCTCCCTCAACCCCATAATCCACCCACGACCACCACTCCATTTTAATGCCTGCCTTGAAGTCAAGGGTGTAGCTGTAGTAGGCAGTGGAAGCCTGTAGGCCTGTCCACAGAGCTGGGTTACACTGAGCGTGATATAACCAGCAGGGCAGTCTGCAGCTCATTCTCTATTCCATATGACAGAATATAGTGAAAGTGAAATCCTGTTTATTTACCCCAGGATATTCATTTTCTGTGCTTATATCTGGACTGAGGAAATAATCTTTACAATTCTGAATGTGTACAAAGGAAAATAATAATAATAATGATACATGGTGTGTTGTGTGTGTGTGTGTGTCTGGATCACATACTCTGCCATCATTTTATTCATGGTGATATAAATGCTCAGTTCAGGTGTAATTATGTTTGTCTCAAAGAGCTAATAAACCTAATCTCTGTGTGATAATTTGAGAAAGATGGAGGCATACCTTTTCCTGGTACTAAACACAGGTGTTTTGATCAGCCCATTTTCCTGTTGACTACTCTTGCTATTTGCCTGCAGTGTCTGCCCACTTGTTTGTCCCTTACAGTTTTTCTGCTGCACTTCACACCAGTGCAGCAGACAAACAAGACCACTGCTCGGCACTTGCTGAAGTCTGTACCAGAACACCAGTTATAGCTTGCCATAAAATGGTATGGCCCTCTCTTTTTTATTTATTTATTTTTACTTCTGTTTGATGTATTCAGCAATGGCCCACATTTTTTTTTAATTATTGTTACACCAAATTGTGTTTAATTGAGTAAGAGGATCGTTTACTTATTTTTTTCCTTAAGCCAGAAGATAAACCAAAACAAGTTGAAGTCTCTGTAGCGCTGAGGAGAAAACATGGGTGAATCAGGGCAGTGGGTCAGATATCCTGCCTGTCATTTAGAGTGGATTAGGAGCACTGCGCTTGTGTTTTAGTGCTGGATTCTTGGCATCGACGGGCAAGTAAGTTCATTAGCAGCAGCAGACTGTGAGATATGATCATTTAAGAAGGAGGATGCAATACCATCCTGCCTGCAAATTTATCAGACCTTTGTTTTTCCTCACAAGATGCTCATTCTGCTTTTCAGCACTGCCCTGTTGCACCCTTATATGGGTATATACACTTTACATTTACACAACGAAGGCGTCTTTTACTACCACTGAGCAATTTAAGTGGAGAAAGTGAAAGTAAAGCGCTTTGCACAAGGGGACCTCTGCATTTTTATTTTATTTTCTGTGTAAAGTTTACAGGCTACGTGTGTGTGTGTGTGTGTGTGTGATGGTGAACGCAAAGCCTATTCATGCCCTACAGGTAATCACCACACCAGTACTACATGTAATTTTCCTTGGTTCAGCCTTCAGCAATGTTAAATGGTAGAAGATTCTTTGTCACTGAAGGTCAGATTAACAGCCAGCAAAGACAAACAAAACCCAAAGAAGGAGGAAAAAAAGAGCCAACTGTGGGCTCAAGGGATTGGGAGAGGGGATCCATGGAATTAGAGGGTGCCATCTGACATTTTAGGGGAAATGAGGCATTGGTATAATCTAGCTCAGCAAACAGGATTTTATGAGAAGCTATGATAAAATAAAAAAATTGGAAAAAATAAATCTTATGAGTAAAGAAATGCAAATCAAAAGGTTATATTTGTTTGCATGGGATGTGAAAACAAACGCTAACACAAATGGAAAAAGGAGCCTGGTGTCATTTAAACAGAAAAGAGGAGTGATGACTCATTTCACCCCAACACATAGGCCACGGTAACATTGGCAGGAGGGCTACATTTTGTGTGTACAGTATATACACACTCCCAACACTGTACACACACGCCGTACGTGGGAGTTGCCCGTGTGTTTGACAGCAAGCAAACACAAAGTAACATCAACACTGACCAGATGACCTTATAACGACCAAATAACAGCAGGTGTGTATGATAGTTTCTATCTTATTCAAATTAGTGATATTATAGGTTGAGAAAAATCAATATAATTGTGCCTTTGTAAGTACAGTACTTTATGTATGACTCATTTGATCCTTATGTCGTGTCTAATATTTGGTTGGGGAGGGTTAATTGCCCTTTCACCTTAAAAACTGTAATTAAAAAATAATTGCCTCCTCGAAAATATCCAACTCTATGAGGGAAGCATATAATAACACATGCATTAGGGTACAACCTAATCCCTGTGACACGCCTAGATAACAACAGAAAAAAAACCAAAAAAAAAACCCATACAGTGTTAGCATCATAGCATAACATAGCTCCTGCAGTGGTGATACACACAAATCAAATGTTTCTGCTGGTGGCACACAGGGACTTCCATCCTTATGGAAAACAGGTGCTGGTGTTTATCACTTACACCCAGCCGGCAGCTGTACAACTGAGCAGGATACTTGTGATGTGAAAGACAATACTTTGATTTTCACTCTGAAGACAAGAGCCTTGACCTTGTGACCAGTGGTCTGAGGTATTCAGTGATAACGCTTAACAGATTACATCCAGGCATGCAGAGGAGGCACATATGTTTTCTAACTGCAAAACCAATATTTGTGTCCTTTTAGGGCTGACGTTAATTATTTTCACTCACATGAAGTTAAAGCTGAAGCCCATAATGCTTTTTAATCAGTATGCCATTATGATATTCATCTGTTTGGTGGAGTGTGGCGGTAATTTAAAGTAATTTGTTTATAATTCATGAAATCTAAACAAACATTATAAAGTAGAAAAATCATTAAATACTTTGGTAAAACCCATCGTATTTTTATCATGGTTTAATATATCATGACAACAGGTCATACATAAGGCATGTGGATGAAAACATTTAGATATCTTACATGATATAATCATATAACTACATGGCCCAAGTACCATAATTCAGTTTGTCCACAGCTATGTTTTGAATATGAGTAGAGTGGATTTTTGGTGGGGTTTGAACTTACTGTGTGGGTAGGGGGAGGAACAGGGTGTAGTTCATTTCAGCCCCCCAGCATGATGCCTAAACAGTGGTAAGTGAATGTGACAATGAGGCCCCGGGGCTGCCGCAGACAGTCTTGGCCTTGCATCTGTCTGTGGGTGTGTTTGCATGTGCCACCATGTCTGTGTGTGGACACATGGCAGGAAGTAAAGCCCATATGAGAAGATTCAAGAACACTGCTCACCCAAGGTCGTGACTCCTCTGACTGTTACACTCACACTGGCATGGGATATGTGCTTGGTTCTCTTTACTTTTACTGCCAGACTGTTATATCAGTCTGTGAGAAGGCTGTTGAGGTCTGCAGATGAATTCACTTAATATATACTGTATGTCAAGGGGGACTTCTCATAAAGCATTTTCAAGTATCCAAGAAAATGATCTGTTAGATGTATTTCTTTTTAAAATCTATGGTAAAACAAAGATGTAGATGAATGGAGGTCAGAGAGTTAAAGAAGGATTTTGGAGTGACTAAGAACTGGATTGTGCAAAATGAACTGCATCTTAAAATCAGGAAGGCTTCCTTAATCAGTGTTCTATCAGATGTGTAACTGTTGGACACGATATTATCACTGTACCTTACAGGTTAATATTAAAGGAAATTCAGCAGCTACAGGGATCTGCTTCATGTGTGTACTTTCAGTCTGACTCAAAAATAAGTGTTGCCTTGCCTCCATCAACATTGCTCTTGCTGGAGTCCATGCCTAAATCTTAAATGTAAGTAAAATGTTATCATGACTATAGGGATAATGGACAGAAATATGAGAATACGACTCAGGTTGAGAAATACTTTAAATGTCCCTTTTAAGTGTTCCTGGGCATTAATGTCCATTAAACATAAATTGTATTTATTATATATATTATATATATATTTTTTTTTTTAAAACGCCGCTACCATGCAGCTTCACCATACGCTCTGTCATGTGCTGTCCTCTACCTGGCTAATGAATTGAGATCAGATAGGTAACAGTGTGCTTCAGTGGTCATACTAATAACATCAAAAGCTAAATCGAATCGAGCGCTCCTTGTGATTTATTGAAACATAGTCCAATACCACAGTGGTCAAGTCTGCATGCAATCCCATTAATGACCATTGTCATTGAAAAATATTAACAATGATAAGGTAGAGCACATTTTTCTTCTTCGACTCAACACCTTCCTCTCTGCAGGCCACTCAGGCACCACACATGTTCACGCGAACACACAGAGTCCCCCCTCCCTGTCCCTCTGGCCGACCCTGTCCCTGGCGTGTGTGCAGACAGGCTGGGTAATCCCTCAGGATGGGGCCTCTTGTTTTGACAACTCCTGTGAAGCCCAGTGTCTCTTACAACAAAACACAGACTGGCCTATCATCAGCAAAATGTCATCCCTCGCCTCACTCCTTCGTCACCCAAAGGAGGATCAGGTTGCCTTTACACTATGCGACCCATTATCTCAGAATAGAAACAGTCTCAGCACCGGTATAATGATCCCCTTTGTTTGCCAAGACAATGACATTGATAAGAGACAAGCTGCGCTCGTGGCTCCTGATAGAAGTGTGTATAAGGTTACATGTTGCCAGGGCAGGAGTGATGTGGCTCCTAAACAAAGTTCAGGGTGGTGTACTCTTACCCTGTAATGGTCCCAGTGGGGTGAAAAGACACCTACAGGTCAATCAGCATCAGGACATTTGCACGCTCTTTAAATTACGACTGCTATAACAGGGTTTAAGAAGTTAACATGTCAAAAGGGACTAATGATAAAATATTAATGGAGGACATGCGTTTCTGTGGCAGTCTTTAAAAAGAGTAAGGGTTAGAGGTTTGACTGGCTTCTTTCAAGGGCCACCCACATCAAATTGCACTTAAGGCTCTGTTTAATGGCATGGTTAAAAGATTTTAATAATATCTGCTTCATAATTAGTTTTCATGTATTACACAAACATTAAATCGTAATTTGCAAATGTGAAGCTACTGCCTAGCAAGTCTGGAAACCGCTAGTCTGGCTCTGTCCAATGGTAAAGAAAATCCACTAATTTACACTTTTTGTATGGATTATAACAAAAAAAAGATATGTGTTAATTAGTGGCTTTTTTGTGTGTGGGGGCACTGTTCACAACAGTTTGTGTACATGCTTGTGCAAGCCGAGCTGGTTCATGGGAGTTGTCATTGATCTCCGACACTGTATATGGTGCTGTGGACCAGTCTACAGCAAGCACACAGTAAGGCTGCTGGAGAACAAAACAAGCTGGAAAAGCTGATATGACGTTTGTTAGTTAAAATTTTTTAGAGTGGCACGATCTGGGTTTGTGGGCGTGCAAGCATGCAGCCACTTCAAGAGTGGTGTCTTCTCATCAAACTCGCAGCAACAAATCAAACAAGCCTATTTCCCAAAATGTTGAACTATGTCTCTCTGAACTGCTAATTCTAATTTAGACCCTAACTCAAGTACCATCAACAGATAGACAGGATTTCAGGGGCAAGACATTTCTGTAATACAGCCCCACATTTCCTAAATACTGTATTTTAATCTATAAGACTTCCACTCTGCAGAATGGACCACAGCACATGCACTACAGTAACCTTTTTCCATCTCCCTCTCAATTCACGATACCAACACCCCAGCCTGCTACAGCAACCCCAGCCAGTTTCCCATTGGTTAGCCCCAAGGCACAGAGGAGCATATCTGTAGCCAACCTTGACGTGCTAAACTAGGACGCTGAAGGGGACAGAAATGGGAGGAGAGAAGAGGAGAGGCAGGGGAGCGAGCGAACAGCGCGGGGGGGGGGGGGGGGGGGGGGGGGGGAATGAAAGGGGGGGGGGGGGGGGGGAGAAAAACGGAAGGGGGGAGGGGGGGGTGAGGGGGGGGGGGAAGAAGGGGTAATGAAAGGCTGCTGGAGGAGTGGCAGAAATACGGAAGTGAGGATGGAGAGTTGAGAGGATGATGGAAGAAGGGGATAGAGAAAGGAGCAGTGGAGAGGGTAAGGGAGTGGAGAGTGGAGGGAGAGAAAAGGGTGGGTTTTGGTGATTTGTACTCTGGCTGCATATGCGCCTGGTCTCCATCTCTTCCATTCTCTGCTTGAAAACTGGAAAAATCAATACACCGACAGTCTAGTGTATCCCCACATGAACTGGATCATTAAAAATATATAATCAAACACCCCACCGTCATTTTTCATTACTATTACCATCATCACATATCTGAACAGGCACGGATATGGGTATATATCCAACATGGCTGTAACAATGTAATAACCCAATCAATGGCCTTCTAATTATTTCAGTGCCTCAGTTAATCGTCCAGTTAAAGCCCTCTTTCAGCCTTGACTCTCAGAATGGCACACAGAGACAGGCTGCTTGTTAACAAAGGCACATAGCAGAACCGAAGCAGGGCTGTTGTAATAAGAATATCTGACTTCTCAGCTTCACAACTCAATCCAACTCAGGGTCGCAGTGTTGCCTAGTAACGATGGCACACTACTGACCTTATCTATGTGGTCATAAAAATGTATGAAGAAGGCCCCCCCCTCCTCGCCTTCCAACCTCCTCCCCGCCTTCGTTCAGTCCTTCCTACAACCACAATACCACCCTCACAGCCCTTACCTCCCCTTTTCTGAGTAGCATCATGCCAGGGGGCAAGCACCATCCACGCTCTCCTACCCCTGCCAGGGCAGCTCTGCGGTGGGTGTTATCTGCCTGGGAGCGCCCCTCTCTTTTATTATGAAGGGGGCCAGGAAACGTGCACACACTCGAGCCTTTTGCAAAAACACTATGCACTTGTGTACAATGTATGTGCAGAGTACATGCACGCAGAACACAACCGATACAGCACTGGTGGGTGGATAGTGGGAGGCTGGAAGGATGCAGATTGCACGCTATGAAACTGATAGATAGCTGTAAGAACAGAGGGACACAGTCAAGCGCAAAGGAGACTCAATACCACACCGCAAGGTGAGTCGGTGCACCAGCCTTCATGAGAATATTACTTCAGAGTGGAATTTCTGCTCTGCCGGTTGTGGGAGAAAAGAAACATGGCAGAGTGTGAGAAAATGTTCTTATGTGTATGAGAAAACGATAGAAATACATTAGGCTTACCTCTGCAATGAGCGTCACAAACATGCTGTATTTGTGAAAGCAATTTTCTTGAGAGAGATGAGATGTATCTGATCTCTATCCACTCACGAGTCCTAACAGCCAGGTTTAGCTATTCTAATTGGCTATTACCTTGGAGATGCCCATCCTAATGAGGAAACATACTCCAGGTGTTGCACCTGATATAACCCCTGGGAGTCACAGGAAGAGTGTGACACATACTGTATTCACACACACCTGCTCCATCTGTCTGCTCTACAGTTAACACCAGCAGGCCACAATGTGTCAGGATTCTCACTGCAAGGGTTTGTGCATGAAACTGACTCTAAACCATCAAAATGGATCACATAAATGTATTTTTGTCCTATCGATATATTAGCAAATTCCCAAACTAAATTCTACAAAGTAAACATCTATATCTATTCTTTTTTAGTTATTACAAACCTCGAAGAGATAATCACAACAACTGTGTCCCTGCCCTGGGTGTCCTTTTTTAGTGTTCCCTGGAAACCGTTTCCGTTGTTGTCTGTGCTTCTTGCAGGGTTACTGTATTTGGTTGTGTTTAATATGCAGCATTTTTTCTAAATGCTGTGCAAGTGTTGTCAATTTGGTGAAGGCGTTTTCTTCATTTGCTTGTGTTTGGTCTATTTGCATGTTTTAAGTTGCAGTGCATTGAACTCTCAGGGCCACTCTAGATAATAGCTCAGGATGCCACCAGATGGATTTTCACGGGGTGAAAGAAACGCCACAGTTTTCATGGGGTGAATAATTATATCAACAGCTGCATTAAACAGAACCCAGTGCAGAGTGCCCTATCTATGATGACAGCATCTCAATAATGAGGACAGCCACTGCTCTCCTGCGACAGCCACATCTGCTCTGTGGGACCCAACGCATCAGGTGGGACCTGTGGTATTTGAACAAACACAGACAGCATATGTGTGTATGTAAGCGTTAGAGTAACTAGGGAAACTGGTGAGGGTATGAGTAGTGCCTTGAGGCGAGGAGCAGAAGGGTGGCAGGGTTCCTGACTCCCACAGCGGCCTGTTTAGACGCTAGCCTCTATGACTCATCTGCGTGTCACTAATGCTTTTCCTATGAATGAACAAACCGATACAGATACACTGCAGAGAGGCAACGCTACCACCACGGGGAGAAGAGTAAGTGTGAATAGCCTGTGAGACTAGCATGAGCCAGCCTTAGTCATACTCCCGCCTGTCTAAGCAGTGAGAGTTCCCATACAGTTACAAGTAATTGATCTAAAAAAAACAAAATAAATCAAAACCAGCTGTCTTTTATATGGCTGGAAACATGCAGTGTGGTACCAGTGAATGAACAGTGATGCACCCACGCACCTGTTGTCTGGCTCGTCCCTCTCATCCTATCCAGGATCTCCTCATTTGGGCTGCTCTCCTGCAGTAGCAGCTGTGAATATGTACACCTTGTTAGGAGGTTGGCAGCTCTGGCAGAGGGAGAGACAAGGGAAGTAGCTTGTTACGAAGAACAGGCTAACTATATGCCAATCCCTGCTGTGCAGAGAGAGAGGGGAAACACAAAAACACACTAAACAAGTGATCTTTAAAATTGAAAAACAAAAATCTTTTCATCTCAGTCAATTAATTAATAAAGCAAGCTACATTGTATCAATTTAAATATTTGAATGTACTGAAGTAAAACCTAATTGACCCCAGCCAGTCTGCTAATAAAACAGTATGGTAGACTGAATTTCAAAATGAGATTTGCTTCAGAAATAAGTGGCGACCTGATCGTTATGACCTGCCCCTATGTAATCCCCATTTGCTGCTCATCCAGCTCTGTCATGCCTGTGCTGTAATTACACTGCAGCCAATATTGCAGGGAAATGCTAACAGATTCAGCAAATGTCTGATCAGCATTATAGTGATTGGGACTGTCTATGGGGCTGCTTGTAAAAGCCCTTCGTGACAATTTAAAAGGCCGAGAGCTGGGGTCATTGAACAGGCAATAAAGCTAATTCAAGACTTCGTAATTCACTACGTCTATAATAAACCTAGCTAATGTTTGACTGAACTTCCTAAACGCAATGTAGCACGTTGTTCTCTTTTGCTCTCACTTTAAGAGATATAAAATAGTTTGACATTTTGGGAAATACTTATTCACTTCCTTACCGAGAGTTAAATGAGAAGAATGATACGACTCTCAAATCTGTATTGTAGTTAAACATAAGGCTGCAGCCAGCAGTTTTCTTAATTTAGCATAAAGACTGTAAATGGGGGGGAAACAGCCAATCTGGCTCTGTCAAAAGGCAACAAACCATTTTTCCACTATGGTTTTTGTACGAATTAAAACGAGATATGACGCATTATTAGTGAAATTTTGAGGTGTGTTTCGAAGTCTTCTCACTTAAAGGGACCGTTCAAAACAATCTAGATGAATAAATAGCACTACAGGTAAGATGAAACGTACTGTATGTATTTTTGAATTTGGGGTGGAGTTGCCGAGTTTTGGAAATATCGGCTGTAGAGAGGTCTACATTTTATTTTTACACACATAATTGGACTAGATGGCAGCTCTGTAGAAAGAATAGTTCCTACATGAAACTGCCCCCCAACAAATCTGTGGATTATCTTGAGTAACTGGGTCATGATTTCGGGAAAGACACTTCGCTGTTGAGTTTTCCAAATGTATTATTTTGACGCTTTGAGCACCACAAGCCGAGTGCCATATAATCGCATTATATTCAAAAAACGCAGACATCTCTACGGCCGATATCGCCAAATCTTGGCAACTCACACCAGAACAATCTACATGGATAAATAGCACTACAGGTGAGAGGAAAAATATGTAGTTTTGATTTAGAGGTGAACTGTCCCTTTAAGTGATTTATCAAGAAACCCCCCCCCACACACACCAGCCTCTGGTTCCAGTTACTCAAATGTGGGTATTTGCTGCTTTTCTGTGATTTATATCATTGTAAATTGAATATCTTTGGATTTGGGACTGTTGCTCAGATCAAATAAGAACTTGGGTGCCCGGGAAGTTGTGATGGACTTTTCACAATTTTATATAGTTCTATAGTATAAAAGATTAATCATTGGCCAAAAAACAAAAAAACCAACAGATTAATTAATAACAAAAATCATTAGTTGCTGCCCTGATCAATACATGAGGTGACTTTCATTACTGCTTTGAGTTATTAAACAAATATGACATCAGGTAGTAGAAACTCACTTAACAGCTTCAAAATCAACTCACACTGCTGGTGTTTCATTACAAAACTCATTTCTAATTCATAATTATAATAATGAGCGACCACAAGATAACAACCTAAACATGAGGAACTTATATATGTGATCAGGTGGAGATGTGTGTCTGTTGTAAAGGTGGGTGAATGAGATAATGCAGAGCGCTCCCCTCTCTAATCAGCTGTAATGATCAGAGCTGTGAGGATTAAGTACCAATGTCCCAGTAAAGGAGCTTTGCACAGCCAAATGTAGGACCACTGGCTCTCCTAAGCTCCCTAATTTGTTCACATACAGACAATGCTACAGCACCCTCACAGTGAATTAAAGGCACAGGGATGGTGTGGAGTGCCTTGTTGTGGCTAGCAGAGGAACTGCAGGAGGAAGCTGCATGGATACATTAGAAATACTGAATCGACAGATACAACACCGGCACATTAGTAACATTACTAACAAGAAATGTTACTAAGTAAAGTAAAGTCATGCAGGGGCAATTGTGAAATTTGTCCAAGAAATGTGAACAAATCACTTTGAATCAACAGTATCAGGCCTCTAGTTGCTGGATTCATAAGAATTTAATTGGTACCTAAAAATGAGGTGATGAGCCAGAAAAAGTTGAGAAACCCTCTAACCTGGAGGTATAACACATGAAAAACCACTGGATCTAATATCTTGTATAGTTGTGACAACTCTGTGCTGCACGGCTTGTGTTAGGCGTATGCTATTACCATTTTACTAACTCGTAACTGCATCTTTTAACATTTTATGAAGATCAACATTATGATTGCCATTTCTTATTTATGTCTTATTCCTGCTCTGAATGTGTCAAAAAACGGTTATAATCAGTATTGCTTGGCTGGGTTTTGTTGCTTCGTGTTGCTTGCATGGTAATGTGTAGTGAATTGTGGATATTGCTTTTGTATTATTGTACTAATGTTTTGATGTTTCCTGTTGTTCTGCACTGTCTTGAGAATACTTCCTTTGTAGCTGTTGCTGTCTGTACATTTTTAACATCATTGGTTTCAAAACATCTCGCCAAAGGAGTGGAGATGAAAATTAGCCTAGCTGTTGATTAATGTGCGTTATGCTTATAAATAAAATGGATTTGCAGCGTTTCATGGGTAGTAACAGACAAGTAAACGATGCATTCCTGCTTCTCCCTGTTTTTATACTCTCAGGCCAAGGAAGTATTTCAGTCACAGGGAAGAAGAAACAGGAATTGTACTTAAATGGGTCATTCACAAGACCCAGTGCATGACAAGAGATACACCGGAAAGAGGATTTTGTGGTCACAGCCTTTCCCCACATTATTCATGTTATTGTAACTATAGTGATTAACTTCACTGAGACAGAGAGAGGGAGGGAGATGGGGTGAACATGTGACAGTACAACTGTGGACTCATGATGAATTCAGAGCGAGACAGTGGTTGTCTCTGTGTGAAACAGGCAGCACGGAGAAGGCCTGTGACATTGATCTAGCCTCACCACTGGGAACTTCTTCCTCTGTACTGTCAGTGCAGCAAATGACTGTCCTGGCTCAAAGCTCTGCATTTCTAACTTGAAAATGTAATGTCTGTCTTTTCTATACCTATAATGTAAGAAGCGCTGGGGTTATTTTTCATATTGGCAAAGTTATAGATGCAATGGGAGTAAATGGGGCCGTTAAAACAGCTCTGCATTGGGCTTTAATTAAATTGCCGTATTTAACTGTGCAGATCAATGAATTGCCTTTACATTTGTAAAACTTAAGTATAACAATTATAAATAAGGAAAACCATACCACCCATCTACAAAAAAAACATGGACAATTTGACATATGAATCGTCTTGTAGCATTACAACTGTATGAGAAACAAATCAAAAGTGTCTTTAATAATCAGCTTTTTCAGGGATATCACATTAAATATGCAGATTTGCTGCTGCACAGCAATCCCACTAATTAGACTATTAAGAATCTCTCTACAAAGACAAAAAAAGCACTCCTGGAAAAACCATGTACAACGCAGGTGAGAGATGAACAGAAATCCTGCAGGACTGTTTTTAAATACTCACAGCCTTGTAGGGATATCAGCTTGATTATTACCCCACCTAACTTCTTAATGGAGTCCTATAGAGTTTACATATATAAAACTTTTTCTGATTGTAACATGAAGTCTCTTATATAAGTAAGAGGCAATTTCCTTTTGTGACTGAACACATTTTAAATACTAGACTACCATAACAAGACAAGGCTATGGCCAAAATAGAAAATTGGATTTGCACTGTAAATGCAGACACATTAAGTGAAGCAAAAATTGTGGAACAATGGGGAATTTGTTTCATACCGTTTTAAGAAAAGACACACAACTCCAAGAGTTCTGTCTGGTGTGTTCACATCAATCCATGATACATTTTATTTGCCAAATTCTTTAGTCTTTCCTCTTGACCTTTCTAAATATTTAGAAAGTATTAAAAAAAATGCTAAGGCTATTCAATTGTTACAACTTTTAATACACATTGTTCGTCTGTGTCTGCTCCTCCCCCTTTCCTTATCTGATTGTATGTACTTCTTTAACAGTTTTCTAGTGGCCCTTGTCTTTGTTCTGTATTTAATTTTCTGTTCAGAAAAAAAAAAAAAAGACAAATTGAGTTATTTTGGACATGAAATTACAAGATCTTCAGGATTTCCTTCCGCATTGTGCGACCCCCGAGCCGGCTAACTTCCGGTTTAGCCCTCCGCTAACTTGAATGAGGATAAAGTTATTTAATCTTCTAGACTTCCCAAATGTTATTGGTCCGAATGGATCAAATTCGGATAGTGAAACGACTAATTTGGAAGCTCAAAAATAATTAGCCACCGTTTCAGAGCCACTTATTTCACAGTTTAACAATACGTCTGTGGGGAAAGTCTGGTGGCGCCGGTGTGCATCACGTGACGGACCTGCGCAAATACAAGATACATTTAAAAAATATGGATGTTTTAGCTATAATAACTGGATACCGGACCCCAAAATGCGCCTATTCATTCCAATGAGGTTTGCTCACCTGGGCCAACGCCAAAAACGTTTTTTCTAGCGTCCAGGCTTACTTCCGGGGTGTGCGGCCCACTGAATATGCGGAGGCGCTCGGCCCAACTTTACATTGTGATGACGTCACGGATTTTTAAAATCAACTTTCTCGGCTCGAGGAACGTTTTACAAATATAAAACCTTAATGGATCCAAAATTAATAGAAAGAGTCATATTTGACCTTATTCTCTTAATATACATCCATATACACACACCCACTCCGCAAACGTTGACACCCTCAAACACAGCCAAATGAGAAAATACAGCGCTAGGGCAGATACAGAAACCGCCACACACTTCCAGTGGGTCATAAGTGATGATTGAGAGGGCTTATTTTGTTTGAGTCTATACATTGTTTTTTTTTTTTAGGAAACTCCTACTCGTTCTGCCTTTAAAAATCACCAGGCGCTCGGGAAATCTTTCACAGCAGCGTTAAGCCGGTAGAAATAACGCCAACGGCTAGGCCTTCAAAATAAAAGCGTTTCCATGAGAAAAAAAAAAAGTTGTGTCGTGTCATTTTACTTGGAGAAAACCCAAAGTGTTAACGTAACACACTACACCCATGAACGAAGCACCACAAGGCATTTCAGTAGGAGTTAGAAGAGTCGAAGAAAGTAATCGTGTCTATTGAGTTATCCTCATAGGTTTTCTTGGTGTAGTCTGGGACTCCATTTCTATAATGCTGTATGTGGCGCATGTGCCTACGTAAAATGACTACTTCGTGTTTACGTTACAAAAACAATAACGTTAACCGTTTAAGTTTCTTTTAATTTGAAAGTTTCCCTAACCGGAAGTCGGGTTCTTTATTTTGGCTGGCTTGATACCGTTGGAGGCGAAACACCTCGGAGAAGTAAGTTATATCGACTGCAGACAGACAAACCGTAATTTTCAGTGGCAGTGATTCTGTGTTACCATGTGAGTGTGTTTAGCTTCTTTTTGGCGGTGGAGAGGTAGCGTTTCCATGATGGCGGTTACTGCGGAACAGGCGTCTCCATGACTAAACTGAAAACTTAGGCAGCAAACTTTGAGCAAAGAGCGGAGCTGGAGTCTTTTCCCCAGACTTTCTCTGTTGTCACTATAGAAACTAACACCACCATGGCATACGTTCCTTCGGTTTCGATATGGGCATGTGCTTTAAGTTTATACCTCGGCGTTTCCAACTGTTACTTTTCTATACCACTCAAAATATACACGGGGAAGTACAATTTATCCTCGAATGTGGATTTGACGCCTCTTCGGCGAGTCGTGTTAACGTCCGATGGGAAACGGCCTCTCTTTGGCCTCTG
Organism: Coreoperca whiteheadi; assembly: GCA_011952105.1. Taxonomy (NCBI): domain Eukaryota; kingdom Metazoa; phylum Chordata; class Actinopteri; order Centrarchiformes; family Sinipercidae; genus Coreoperca; species Coreoperca whiteheadi. Next base: position 20,535,093 of record CM022478.1, on the reverse strand, counting down.
ATCCGACTGGTACAGTGAATTTTCTGGACATGGTAAATAACTTGGAAGGGGACTCTGGAAGAGGCTACTACATAGAAATGTCGATTGGTACCCCTGGGCAAAAGGTAACGTTGTCACAAATACTGTTACTGTGTGTAACGTTATGTGTTTTGATATCTGTAACGTCATCATTTGTACAGGTGATATTCAAAAGGATTATGTTCACCCCCCCCAGTATAACTTAACTGATTAGAGTATAATTCATTTAAAAATACAATTTTCTATCCTTTCCTTTGTTTTCTGTTTTACTTTTTAGTCATTGGATTTACATAGGCTCATGTGTTGTTGTCTGTCACTGGGGTGTCTGCTATGTGTCAACAGGGGCCAGTCCCTCCACCATGTGATCCATTGAGGGGCCTGAGTGTCTATGTTTCACCCTACAGTCTACATACACTTTCACCCCAGGGCCTCGGCTACCTATTTGTGCAGGAGCTGAGCTTTCAATATACTTAACAGTTTGGTAGGACACCAACAGCAGAGACAAACGACTTGGTTCATATTTTACCATTACTGTCCTTAAATAAAAATCAACTGTTTATTTCCAGGCCAGACTGGGGCCCGTCATGGCAGGATAGTGTCATGGCTGTGGGGCGCAGCAGCAGCTGGTTCAAGTCTTTACAGCCTTGGGGTCTGTAGGTAGACTAAACCCCCCCCCCCCGCTCACATGCACTCACATGATCCTGCCTGTGAGGACCACTGTTTCTTACCAGGCAGCTGACACGGATTATGAGGCTCTCAGGGAGCAAAGAGCAGCCCCAGAATTGTACAAAACAGCACTAACCCTGATTCGGGCATATTTGCTGGTTATTTTCATTTGGTTGCAGGGAAATATGCCCGTGTAATTTATTGGCATCATTTTATCCTGCTCGTTATGGAAAGTGCCTAACAAGATCATATTAATGATTAAGGGGGACTAAATGGTCCCGGAAGGGTTAGAAGAGGGATTCTCCAGTCATTATTAAAAATACATGACACTTTAGGTTGTTGTAGGTTTAAATCTATTCTTTGTAAGTACATGTGTTTGAAATGAAGCTCAAACCAAAGGTGAATTCTCTCATTAGTGAGTTGACCTGTTGTTCCTGGGCCTCTCAAGTTAAACAGACCAGAGCTTTTAAGACTCTTGGGTGGCACTGCTCAATTTCTCACTGTTCACAGAGGCTTATCAGCGCTGCCTGCCATGCCACTGCCCTGTGTCAGCCTTTGAGAGGATAATGTTGGAGCACTTGTCAGAGTACAGTTCCCACACAACTTTACAGCCACTTCAGAGCTGTAAAATATGCGCCTGCTGTTTTAATGGACCATCAGTTTAAGGTGTTGCTCAAAGGCGGAAGTTCCCCCAACTGTATGTTTGTTCGGACTGAGTTCTTCAAGTCACCGTTTTATTCCTGTGGACCTTCCTGGTGTGACTACACGTTTTGACAAATAAACACAGGTCGTTAGCGTCAGTTGCTTGCCAGCTATTTGCCACTTAGCTAAGTGTGCAAGCCACCTCATTTGGTTAACATATATTGAGGGATGTAAAGCCAGCTAACGCATTGTTAACTTTGTGAGAAATTGAGGGGACAGGGCACTTGGTGACAAATTGTTTTACCTTCGTTAAATCTTTGCTTAGTCTTCATCTTCGTCTTGACCTGCCTTGGTGACAACCCCGCAAAGTCGTGGTCTTGTCTCGGTCTCGATACGCTCTGGTCCTGGTTTAGGTGGTCTTAAGTGTCCCAGGAAGCTATTCCAGTCAGCCAGCATGCACAACACCAGGGCCCTGAAACCAGTTCACCTATATGGACGGCAGTCATCATTAATGTTAATTAGTTACACCTGTGGGTTTCCTGCAATGACATGTCAAAATGACAGCTGTGACAACGGTTCATTTGGGACCTGTGTCAGCTGACTTGCCCTCTACACAGCCAGAGGAAGTAAACATTGATGTTTTTGAACAAGTCGCTTTGGATAAAAGCGTCTGCTAAATGACTAAATGTAAATGTAACAAATGTTACTCTAAATGTTGCACCCACGGATGACGCTTCTGAGGAAAATATGTTGCAGTCTGTTTTCATCGATCAAATCTTCTAAAATGTTGAAATGTAATTTACATATAATGTCTTATATGTACAGAGAGACACCACAGCATCAGAATTGTATGTTACAGTTTTCTTCAATGGCTTGGGAGTTACGAGTTATAATGTACAGTATGAAGAGAAGAAACCTGGGGATATCACCTCCTCTGATATTCCAGCTGTTACACTCCTGTGCTCTGTGCACAATGACAGTGAAGCCTTCATATCAGTTATTCATGCCATCAGAGCTCAATCCACCTTGGTTCTGATTAGTTATGCAGTGCCAAAATGTCCTGCACCTCAATACTATTGAGTTATACTCTCAATATTATTCCTACTAAATGATGATGTGATTACAGGGCTGTGGTGTTAAATGAGGCACTATTCAAATGAGCCACTAATTGCCGCATCTGTTAGCATATGGCACAGCCAGGCTGAGGTGTCGGCTGGAGAGCCTCACATCTGCTAATTGGTACAAACAGGTAGCAGATGCACGTTGCTGCCATGGAGCCACTGCCAATTAGGCAGTGAACGCTCAACTGCAGGCGACTGCAGGCTGCCGCAGCAGCGGGAGGAAGAGATTTGCCCGAGGCTAAGGGAGGATAGTGTGACTAGAAAAGATAGCTGGTGTGGGGATAAGGAAATTCCCCTGCTCCCCCTCCTTCACCACCAGCTTCCAATATTTTCCAATCTGGCCTGTTTTGTGCATTCAGGCCTTGTGTAAATAACTGATGCCATCTGCGAGGCAGCAGTGGGGTTTTAGATGGCAGAGTCACAGTGGTGGGACCAGGGCCTGTCCAATGAGGAGGAACTGATAAGCCTGACTTTCACGGACGGGCCAACTGGGGCTTCCCGTGTCTGACTTAACCGGTCGATAACACATTGTTGATAATTACATTTTTTTCCCTTCCCAGTTGTTTCATAATGACTTCGTGCACGGTATGAACAGGCTGTCGTTAGACATGATTTTAGTGTGATGGGCTTCAGGAACCATGCTTGAGGGAGTGGATTTCATCATGTGATGGTTGGAATTCCTTGTTTGCCTGTCAAACACTTTAACATTTTAAATAAACTACTTCCTGCTGGTGTGGTCCGTCTTAAACAATGGCAGCCACAGAGGGGTGGTGATAGATTGATTGTTGCAGTTACTGTTTGTCCCTGTGCAGCTGAGCATGCTCAGTAAACACTTGTTCTCATATTATGTACATGTATTTTCTTTCGTAGACGGTGTCATGTGGCATCACTGAAGAGCCGCCGTATAGACCTCTTTGTTGTTGAGTCATCAGGTGGCTGTGGGGCATTAGGTTTATGACCCCGTCGTGGTGTGGAATGCTTGCTAGTGAGTGTTAATGTGGCCCCTGCTCAGTAGTGGAGGTGACAGAAGTCTGCTGGCTAATTAGTTCCTGCTCGTTGATTTGATGCCTGGAAGACAACATTATCTCAACTGCTGTTAGCTGGTCCCCACTGTGCTCTGGCTGGATAGGTCATACGGTCATGTCGGTAGCCAGAGGCCGTCATGTTTGAATCATAGATCACACATCAGAGAGCTATTATAGCAGGTGCAGTCATTTTTGCTCAATGACAAAGTTCTTTACACCAGTTTGTGGGACACTAGTATCTCTAGCAATGAGGGTTTTGTTGTAACTGATCCAAGTTCATAATCCAGTCCCAAAATGATGTTTACACATATGCAATTATTGTACAGTACACTTTAATGAAGTTTTAAGTCAAATATTTTACCTAAAGGAATAATTAGCCTGCTACAAAACACTGCCCAAAAAAGTGCCTGTTTCAACCGCCTCGAAAACAAACACCGTGTCTGTTGCTTTAACTTTCTAATGAACTGTAATAATTCCACACAGCACACATTTTAGCTGCCTTTAGACTTTACAAAACACAAACAGCATTGCTAAGTTGTGGATAATCTCCCTGTCCAGTTTGTCTTGATAAACTCCAATATGGATCTTGCAGAAAGGCATGGAAACCACCTTCCAGCCGTTTTGTGTGTCTGTATTGTGTATCTATGCTCTCTCTTCTCTATATCCACTTTAATTTCTTTAATCATTGTTGTGTTTTCATTTCCTGTAAGGGATTTTGTTGTCAGTGTCCTCTGCTCTCCTTCTGCTTTTCCCTCCTCTAATTATTATTATTATTATTAGTACAAACAGAAACTTTAATGTCTTAGTTGCACTTTTTAAAGCTTAAAATCTTCTTTCCAATGTGTCACACAGTTCAGCAGCTGTCATTTTTTTTACCCTGTGACTCTGGAACTCAGTACGTTAGGGTGGGGTTGGCATGTAGCAAATAACTGTTAAAGAAAACTCTGCCTTGTGTTTTGCAGCTGAACATCCTGGTGGATACAGGTAGCAGTAACTTTGCCGTGGCTGCGGCTCCACACCCATTTATTACTCACTACTTCGACACTGAACTGTGAGTGGCTGAACACTTTGTGTTATCTGACTCTTGGAAATGTACTGCCAATTTTTAGATAGATATATATATAAAAAAACAAAACGTTTAGTTCAGTTCTTGTTTTATTTACCTTGTCTGCTCTTTGTCATCACCCACACTCTCTCATGATAGAGACAGAATTTACTGATGAAATGTATCAGAGATTGTAGATTCACAGAAATATTGGGTATTTCTAGTATTTCAATACTCATGAATGAATTAAATAATCTTTGATATGTAATAAAATGCATGTTTTTGCATAAAAACTTCAACTTTGTTCTGTCCTGTCAGAGTTCTCCCCTGTCTTACATTTATCTTTTAACATAGCCCCTTTATTACAGTCCTAGTCCTAAATCAACACAAATTGTGCTATTTCTCTACCTACCACAGGCTTTTGTAACTATTCACTTGGCTTGCTCCCCTGTGTTTAGCTCCAGTACGTACCAGTCAGCTGGCCGGACTGTGGCTGTCAGGTACACCCAGGGCAACTGGGAAGGTGAACTGGTCATCGACCGTGTCTCCATCCCCAAAGGCCCAAATGGGTCCATCATCATCAACATAGCTGCCATCCTGTCATCTGAGGGCTTCTTCCTGCCTGGGGTCAACTGGCAGGGCATCCTGGGACTGGCCTATCCCATGCTGGCACGGGTGAGAGAGACGCCTTTTAAGATTTCAATCTTAGAATGCACAATTAGCAGAAGACACTTAAACTCCTCTCTCACTGGTTTTAATGGTAGCCGAGTGTGATGTTAAGTACCAGAACAGCAAATTCACACGCACCAAAAGAAATGAAAAATAAGAACACTAAATATTTCAGGGACCCAGGCATATTCATGTGTCTTAAAAAATAGTGAAGAAGTGAAAATGTAGATCAGAGAATTGGGTAATCAATTGTGAAATAGCACTTTTTTATATGACAGTAGCGATATCTGATTGCTGCACATTACTGGTTATGGAATTCTGTTTGTTTTTTTGTTTCTGATTAGCAATTAGTAAAATTCACCAATTATTAAATCAAGGGGACTATTTGAATTCCACAGCCTCTATTATTTTACAAGCAATTTAAAAAATACAATCACCTCTCTCTAGCCCTGGTGTTTTAGGGCTCATATACTTTGGACCTGATGTTGGCAGTAAACGTCTGCAGAAAGAAATATTGATCACCGTGACATAAATCACAAGAAAGGTTGGCTATTCTCTTGCTGCAAAGAACTACCGGTACAGTAGATGCAGTATATTTATGATTAATGAATAGCTTATGACGTTTATAAAAATGTTTAGATACATGCATGGAACAGACAAATGAGAAAATGCAGGGTGCACAGAGGGGATCACAATAAGTTACTTGATGATATCAGGGTTTATCAAGTTAATCAAGCAGTACTGCACTGTTCCATCTTTTACAGCACGGAATAACTTTCCAAACTGAGAGCTTATCTGGGTGTAGTCACGGACATTTCACATGACAACAGAAAAGTTTCTTGTTCATGATTTATTTTCGGCAACCCAGGGTGTGATGCTTTTTGTGTGATCAAGTTTTATTTTATTTTTTTTAAATGTTCCCAGTTGAATTTTTTCATTTCCTTTTTTACACTGGATATTGGACGCAATTAAAAAAAAAACTCATAAGCATTACCCAACATATCGCATTCTTTTGTATTTGTCATAGGTTAATTAATGGGCTTCTCAAAGTGTTGTGCTTTTTCCAGTCAATGTAATTCAGTTACAAGAACATCCTATGTATAAGTGATAGTGTCGGCTTTCTTAAAGAAATGAACATTTGATAATTTGGTGTTGATGGGACGAGAGTGACATCAGGGTAAACCGGCACCATGCATTCTTTCATTCTGTGCTGACTACAGCAGCCTTTGGGTTTCAAATATGCTCACACTGACCACTTTGTGCTGCTGGTGTCCCCTGAGTGTTCAGGTTCAACTGGCCTGAGGGCTGTTTGTCATGCGTGACATGTTAACACAGCACTGCCATGAAAACCTATCGGAGGAAAACAGGAGATAGAGAACACCCTTTGTTAAGGGGCATACTGCGGTCTCATCCCTACTTACACACATCCATACACAGAATGTTGTTTCAATCACAATGGTTTTAACAACATTTTATCTGTGTTTAACCATCATTAAAAAAAATGTTTTCTGTGCAACATTAGTAGAAAAAACTAATTATAAAGGCATGTCTATGACTATCTATCAGCCTGCCAGCAGTTAACTTTGCATATCTCTCATGTGTCACTTTGTTGAGATCCACAGGCACACAGATAATGCTTCAAGTGTTTTAACATCTATGTCTGCCTATCTACAATATCAATTAGGTTAGGGTTAGGGTCATATTTTTTATACAAATATCAATTATAGTACCAACCAATCGATATACATTTTTTCTTCTCTTTCTTACTCCGCAAGCCTTGTAAATATTCTTTAAGACTTTTTTATCTTGTTAGGATACAGAACATTTTGTCCATTTCAAAATGAGTTTTTCAGTTCAGTAATCTCACAAACTAAAAGTTTAAAATACATATGTAAAAGCTCAAATGGATTAACACGAGTTAATGTTCACACATCTACTGTCTCTCAATCAGCCCGACTCGTCCGTGGAGCCCTTCTTTGACTCTTTGGTGCGACAGCTGGGCATTCCTGACATCTTTTCCCTCCAGATGTGTGGTGCCGGACTGTCAGCCAGCAGCACAGCGGACCCAGCAGGAGGCAGTCTTGTGAGTAGTCAGGAGGGACTGCCCGGGGATCCAATGAACATAGCGAATAAGTGTGGGTAGTAAAGACGTTTGACCTAAACAGTTTCTTTGTCTTTATATGGTCTCTGCCTCTAATTCTGTATTTTTGTGATCTAGAGTTATTTAGTTTGCAGTGTCAATTATAGGCTTCACTCATAGAGGACTGGGATCCTCTTCTCAGACAAAATAACATACTTCACCAGTGGATCAGACATCGCAGCAGTGTGCATTTTAGAAACATAATAGTGGATATCCTCCTTGTCAATGTGGTTTCTCCATTGGAGGCCCAGTCTAGTTAGAGTAAAGCTAATTAAGCTAAGATAGTTTCCTGCTGAGAGCAGGTCTGTCACTGTTATACGAACGTCCTCAGTGCCTCGCTCACGGCATCGCTATCATGACCCACTGATACAGACAGATGGATAAGGTGGCAGGGTGCTCGTGTGTGTGTGTGTGTGTGTGTGTGTGGGGGGGGGGGGGTTATGTATCCTGCCAATGTGTGGAGGAGTTGGATATTCACTGTGTTGTTGTTGTTGTTGTTGACCCATAGAGGAGTGAAGAAGTATTTTTGTTCCTTCCTCAGATCATGGGAGGGGCTGAACCAACTCTGTACCAGGGGTCAGTGTGGTACACCCCTATAGTAGAGGAGTGGTACTACCAAGTGGAGGTTTTGAAGCTGGAGGTTGGAGACCAGAATCTGGACCTGGACTGCAGAGAGGTAAACTTCAAACTTTGCATTATCTTAAACTGTTGAACACCGCTCATCACCATGCAAGGATGGATGGATGGAAATGATATATTTAGGTTTGAAGTAGAACAGCAATTGAAATCAAAATTTAAAAAAGAAATATATTTTGTATTTCAAAGATTTCATTGGTCATAAAACATTCATTCTTGATGTGTTGATTGTAGCAAGGTTGCAACACGGAAATGAAACAGAATCTGAGTACGCAGATTATGAACAAACGTCCTCATTTTTATATTTTGTTGTCCTCCATAGGAACCAGTTGAACTGAGAAACTGCACTTCACTCTGTCTCCCTTTCTTTCAGTATAACATGGATAAAGCTATAGTTGACAGTGGCACGACACTGCTGCGTCTTCCTGTCAACGTCTTCAATGCGGTGGTAGAAGCCATCACGCGCAGCTCTCTGGTACGCTGCCGTCTTTCCACAGACAATGATGAAACGTGTTGTCAGAGCAAAGAGATGCAGGGGAGGATAGCACACATTCACTGTTCAAGGACGTAGTAGCTTTGAGAAGAAGGATCAGGAGTTTTTCGGCTGTAAAAATGTGTGTGTGTGTGTGTGTGTGTGTGTGCGCGTGCGTGCCCATGTGTTATTTTTTTTTATACGATTCTACTTTACACTTTTTTTTCACCTTTTGTAAGTGCACGCAAACAGTACACAAGGTAAGCTGAACCTGGAAGCAACATTTTCAATTAATGTACCCACATCCTTGCAGATTAATCCCAAGTGAGGAAATGAAAGAGAACAGCAGAACAGTTTTGGTGCTGCACTGACCTTCTATTGCTGCATGTCTCCCTCTGTCGCTCTCTGTTTTTTTCCTCTCTGTCTTTTTTCCTCTTGGGTTCAGATCCAGGCCTTTTCTTCAGGTTTCTGGGATGGCACCAAGCTTGCATGCTGGATGAAGGGAGAGACCCCCTGGAGGTTTTTCCCCAAGCTGTCCATCTACCTAAGGGCCACGAACACCAGCCAGTCCTTCCGCATCACCATCCTGCCTCAGGTACCTGGATAAACATAAACACCAAAACAAGTCAGCTTCTCCATCAACCCCAAGACACACAAACACTTATTGGCCCTTATTCTTTTGTCGTCTCGCAGCTGTACATCCAGCCAATCACAGACGTGGACGGCACGTTAGACTGCTTCCGTTTCGGAGTGTCTTCGTCAGCTAATGGCCTGGTGATCGGCGCTACTGTTCTGGAAGGTTTCTACGTGGTGTTTGACCGGGCCCAGCAGAGACTGGGCTTCGCACTCAGCAGCTGTGCAGGTGAGGCTGCATATAAGACTGGTACTGAGACAGTAAAGTAAAACGTATCATATCATGTGTTCAAACACTGCAAGTTCATGTTAACAAATTGGTTCCCTGAGTATTTTAAAACATTGGTTTGGATGGAGAACAGTATTTGTGCATCAAGTTCTACAGATTATTATACCCAAATTATCTTTATCAAACTTATGATAGCATTTTGCATGTGGTTTAAAATGTGTTGCATGTGTGTTGCCAATCGTGGTATACTATTTTTTTTGTGTGTGCGTGTGTGTTTGTATGAAGTTCTGAACTTGAGAATTCACAGCAGAAAAGACTGAAGTTTGGTCAAACAGGGCTTTAGTCATACTCAGTCACCCAACACCATTACTGACTCAAAATCAAAAGTCAGTGTAAGCAAGTACTGACATACAGTGACACTTAAGTATCCAAAAATACACTCATAGTCTTCTACAACAGCTTAATGTTATTCTAACTTTTTATTTACATATTTACAAGGTTCTTGTGTAAAAAGTAAAACATGCAGAGGGAAGATGGATCCCTCATAGTTGTTTAGAGGAGCAAATATTAAAGCCTTTATGAAGTAGTTGCATCTATATTCAGTTATGTCAAATGTTGCTGATGATATTGCTTCAAGACGTTTAACACTTTTAACTTAATTTCACTTTTAACAGAGAAAGAAAACGCGCAGTCCAGAAGTCCGTAAAGTGCCTTGATTAATTGATGATTTATGGAAGAGCAAGCCGTAAAATGCAATGTGCTATTTAACAAAACTTGTGGGTTCACTGAGCAAGACCTTGAGAATATCAGCAAATGTTAATCCTTAGACAGTTTTACTTCCCTGTAGTTCTGTGTAAATAGGAGCTTGGGCAAGCCTTCCCGCTCTCAACTTAAAGTACAAAGATCACTTTTGTTCCGTATTAACCAAACAGGCTTGGATCGGATGTAGGCTGAAGGTTAAGGATGCAGCCTTGTGACAGTAGGGTTGCCAGCTCCAATTCATCAGCTGGGTTGTAAAATCTAGACAGAGAATTCTCTCAACTGCTTTGATTTGCCCTTGATTAAAGCGAATAACCTTAAATTACTTTATACAAACCTTTTTTCGCATATGAAGTCGTTAAAAACCTTAGCAGTCACAACTGAGGTCTGCATCTATCTGTGTTGTTTCTCTGCAGTGAGCGGTGGAGTGGCTCTGTCAGAGATCGCAGGGCCCTTCTCGGCAGCAGACGTGGCGGCCAACTGCTCTGGCGGGACGCTGAAGGAGCCTCTTATTTGGGTGATCTCCTACGCCCTGATGGCGGTCTGCGCCTTGGTCCTCGTCATCCTGTTGCTCCTGCTGGTCCTGCCCTGCCGATGCAGAGACCACTCCGGGGAGATAACCGACGAGTCCTCGCTGGTCCGCCACCGCATCAAGTGACTGAGGGGAAATGGGCGGGCGAACAGGCGGGGTGACGACGAGCGGCGCCCATCCACAGCGGCGGAGAAAGGGGTGCGGCTCGGCCTGCACCCAACAGTGACACTCGGCTCTAAAGGCCTGACTGACTCTAGACTGTGCTCATCAGTTTGCCCCACGGAGGTAGACACGGACAGATCAACTGCCTCTTGAAGGGAAAATCCAGCCTAAAAACACTCATTAAAAACAGCTGTTGGTGATGCATTTATGGTTCCAATGTCGTTTGATGGCGTATCTTTCTTATCCTCACTGATGATTGGTCATGTCATATGTAGACATTGTGACGCAGAGAAAGACATCCAGCATAGAAGAAGAAGAACAGGTGCACTTTCTCCTCTGACTGTAGCTTTAAAAGCCCATAATGCCATGTAGCCACAGGGCAGTTTTTATTAATGGGTATGACTTACCTTTTCTAAACTGGAAAGACTCGTATGCTATCAGTATTGCTCTCCCCGCCTGCACCGACTCAATTCAAGTGTAGCGTGAGAGAGCACTCAAATTAAGTTCAGGCGTTTTCCCTTTAGGGCTGTCAAAGGTATTCTGGGAAATGTGGGACATCAATAAAACAAACAGAAGGCTGAACCAAAGTATGAAACACTTCATCACAAAATATCTCCAGACGCACGCTAAACGTCACACCAGCAAAGATGTATAAACGTATGGGAAGAGCTAAGGGTGGAGCTTCTTCCTTACAATCACCGGACAGCGGGTGGGGAGGACATAAACAGCACATGCTCAGCAACCATTGTTGCATTCTTGAACAATTTAAAAGTTGCTGATTTAATTTCCAGGCAAACTATATTATTACTTTCTGCGGGCATACAACCTCTTAAAATGTGCCTTTACAGTTGATAATCTGCTACCAACAGTCATTTAACTCTATTATCAGTAAAGGAATGTTTCGAGTGCCTATATTTTGAAGTTCACCTTAAGTCTTTTATATAGTGAAATGAATGCCTGTGTGTTGAAGTGGGAAAGCAGGGGAAAAGCTGCTCAAACATTCACTGTTAATAGCAAGAATATTAAGTTACACACATGTTTACAGTGCCTGTAGTGCCTTTAAGTCTCAGCTCACAGCTACTACAAATTGATATACAGTATCAGCAGCTTGAGACTTACTCTGCTGAATTGCACTTTGTTTCAGTCAATCAAAAGCGTTCTATAGATCTAAAGAACAATATTTCTCGATCTGTTATGCAATTTGTTGAATTAATGTAGTTTTACTCATTCTGTATACGTCCAGCGTTTATATTTAAATCTCATTGAATGTGATTCGTATTGTTATTATTCCAAAACTTTGCTTTTTAGACACTAGATGTTGAATGGTACATACCGCACATTTTATACAAACACTAAATTAGAAGCCAGAGGACTTTCTTAAACTGACACATTGGAAACACATGATCCTTCTGGGTGCCTGTGGGTACAGTTAGCTTTCTAGCAAAGCTGACTGACCTGTTAGCAATTAAAAGTTATTCTCTTTACACTCGTGACAGCTTCATATGTGCTTCATATGTAAAAGTACGTGATAAACATGCTCCTCCGCTGAGACTGTGCTGCACAATCAGAAACATGTGCTTGTTGGTTCTTGTAAGTTAAGTTTAATTTAGTAAGTTTAAAGGTGCACTTGAGTCTTTGAATTTTCACTTATTTAAAAGTGTATTTTTCCGTGCCAAAATTGTACTTGAGCTTGTGACCAAATGAAAGATGTAAATAATTTTAAATGAATAAATACGTCTTTTTTGTGAAAGGTTGCTCAGGAACAAAGCGTCCTCTGGGAGTCAGTGGGAGCCCGCTGGATGTGGTTTGTGAGTGACATCTTGTGTTGACACGTGGTATCGCCATTTAATGGCTCAAATATATCTATTAATGAAATGACAAAATGTCAATCAAAGTTGTACAGACTAAAATGAAGACTTTATGCATTTATTACACAAATATACCAAAACATAAAATCTGTTATTAAGAGATAGTATGAAAACACTGTTCATTGGAGCTCACAACATGAATCCTGCATCAACAGTGATGTAAATTATGAAGACAGAACAGTTCTAACGTGTAGGGATTGACTTATGGTAGTGACACAGACAATGTTGGGGAACTGATATAAAGATGTGTCTCCGCACACTTAAAAAAAAAAAATTGTTAACATCTTCATCTTTGGTCCTGTCATCAGTCATCTTGATGCTTCTGTAAACAGAAAAACGAACAAATACAGTTGTGTTTCATGTGATAATTTCTGCTGCTTTCTCCTGCTTTGGAACATCGTCGACGCTAATGGTAAATCCTGTACGTTGTCATCATGTAAGCGGCTGTCTCACTCTAGTATGACTAGGTAAAGATGAACAAAGACTGCTACTTACCTTTTAATGATGTATAATATCAGAGATGCGGCTAATGGCCAAAGCCCACACGAATGTTTTAACTTGGCTTATTTTGGCTGGCCAACAGTAAAAAATGCGCACAATTATCAAAACAGTCACTGATTAATTTTCGGTCAGTCGACTACGTCATGAGATGTTTCAGCACAAGACAACTTTAGTTTTACAATGAAACCAACCATATAGTTTAGACCAGTCAAATCAAATGCTATGAATTATCTGCACATACAGTACATGGCAATCCTCCAGAAAACATGTGACGTTGCCATAAACAACTGGTTTGTTCTGCTCTTCCGTACCTCAGTGCTAACGAATGGTTATTTGAGTTACTGCTGTCTTTCCAGCAGCTCGAACCAGTCTGGCTATTCCCCCCTGACCTCTGCCATCAACAAGGCATTTTCGCCCAGAGAACTGCTGCTCATTGGATTTTCTCTCTTTTTCGGACCATCCTCTGTAAACCCTAGAGATGAAAATCCAAGGAGATCAGCAGTTTCTGAAATACTCAAACCAGCCCGTCTTGCACCAACAACCATGCTACGTTCAAAGTCACTTAAATCACCTTTTTCCCCCATCCTGATGCTTCGTTGGAACTTCAGCAGATCGTCTTGGCCATATCTACATGTGTAAATGCATTGAGTTGCTGCCACGCGACTGGCTGATTAGTGATCTGTGTTACGGAGCAGTTGAACAGGTGTAGCCTGCCTAATAAAGTGGCCGTTGAGTGTCAGTCACAAAATGGAACTGTTTGTTAAAAGCTGTTACCATGTACAGAGCATAGTGTATGCCTTGTTTGACTGTGCCCCAAAGCAAGCTACATAAGAGCACGAAAATGCTTTGAATTCTTTCAAGAACAGGAACTATTTTTATGTCGCTGCTCAATTGGTGCAAGAAAAACCGAATTGTACCAGAAAAGATCTCATTATAAAGAGTGTTTGTTGCTGCTCATGTGAACACTGACTTCTATGAGTACACAGTTCAATAGGATCACTATTTGCAGCTAATGCCTAAACGCATTAGCCCTGCAGGCAGTGGACCAGTGTGGCGGCAGTCGCATTACAACCATCTTGCACTCATTATACAATAAAACAAACTGCACTTTGTGACAACATGTTTTAATACGGGGGTGTGAATCATGTCATTATCAATTAAAAAGAATAATTGTATTTGTGTTGGTTTCACTCTTTAAATTTCACACCTCTAAGAGAAAGAGGTGTCGTCTACGGCCTCCATCTCTCTGGCCCATTACATGTCCTGTGACATCCTGCCATTGTAAGAGATGGAGCTGTTACAGTCTGCAGTGTGTATGAGAGAGACCCGCGCCTCAATCAGGTATGGAGGGCCAGAGTCTGTCAAATAACAAGACATTAAAATAACTCATTTAATACAAGTCATTTTAGTATTTGGACATATGCATTATATTTGGTAAGAGGCAGATCACTTGCAAGTAAAAGTTCAAGTCAATGAGGGCCATCCAGTGGTGGCATGCACACAGTGGTGGACCCTGTGGCAGACAGCAGTGAACGCTAATGCTTTCATCTTTAAATGCTTAAAAGGTAACTACCTAATCTTTATATTTCATTTCCGATATCTTGTATTCACGAATGTCTTGTCGGTCTAGTCACAACACGTAACCATAACCGCCTCAGCTCCGTTTACTGCGCGACCAAATCCTGTTATCCAGCCCTTCCGAGGAACAGTGATGTTCAGAGCAACATTTGGGAAGCACACGGGTCCCATATCACTGGAGGCTACCGAAGAAAAGAATGTCGCTGCTGTTAAAAGTCTGCAAATGTAAATATTGATTAAAAATCAAGCATCATGGTGTTGAGTCTTACAGCTTCTGAGGTCTCTCATCACAGATGTACATAAACTCAGTTGCCAGTTTATTAGGTCCACCTCGCTAAAACTATAATCAGAATCAGAATCAGAATCAGAAATACTTTATTCATCCACGAGGGGAAACTCTTTGTAACAGCAGCTCACTATCACGTCAGTGTACACAAGAATGGAAGTAGTAAGCAAAAAGCAAAAAATAGAACACACTATAATACAATATAATGCAGTCTTTATGCAATAAATCCACCCTTCACGAAGGTTATAATGTTCAGGTGTTTTTTAAACTGTTTTAGAGAGGTTTTGGTTCAACTTTGTGATCCGTTGGAGGCTGCAGTTATACTGACAGGCGTTTCTATTATTTTGTCCATCCCCATTTATGTTCAACGAGGGACGGCTAAATAACATGAACACCTCTCAGTGTAATGCAATACAAGTGGAAATAATCAAGTGAAGTACTTCAAACTTGCACTTACGTCATGTACTTGAGTAAATGCACTTGGTTACTTTCCACCACCGAACGGGACAGCATCTTACCTGCTGTATCCAATATGCTGGCAGCTTGCTCGCCCCTGCTGGTCGCTCCAGCCGTGAGAACAAACAGTCCTCCAGTGTTTACTCTGAGCCGAGAAGATCTGGGGCAGGAAACTGGAACCGTGGAGCCTCACTGAGCACAAACAACAAACACTGACCTGACATTTTGTTACGGGCAGGTGAAGAGGATAGCCCGACCAGACTCGGTGTAACATGCACAGATGGCTGACTCTTAACAACAATGTAACTGGATAGATTTTCTGACATTCAGCATATTATTACCATTTACATTATATTAACACCTATAATGTCTATAATGATTAAACAAAATACGATGAAAACTAGGCTACATAAAGCTGACAAATACAGGCACAGAACTTTGATGAAATCTTCTTCTCTAAAATGATATTAAGGTGTTCCTTTTAGCAGTAAAAGATGTGTAGACCGCGCTTTATGACTATATAGGCGAGTGAGCAGATTGCAGGATTTCTCAGGCGGGTTTCCCCCTACACTTTGGCCCCTGGATGAGGTTGTTTACCGCAGTGAGCTTCACCCTGGCCTGCGGGCCAGTCGGTCACTCCGTCACGCCACCGGGAACTGGGAGACAAGCAGACACACAGGCGTGATAACACTGCCCTGTGTGCGTGCATTCAAGGTTCGGTTCACATAAAGGTTGTAATAAAGCACTGGAGTTCTTACAGTGGACAGCTGGGATGAATCCTGCCCTCACAGTAATAAGCGAGGAGGACTCCAGCCACCAGCAGGAAGATCACAGTGAACTTCACACGCCTGTTTTACATCTGACAGGACGACACACACTGTGACTGAATACCCATTTACAGCCAGCATACCCACTTGTTAAATGTGTTTAATAAATGAACCTTTTCAGCCAGATTGATCCCATTTTATTAACATACAAACATCAGTATTTTTTGTTCTTTATTATAAAATAGATTTCTGTATACAAAACAGTCCTATGGATGCATCTTCATGGCCGTTGCATGAGGCATTTACATTAAAATAAGTTGAATCTATTAAAGGAATAACATATGTATTTTCAATCATTTAAAGACAATGGCTAGCCTCAATATGGAAATCTAATTTAAGTATTGAGTTTATCCCATTAATTCTGTATATCTGGTTATTTATTTGAATTATAAATATTATCTGTATTGCTAACATTAAAAGTTCTACAGTGTGCCTACAAGTATTTAGTTATGAAAGTATTTACATTTTTTGTTTCGACCAATGTCCAAATTAAGGGTCTTTTTACATCTGATTTGTTTACAATAAACGCTGAAATATAAATGCATAGTATATATCGCTTTCAATTAATCTTTCTTTTAGAAAAATCATATTCAAAGCCTGCACAAAGTTCTTAGAATCACTATATTATATTCAAATCCCTTCAACAGTATGAATTGCTAATTAAATGACGAGGAGACTGTGTGTTTGGCCGGTGGGGGTTTCGGGGCCAGATGATGAACATACTGAGACTTAACATCCGACTGGCTGGGTGGTGGAAGTTTCCTCTTGTCATCTTCACGGACGAAACAAGGACCTGAGTCCAGATACTGTCAGCAAAGCATACGTGATGAGAATAAAGCTCTTTGCAATGATGGTGTTGTAAGAATTTGAGCTTTTTGTTTTGTTGTCAAGTGCTTTCAAACAAACCACAAAAAATACCTCAAATCGTTTGTCCAGCATTTTAAAATACAAAATCATGCACATTTTTTTTTCCCCCACTCACATTTCTAATCATATTTTCAATCCTGGTCATTATTATAGTCTGAATAGGAGTTCCTCTATTTCCATGTATATTTCTATTTTAAACATTTCTTTAAACTGATACGAACACAATTTTTTTAATGAAAACTTACCGGACTGGTGCTCATTTTCTGAACGAAACGGAAAGGTACTTCACTACATGAACTGTATACAGGCAAACACATTAAGCTTCAATACTCAAGTCAGTGGTTGACAGAGAAGGCAGAGAGCACAGTTACATCTGTACATAAAACTTGTGATAGAAATTCTCTACAAGCTTTACAGCGTGACATAATATTCAGTAATTTAATACTATAAGAATTGACCTAACAAACTGCTGAACTGAAACAAGTGTGCTTTATTCAAAGGCCTATCATACATTCATAAGGCATGTATTCATGGTAAAGAGTGTTGGTAATTCATTGCCATTTATGAATCACTTCATACAACAGAAAACATTCAAATCCCTTTGGGTAAAATACAGAAACAAACAATCTCTTTACAGTAAACCAGGCGCGCCCGTTTTAGCGCCACAGTTATTGGTTTTTAGAAATTCCTTCATGGGACTACGGATGGAAATTAGCCCTTGGCTACAATCCGGCATGTTTACATGCGTGTATTCCATGTCTGTTCATTGACATGCACTGTCCCGATCAAATAAAGAAATTTTAAAAATTAAATTCAGGATTTTGTGATTCACAAATGACTGGAGCAAAAAAAAAAAGAAAGAAAAAAAAAAGGGTGATCTTATGGTTTGTTTTGCGAGAAGCATTGCATGCAATTTGCCAAAATGACTTTTATGTTCTGTTAAAGTGCAAAGGTCAGCAGAAATGAATAATTCAAAAGGAACATTCGTTGTTGATCTGTTGGTGTTTGGGCTGGGTTATGAAAATGAACAATGGAGACCTTCCATTTTTTGACAATGGTGACTAACCAAGGAACTTGTTTCAAGTTTGACCCAGAATTTTATATATCATGTTTTTATTCTAAAGCTCATTTGCATAGTGTCTGCCCATTTTTCTTTCTTAAACCATGTGGTGATATTATGCCTTCAACAAGAGACAAAAGCAGCATTATTTGTTGAGCAGTAAAATCTGTGGCAATTTAGCATTTTTTCCCCAAATAGTTTGACTTGTTAAAGGGGGTTTCTCTAGCAAAGACCAAGAATCTCCCTCTGCTTATCATAAATGAGTCCATTACACTTGTTGCCTGAAGCAGGACCTGAACGAGTGTACCTTCTCTCAGGTCTACACCCAGGCCTGCCAGCCTGAGAAGAGTCTGCTGAGGTTTTTGGGGTCCATGGCTTGTTGGATGAGCAGGTTGACCTGCCCCCCGACGCTGAGCACCGTGCCCTCCTCCACCCCCTTCAGCTTCTCCTGCAGCCTCAGCAGCACCCGTTCCGCCACTTTGTTGAAGCTCTGACTGTCACTGCAGGAGGAAGCGTGTAAGGTGTTGAGACAGAGCATTAAGAGAGACAGAAACAGTTCTACAACATCACTGAAAGGGCTCCTATTTTGAAATTAAATGATTTTAAACCACTTCATTTCCATCAAGTTGATTTTTCAAACATGCCCAGTCCTGTGGAGGAACAGTAACACACACACACACACACACACAAACACCTGGATTTACGGTGGTTGTCTAGGTCATCTCCCCCCATAGTGGAGCTGAGCGTTGCGTTGAGCTCCTGCTGTTTGTCATGCTGCAGGTAGAAGGCCTTCAACGGGCTCATGGTCCAGTCGAACAAAGGGTCATACAGCAGCACCTGTACAGCACATAAACGCATAGAAACACACAGAGGCAATGCTGAACATGAGGTGAAGCGTATGCCAGTGATTTAAGAGCCGCAAAGAGGCGTTCGTGTCTGTGTGTGGGCGAGTTGTCCCATATTCTTACCTCTACAATAGTCAGCACAGCTTCCTGAGAGCTCCTCATCACCTCCATAGTCTTCTCACAACATCTGGCCAGAGAAAACAGGTGACGTTCAGGCCATAAAACATAGATACAGATTAAGCAAATACTGCAGTGGCATTTAATTCGATTTTTTGTGTTATTCATCCTTGTGTGTCCTTGAAGGCACCACAAACCAAAATGTTTTGAAAAACTGAAATGACACAAACATGAAATAGTGGTTGACTGGAAGGTAGAAAAATCAACCTTAAAATGTGTGGAATGTTTTGGAAAATAGTCAGGAGTGATGTAAAGTATGTACTCTGTGGTTCATTTGTAACTTTGTTTACAGTTAACTAGATTTGTGGTTAATTCATGACAGGTTAACCTCACATAAATCACTCTCAGGCTTGACTTCCTGTTGGTCTTTATTTATAAATATTTAATGAACAACCATGATCTCCTCCTCACCTCCTGAAAACTCCCTCCACTCCAGTGATGCCCATCCCGTCCACAATGTCTCTGGACAGTCGGAAGGGGACGGTCTCGGGGGTGGGGAGGATCTTCCCCTGCTCAAAGGCCACACCTGAACACCGAACGCATGAAAGGGGAGCACAGAGAGGGACGTGGTAGGATGCATGTTATAACATACCAATGTTATTCACAAAGTCTCGATCTTTAAAGGGTCCATACGTGATTTCAGTCGAATCCTCAATTGTCAAATGCAACTTGATCAAACAGCTCTCCTGCAAGGTTACGCAAGACTGCTCCATGTTGCTTGAGAAGCAGAACGCTCTCTGCTTACATAAATAAAGCTGATGAGAGTAATTTTACCTAAATCGATGTGCACCAGTTCAGCAGTCTGCTCATCGATCAGAATATTCTGGATGTGTCGGTCACCCAGGCCCACGATGTAGCCAACTGCAGGCACAAAACAGAAAAGAAATTCTTTGGTATACTCTTATAATTTGTTAAGTCTCCATGTCATATTTCATACCGTAAAATGGCCTGAGGGGCAGCCTGGTAAATAATGAACATAATTAACTGTTTGAGGAGACATATGTTTCTAATTCAACGCAGGCCTGCCTCCATGCCTGCCTTGCTTCAACCAAACACCCACTTGAAAACCCAAAGATTTCACTCTATGTCAAAATATGATGTTGTATGTGAGGTCTGGTATTTGTAGCACGAGACCGGGGCGTGAACGTGCGGTACCGTCTGTACCTATAGAGGAGGTGGCCACGCTGCGAGTGTAAGCCAGCCGTTTCTCCATCCATACCGCGGGGTCCAGGAATCGTTCCATGCAGAAATACCTGAAGACCGGCCTGAAGCTCCTGCACACCTCGCTGTAGGCCTGGAGCTTCTCATCAAACTCCAGCCTCTGAGCATCCTGTGATGACAGCGCCGCAAAGGATTAACAGGACAGCTTTTTAGCTGACTTTTTTTTTTTTTTAAAAAGGGATGAATTTCAACAATGTAGTTCTGATTGGATCTGCAGTCGTACAGAAAATGAAACTAAACGGAAAAAGGTTTTCAGGGCTAAGAGCAGTTCAGCCGAATCAATTCAAACACCAAAACAGACCAGTACCATCATCTTCTTGCGGCAGGCTAGGTTGGTCCAGTCCCGGGGTCTGAAGCGTTTGTGGGCTCCCTTATTGGGGTCCACCAGAAACTCCCCAATAGGCACCGTGCCAGAACACCACTCTAACACGCCGCTACGCTGCGAGAACGGCACCACCTGGGATGAAGTACGAGGGAGACGGAAAGTAGGTGATGCAAGTGTGTGTGTGTTTTTTGGGTTTTTTTACAGCTTTGATGATGTTGAAATGAAGGGAATTACAAGTTGATGACACAAAGATCAAAAGGAAATATGCAGCAGAACAACTCAGTCGTGATTTATTATTCTCTTTGAGGGGCAAAGGTTTAAACAGAAAAACAAGATGAGCAAATACACAATGTGTGTAACCTTGTATCGTCTGATGTTGAGCTTCCTCTTGCGAGTGTCCGTGTTGCGCTGCAGCAGCATGGAGCACATGCTGAAGACCTGCTGCATCACTGCATCCTGCCGCAGGTCGTCCTGACCCTGTTCACACCGAGAGGGCAAAGGTCACGGCAGAACATATAGTATACTGTGGCACCCAGGAGCATTGTGGAGCTCATTTTAATATTTATTTAGCCATTTACATTTTGTTTTTTTACCAACATTAAATTCATTGAAATACAAGAAAAGGGACATATCCTGTCATACTATGTCCGTTTTTCAAATTAGTTTTGATGCATAGCATTCCCAACATTTTTTCATGACTGTAAAATATCAGTTGAAGGAGAGTAATTATACCCAGATGCAAGGCTATCAGAAAACTGCGTCAGTGAAAAAAGGTAACGCCCGCACACTTATTTAAGACTTCTTCTCTTTTTCCTCTAACTTAATACGATATACTTTTGAATGTAGGCGATGCAGATTCTCACATATGGGATGATGAATCTGATATAATCTTTACATTTAAGATAATATGTTTGGTATTTTGAAGTATGGCTTTTGTATTACTGTTTTTCTATATGTACTTTATTGTTTTTGGATGTTTATCACCCTGGGCGGTTTGGATGGTTAACCACACCTGCCATCATAGAGCTTATCAGCCTATCGGTGCGCATTATGCATTAATATGGGTGTGATTTCCTTTTCCATAGGATCGAAACGTTATTATTAAACGTTTGTGGCATGCAGTAAGCGTGCAGGTGTTTCTCATGGCCGTAAAATATCAGTGCCACTATTTTCCACAATTGAGCAATTACAAGTCAGACTCTGGAAGATTAATTAAATGTACAGTGGGTGTACAAGTCTTACATGTGATTTGTGGTTATTAATTAATACTACACGTTTTTCTCCATGGGACATAAAAGGGGTGGAATCACATTAATAGCATATTGATCTAAAAATATAATTCACTGAGGTTAATGATCGGAAAAACTGTTATTTCACAATGACTCTCCCATGTGTCTAAATGATGAATTATTAGCCTTTTAAGTGGCTGGCAAGTGTTCCCGCAAACACAAACCATGTGCTCACACACACACACACACACACTCTGTCTCCTGAAGAATGTCCTCATTACAAAAGGTGTGAAAGCATGTTTTGTAATCTAACAAACTTTGTATTTGTCCTGGCCCAAAAACAAGATTAATTATTACCAACAGCCAAAATGAAATGGAAAAGAACTGAAGTTAAAAGTGAGCAGGTTCCTCGTCTGGGCCGGTCAGACTTCAAAGAGAGGGGATTTGTTTAGTCGAGGACACAGACAAGTGTATTTGCACGGGTTTGTAACAGAAAACTCGACCTCACTTATCCAAAGAATCAAAGGCAGACATCTAACAAGACACACATTACCTTCACCAGCTGTCTCCTGGTCTTGCCGTCAGAGCCGACACAGTCGATGATTTTGGGCAGGTTGACCCCTCCGGCCAGGTGATATTGGCGCTTGAAGGATCTGACCGTCACCAGGTTGTCATAGCAACCAGATGGATCCACCTATTGACACGATCACACAAACACACTTGTTAAAGAGTGGTAAATATTACAATGTACATGTGGTGTCATTAGGGGAGCTGATTTGGTCTGGGGGAGTTTTGTGTTGCACTGGTGTTTAACGTGTGGGACCGGAACAAAGTGACCAAAAATGGATTGGATATCACGAGAAGTGAAGTTAAAGTTTCACATTTCATGAAGTCTGTTTCTTGATGTGTAATTTACTCCCAACAATACTCAAGCAACTCCGACACGCAAAATTTTACATCTTTGCCTTAGGTCGTTATTTTAATTTGAAATGAAATCCAATGGGTCAGTCAAACTCAATCCAATCAACCTCCATCTTCCAAACTAACATTTTTAAGGGTAATGAAAAGTGAAAAAGTTCCATCGTTTTTCACCTTGACCTCCATTGTGGGGATGACAACCTCGTCCAGGTCTTTTATTTGCATGATGGGCTGATCAGCAGGGATGGGAATAGCCTCTGTAATGAAACAAAGACACAAAGGATGACAGCAGCTGGGCATATAATACCAGAGTAGAAAAAGAGAGTTGTCCACGTAAACCACTATCCATCCA
>CM022478.1:20331876-20511111 GCA_011952105.1 Coreoperca whiteheadi | reverse complement strand
TTCCAGAGCCCAAGCCGTGCGTGGAGGCGAGCCCGACTATCTCTAGTCGGTATCTCTCAACCTCCCGCACCAGCTCAGGCTCCTTCGCCCCCAGCGAGGTGACATTCCATGTCCCTAGAGCCAGATTCCGTGTCCGGGGATTGGGTTGCCGAGGCCCCCGCCTTCGACTGCCACCCAATCCACAAAGCACCGTAAACCACTAAAGAACTATAAATGATTTTTACAGCATGTACAGTACGGCATGTAGCATTAGGATAAATGTTGACATTTCAAGGATAGAAATACTTGAATCTTTGAAATGCTTTGAAGGGACAGTCCCCCGACAACTCACTCTTCTCAGTCTTGTGCTTGCTGGCGTCCATATAAGCCAGAGTGATGTAGGCATCACACAGAACCTCGATCCCTCGGATCATCTCGCCTCTCTCTTTCCTGATCGCACTAATGATCTTCCGAGCCACATCTGAACGCTCCTGCACGACGAAAAACTTTGCCCGTAAAACAGAACTGGCAAAGAATAAAACCACCGTAGAATGAAACTAATGGCTATAAATAATTATGAATGCCATGATTTTATCCAGAAGAGCGCTTTAAATTGTTCATTTCGAAAACAGACTACAAGAGCAACATTCATAATGCTGCCGTTATATTCCCGGGGTCCAGTGATGAAATTCACAAACAGACTTTGCAATTGCAGCTTTGTACAAACAAGACACAATAAAGACACTGCCAGCCTGTAGGAACTGTACAGGCCAGAGAATCCCACTGAGCAAACTTCTATTTCAAAACAGTGACAATATTTGCAATAAAAGCCAGAGGAAATTACATTTACTAATAACAGAACTATGTTGTCTTTGTTTAATATATACAGTAAGGCCACCTGGAACACCTCAGCTCAAGGTAAACACATTCTCTGGTGATAAGCAGTACTCAGACCATCCTCACTATCACTTTATTGTGATATTTGATTGTGTGCAAATCATCCAGCCCTAACTCACGCACTTTCCTTTGTTTGTGTCAAGTTCAAGCTACACATGAAACTGACAATAATCTAATGAGAGTCTCACCAGGTCAAATTGCGAGGTCTGCCGCGGAGCGCTCTTAGACAGCCGGCTCCTGCAAAAGTTCTCGTCTTTGTTGGCGTTCACCAGGGCGAGGATGATGAAGAGGGTGTGGTGAGGGTGCTGCAGCGACGCTCGGCAGATCAGCTGTGAGGAGAGAAAACAACCGAAGCAGCAGGTTTTCTTAAAAGGCTGCAATATGATCGATTATCTGTATCAAGCAAAACATCTTGTATTTCTGTCATCAGTCATCATCTAGAAAAGTCAGCTGTAGATGGCTGCATCTTGCCGGTGACCAATGATATTCTGCTGTTTATGTGTATTAAAAATGTGCCGCATTACGTCGTTGAGGACATCATGGAAGCCCGTATCCTCAGTAACCCCATTTGCCATCTTGGTCCCCATGCGAGCGGCCAGCTGATACATGAGAGGCAGAAACTTGTAGGAAGGAATCTGCTTCACCCCCTTCTGGAACACAAAATAAGTGAAGGCACTCTGAGAAAATTAAAAGCATTGACTTTCACCAAGCGGCTTTTATCCCAAAGTCAATTAAGCAAATTCGGGTGCGTTTTACCGACCTTCATCATGTCGTTTACGGCCTTAACGTTGGCGTTCTCCAGCCAGAGTGAAGCCAGGCGGAACACCCAGGTGTCATGCTCCTCCCCTTGCTCCAGACACAGGATGTAATTCTCCACCGCTTTACACAGGAAACGCTGTCTGTCCGCCTGCAGGTTGGACAGAGCCTTCTCATCTAGATCCAGCTCTCCCTTCACCTTTACTGTGTACCTGTGAAGTCAGAGGAAGTGCAAGTAGAATCGAGGCTTGCTGGGATTTTTGTCTGCACATCTACAGCATCGATTTAGCCTCTCGGGATTTTGGCTGAGTTCAAATACTCTAAAATAAGTTCAGTACAAGTCATACAAATGAATGCGTTCATATGTGGAGTCCCAACATTCCCAATTTGCTTTTTTGGGGTAGAGTAATGAAGGCCATCTATATACGTGGGATCCAGTTTTTCCTTGCCGCCGTGTAAGAAAAATCAGTGCTTTTAAAACACAGACCTGTTGGACGTCACATTCCGCTCCCTTATCAAGTCCACTTCTTCTTTGGCCTTCTCCAGCAGCGCCTGCTTGTTCTCAAACTCAGAGGAGTTCATGTATTTGTCGATGCTCTGGTACTGAGCGTCGGAGAAGCGGGCCAGAGACAGGAAGGCCTCCATCCGCTGACTCTGCAGCCTGGAGTCCTGAACTCCTGATTCGCCCTCGATCACCTCCACTGCCTGGTAGAGGAGCACAGGAGAGACTTTTTTTTTTTTTTTTTTTTTTTTTTCTGATTTGAAAAGCTAACAGCTCAGAATAATATTGACAGTGAAGCATCAGCAATGAAAACTAAAATATTAAAAAGGTAAAGGTGTCAATGCAAAAATGTCAAAACAGAAGACTAGTTCCACTAGATGCACTAAAAAAAAGCTCAAGAACCATCACTACAAAACAATGTGGCCTCATTCGGTGAGTTAGGAGGCACACAGGTACAGGCAAACACACACACACACACACACACACACACACATGAATAATTAAAATTTGTCCATATGAATCTGCTGTAGCCCAAGGACATAAACTGTAAACTTGCAGAAGCTTTGTATTTATGTCTGTGGGCCTACTCCTTATTTATCTGGACATAAATAAATTATTCATGTTTGAGCGTGTGTGTATATGAGCGCGAGGGGCTGGACACTGCCTGGCTGACGGGTAATAACTCATTTATTTCTCTGAGGGAGGCCTGCTTTATGTGCATGAATATGTGTGTATTTCAGGTTGCTCGAGAGATTCAAATAGTTACATATATTAGACATGTTGAGATCCTTCAGATTCCTGTTTGCCTGTTAGAACGAGACAGACTTTTGCCACTCTTATGAACATGAAAAAACAGAAAATAGTTCTGCACTGTGGCTTATTTGAGCACAGACAAAAACATTTTTCTTAAATCTGTACAGCTCCATTTATGTCATTTTACGAGTTTTCCAGACACTGTGGACACCTCCGTTTTAATGAAAACGGTTGTTTGTATTGGGCGACTTTCCTGAGCAGATATCCATTGACATACTGACTTAATAATAAAGGCTTAATCCATGTCCAATAAACTGGTATGTTATATTATAGCTTCCTCTTACCCTCTCCAGGTACTTCTCCAGTATAACTCCAGGGCTTTCCAGGCAGGTCTCAGCCAGCCAGTTACCACACAGCCTGAGGCACTCAGTGTAGACGGGGACCAGAGCAGGATTTAAGTCCACCTGGTCAACAAATAAACAAAACATAGAGAATAGTTCAATAAAGCACCTTGACGTTTTGGATTTTGATTATTTTAATTCATCTGATGTGTGATGATGAAGATGGTGATGTTTAAAAACTGCTCCATCTTAGAATTATAACATTTAAGGATGTTCCAAAATTAACGTTAGCTTTTTAACACAACAAATGTGCTAAATATCCACACATGTTTTTAGAGCTGTCTCACCTTTTCCTCTAGGTTGTGTATCATCTGTCTCAGCAGGCCCAGGGCCAGTCCATGCTCTCCCTTTGCCCAGAACACCTGGGCTTCCTCCAGTTGCCATGGCGACACAGGGGATGATGCCCAGGACCCTGCACCACCTTGCTGCTTCATCTGGAAGACTGCCCGCTCTGCCAGCTGGACAGGAATCACAACACTGTGAGCACTTTTTACTCACCCGTTCAGATTCACTTAGAAAATAAAATGAAGCATTGCCTTAAATCTGACCGCACACGCACACACACACACACACACACACAGTGCTACCTGTGTATTCCCAGCCTTCCGAGCCAGCTGACAGAGCTCCATGAAGTGGTCGGTGAGCACGGAGCTGAGGTACTGGGTGCTGTTGGGGTCTCCCACCCTGGACATCAGGGTGTGCTGGGACACAGAGCGGAGGGCTAGAATGGGCTCCACCCAGGCGAAGTCACTGTCAGCGAGCAGCTGGGAGTGCTGCCGCCACTGGCTACAAACATCCCTCAGAGTCACATCCGAGAAGGGCCTGATATAAACAAATATTTATTAGGAATGATGTGAGTAGATTCACTACACTAGACATCTCCATCCATCCTCCAGCCTTACCCAAGATGGCAGCAAACAAGACTTCCACACAAAAAAGGCATTATTGCATGTTCTATTACTGCTGATATTACCTGGAAAAGAGCTGTTTAACACTCTCCAGCTCCCTGACGCTCTGCAGGTTCCTGAGAGCCGGGTACAGCGAAGACACGGCCTCCAGACTGCCTCTGCACAGCTCTTCCACCTCGGCACCCCTGTGGAAACACACAAGCACATAGGTGGGTGAGTTATTTTGCCTGTGGAGGACTGATTTCAAGGTAAAACTCGACATTTTATGAGTGTCTAAATATCTGCCGTACCTGGCCTGTTTCATAATTTCATCAAATATGGAGAACTCTTTGTCCCTCAGCGCTTGCAGGGCACAAAACACGGATTCATGGTAGCCAGGTTTGGATTTCTCACTCCTGACACAACAAATTAGATTTGGAGGAAAAAAAGAGGAATTAAGTGAGAGATTGGGTTACAGTTGTGTTCTGTGTAGCAGGCACTGCACTCCCAGCTGTGTGTTTATGCGCCCTCGGCCTCACCTCTCTGACAGCTCGCAGTCCCACTGCGTGCTCCTCCAGGCGGCCTGGAAGCGGAGCTCTCTCAGCTCAGCTCCCCACTCCACCCCTTCACTCTCCAGACCCCTCATGTAGGTGGCAAGGATGCTGCTCAGACCAAAGTTCTGCAGGCCCTGTTGACGGGGAAGATGGAACATCAGCACTGAAGAGGCTGCATTGAAAGCATCAATAACTGACACAAGAATTGTATTTGGGCAAACCTGCAGTGTCTTCATCATGCTATCTCCACTTTCTGATTTATTGAGGTGAGACAGGTTGATTTCAACAAAAGCTTTCATTATTTTACCTCCACAATTCCCACTTGTCGAGTGACCTCAGGCAGAGTAGAGTGAAGGTCGTATGAAGTTAGGGCCTTTCCCCACATAGCCTCATGCTCATAGGTTCGAATCCTACAAATTAGAATGACAAAACGAGCTTTGTAGTTCAGACTGAACACTGCAGTGAACGAGTGATAATGTGAAAGATGGTGAGCAGGTCCGCAGGTCTCATTAATCTACTTAAGGCCTACCTTGTCAGTGCACTGGTCATCGTCTCCCCGCCACAGCCATACAGACTATCGGGCTCTCCGATGCTGCGATACACGTCAATCAGTAGCTCCTACAAAAGAGTCATACAAAGACAAAATAAGTGGAAATAATTATTTTTATACATGTCAATGCATACTACTTTACAGCCATTCACAATGTTGTGCCCAGCCCCTGTACATTACAGTGCATGTTTAGCTTTGGTAACTCACATTTGTTTCAAGTTTTGAAGTAGGTGGTCAATACACTGGACTCACACTTGGCAATAAACGATCAAACTGTAATTGTTATTTTCAGGTGGACATTTTTCAGAAACGCATCAAGGAGAAATCTGGATTAGCAAATTGTTAATGCTAAGAATTCCGAGAAGAACTGACCTGCAGCCTGATATTGGTGTCTTCCATACTCTTCTCAGTCAGGCTGGAGACGGTGAAGTTCTGGCTGTTCTCTTCAAAATTGATCTTGCGTGTTGCTCGGGACGTGGTTCTGCAGATTTGATATATACATGGATCGCAAAAAGAAACACTTTTGTTGATTTAAAAAAAAAAGAAAAGAAAAAAAAAGTGATCCACACATTTAGTTTTTGAGATGCTTTTTGCATGATCTTGTTATTATTACTCGTACAAAAAAAATTGCAGAGTGCAGATTCAACATTTAATGTGTAATGAAATTCAAATAATCCTATGCAAATGATTTAATCTGACACATAACTAGATATGAATTAAAATCCCATGTAGAAAAATGTCCTCTGGTTTCCTCCTTGCATACCTGCGACTTTCCTCCATGTTAGCTTTGATCTTATCGACGTAGATCTCAGTGTACAGCAGGGCGGTGAAATGTGCTGAGCAGGACTGTGCAGCTTTGGCCACCTCCAGGTAGTTCAGCTCCAGCCAGAAGTTTGAGTCGCACACCGTGCCGCAGGAGTTGCTGTAAGAAGGACACAGTGTTTATTTCACAGACACATATGGGGCTGCTATGGGCCTATCACAGATATATATTGGAATCGGCGTTTATGTTTTCCAATATGAAAGCTTTTTTTTTTTTACAGAACGTATAATGCAGAAAATGATGCTTGGGCTGATTTAAGAATGGCGTCATCACTTAGTTTGTCCAGTAGAGCGCGCTCCGACTCTGTTGTTTACAATACTCTCAGTCAGCACTGTCTGCAGCTGGTGGTGTGGACGAAGTCCAGCGGTGTCTTCACGGTAAGCTGCTAGTTTGTGAAATACAGTACTTCAACATATATAATAAATATATTTAAAATGTTAAAGAATATTTAACGTGAATATATTTAAAGAATATTTCACTTAAATATGCTATAATAAAGTTATTTGTTTAAGAAAGCAACCATCTGATTACCTTTGCTTGGGCAAATTGGTGCAAAATCAGTGACAATCCACGTAGAAAAGGTCTGTTTTCATTCCAGCTCAAAAACTCACTATATCATCCGCCATATCGCTGATCTGTGAATTTAGCCTGATAAATCTCAGAAATACCGTATCGGAGGGGCTCTACGACTAAAATAACAAAGACACATCAGTCTGCGACCGGATGAGAATATCAGATAAAGAGCAGGTCCAAACAGAAAATGCAGAGTCCCTAAACATTTTACTTTTATCGAACACATATTTGATTACAATAACATTGCAAACCTATCAGCATCCAGTGGTCTCTGCTGGTGTCTCAGATAGTCAATAACAGCAAGCATGGTGCGCAGAGAGGTCTTGTCGTGCAAGCCCTGGCTGGCAGTGTCTGACTCTGTGAAGAAGAATAAATGCTAAATCACAAACTAAAAACATATATCACTACCATTCACTGTCAAAGTGTAGGCATATGACTGTGAACGCAAACCACAGTCGAATGCCCTGAACTGGAGTTAAGTAGATGAAGAGAACGATAAATTATCATTTGTCATACTTTCACGCTTACCAGAGTCAGAGTTGAGAGGTGTGGCAGACCGACTGGAGGCCTGAGCGCTTCTGGAACAAAAGCTAAAGAAGTCCTGAATCTGGGAGGAGAGCAAACCCCTCCACGAACCAGTCGAGTCATCCAGAAGGATGGAGTGAATGATGAGGGGCAACAGCCTCTGACAGCAGTCTACCCACACCTGGAGACAGAAGGACGAAATAAGGCGCAGTTAGATCTGGAGCTCTGGATTGAAGTGTGGCTTCGGACTGGAACTAGTTGATGTACAGTACGTGGACACACATAGAGGAAATAAACATAATCTAAGATGTGGATACTTTAAGCACATCGATCGCGTATTCTCAAGAAATTAAATGAAAGGAAGAGTATGACTGATGAGTCCAGTTATGAAGAGTACGAGATCCTAGGGTGACTTCCATGTGCTCACCAGACACAGTGGTCGTGACCGTAGCAGAGCCTCACTCTTGACTCCTCCACTGTCGAGCAGGGCGGTGCACAGAGCCTTCAGCCAGGCCTTGTGGCCGCCCGCCTGGGGAATCCAAAACTCCTGACTCTCGAGCCTCTCCCTGGCCTCTGAACTCTCCTCGGTACCCAGAGCTGCCACCTAATCAGGGTCAACAGTCAGTAGGAACTGGGCGGACACAGACGTTTACATGTGCATACGCCAAAACACACATTCATATTTATATTTCTAACATACAGGGGAGAGTACTGTAAATGGGCCACAAAAATCAATGTTTGGACACAAAAACGTGCTTAACCCACCTTCTTCTTGGCCTTTCGGAAGGGATTGAGGTAGGCCAGCATGGGGTCTCTGTTGTCTTTGTGTTGCTCCCAGAAGTCCCCTCCAGACTGAGTGGCGAGGATGTTCTCCACACACTGAGCGGCTGCCTTCCTCACCTCAATGCTGGCAGACAACCACAGCACAGAACACAGTAAACATCAATACAATCTGCTCCCTCCACCGTACTCGTGCGCAACATACTTTTAAATACTAAGATACGGGATTCACCGTACCGCGGTTGAGTGAGCGCGTCGTTCATGCAGTTGAGGATGATGTACAGACACTGTGACTCAGTGGAAGGGAAGAGAGACGCTGCCTTTTCATAGAGGGGGTCTCTGCCATGAAGCAGGGCGATGGTGGAGAAATCCACAGGACCCAGTTCTCCCAGACAGCTGCCTGCTGCCTCTGCAGGAAACGATTTGTGATTGAAAAACGGAACATGATGAAACTGCCCCGACATGGCCAAGAGCACAGCGTACTGTTGCTGTAGAAGTTTTTTGACTTCATACCTAGGATGTCGGCTCCTCCGGGGTGGTTTGCTGCTAGCTTACAGAGCTGCAGCAGACTGAGAACCAGCTTCACCAGCACACTGTCAGTGGGGTCAGCTACACGGAGGGAAAAGAGAGAACATTTAGAAGAAGCTCATTAGACATTTAACATGCCAAAACTTTTTAGGCATAGACCATTTTTTCCCTCATCTGGCATCATACCGTGGCACTCTTTGAGCAGCTCTCTGATCTGTCCCTTGTTCACATGCAGCTGTCTGGTCAGCTCCTTCAGCCCCTCGACTCTGGTCAGAGGTAAGGAGTCGCAAGACGTCACTGACAGGAAGTGGGTTATCTCCTATAAAAAGGGGAATATGGAGGATGTAGGTCAGCATGTAAATATAGGTAATTTCCACCCCCTCGATTCACTGAGGAACCAGAGCTACAAAAGCATCGAAGGAAAATTACTTGGATAAATAATACTAACACATGCATACTAGTTAGGCCATTACCTGTCTCAGCGTAAAGGTCCCATGGTTATATTTGAGCATGTGCTGTACAGACCGCAGCTCTCTGAATTCAGGGAGGTCAGGAAAAGGCTCCAACCTGCTGATGGCTCCTTTTAACTTCTGCTGATTTTCTATCACGAGAAACTGCATCAGACTGAGCACCTAGCGGGCCAGAGGAGTACAAATTTAAATGTGTGGCTCACACAAATGCTGAAAGGAGGCAGATATTTATCTCAAACAGAAATAATGTAAAAAACCTAAATGTCTTAAAGGGAAGTTTGATAATGAAATAAATGCTGTGAAGCACGTCATATTGAACTTGGTTCAACCGTTTTATCTGCCTGTCCAACCTTGTGTCTGGATGTCATATTTAGGACAATGTTTATTTAAAAAGCCAATTTCCACTTACAACCAAGGAAGTGGGTGCTTTTCTACAATAGGTAACATACCGTCTTGAACGCATCCTTTTGCTGCATTTGTCTGCATTTTCCGTAAATGACACATAATTCATATTGAATCTGCAAACTTGAAAAACAGAACAATCGTGAAGTGTCTCCCTGTCACTTACCTGCTGCGAGATGGCGGGCCGGCTGGTCACCTGAGCCGTGAGAGTCCCAACAATGACGTGTAGGTGGCAGTCTAGAGCGTCATCACAAAACTGCAGGGCCGCCTGACACACGGAGGTCAACAGGTCGCAGCACAGAGTGAGGCTTCGGTTAGAGACCTCATCACACTGAACTGATCTGAGGATGAGAGAAACACAAACTGGTTTGACTTTGTCTAAGTAAGACAGGAGTGGTTTGTGTCTACACAGTATGTTTAATACTGCATCTATACATGTGTGCTGCCTGTGAGTATTTGTGTGCACCAACCTGCTGTTGATATGGTGAATGAGTGTGTAGATGATGTCTCTGAGGACAAACGCCCAGGCTCCTCCCAGACTGTCCTTCACCTCTCTGAGCAGCAGGTTGACAAACAGGTGATACATGAGCAGGATGCGATGACGTTCGTAGCTGTTGGTCGTCTCTGCCGCTCTTTCACACACTGCCAGGAGAATCCTCTGGATAGAAATCTACAGCACAAAAAAGGGACAACAATGATGATACAGAAGAGGGAAAACACAAACCGTTAAACATAGAAACGTCGTTCTGCTCATCTTACCGGAGTTTTTGACAGAATGGCTACCAAAGACTTGGTAGCCATTCTGTCTTGGTGGTTTGCACTGTGGCACTTGCTGAGGTAGTCCAGTGTAGCTTTAATGACATAAGAGCTGAAGTATGGCGGGTTTGGGGCGGGGTCCAGTTCCCTGAGGAGCATTAAACAGTTACTTAGTTATACATTTTCTTTCATTGTTCTTTGAAGTTTAGACGGATAAAAAGAAAAAAAAAAAGGGATGAGTGAAAATTAAATCAAATTAACTAATATAAGAAAAACCACTACCCTATAAAGCGTTTCAGGTCTTCCCTGTCCCCCTGAGCTCCACTTTCTTCATACAGAGTCATCAGCAGTTCCACCACTATCTCCGCCAGGTTACTGTGGATCAGGTTGTCAATTTGCTGCGGACACATGCACAAACATGACGGACGTAGTGAATTGGGATTAGACAAAAGCAAATGTGCCTACTGTACTTACTTATTACTGTATCTGTACTCATATGTGGCACACATTGAAACCTCATTTAAGCCTGCGATCTTGTAGCTTGTAGTTGTTCAGATCTTAGCGCGGGCCACGCCCAGAATAGCAACTTATTCAAACTGGGGAAACACATTCTGAAGATCTAAGACACATTAACCAATGTGCAAAAGGCCTCCAACAAATGTCATGTTACAGTATATTACGGAAACCTCACCACAGTCCTTTTGCACTGCAGATTTAGCTTACACTGACAGTTCTAACGCAATTTAGATAGGTGTACTGTATGTCCTGAATATGGCTTTTATGTGCCCAAAGTGGCTAATTTAATTTTCTTTCCCTTGCGGTCTCTTTTCACTGTTTTAAAAAGTTATTGTCATGACATGATCAGCTTGAGCTGCTTGAAATAACAAGTCCAACGCCAGATGTTATTCAGCTGTGTTTACCTGTTTGCCTAGACAGTTGGCGTCTTTGAGCAGGTCGTACACTCTGTGGGCCTTCTCTCTCTTCTGTGCAACCTGTGCATCCTGGCCAGACAAGGCAAAGTATGGCAGGATGCTGACCATGATCTTGGGGAAACAGTCGGCCAATAACACCCTCCAGTCCTTCTCAAGATACCTGCCGATAGACTTCACTTGCTCAAAGTCATCCAGGAATACCAGGTGGGGGATCAATACCTGGTAGGAAGAGCTTCAAGGTGACACAAGACAGCAGGGGGATGTTGGATGTTAACATAATCAATCTTCCTTCATTGTGTTTTACTCACTGCAAGATCCCTGCATAATGGTGAAAGTGGAGTGGACAGTAAAGGTTGCCACAAAACAACATCAAATGAAAATAATAGAACAAGTGTATTTCCTCACTTATAGAACTCTTTGACTGTGTTGTGGTCTAGGAGGGTGTAAGGGAAAGATCCAAGAGTGTAGCGATCGTCGGACTGTCTCTGCGCGAGCCACTCAGCTACCAGGTAGTACAGGTGGGAACTGACAAATGTTTTCACGCTCCTGTAGCCCAGCGCTCTGGATACACAGCACAACATCTGGGACATAAAGAAGGACAGAAACAGCTCATCTCACTCTGCTCCGTCTGTAGTTCATCGTTTTATAGGGAAATAGGAAAATGAGGTACGAGACCTCACTCAAGTATCAGATTAGTGACGCAAAGTGAGCTTCACTTGTCTAGCAATTTGGACGATGCTTTAAGAAGTTACAAAAATATCACTGTTTTCATTGATCCTGTCTAAATTCTATTGTTAAAGCTGCATTCAGCATTTTGAACCTCAATTTCCACAATGCACGGGGCCCTGAAACTGTTACCTTTTTGATGAGCTGTTCCTCTATATTGTTCTCCTTGTAGGACTGGAAGAGCGCAAACAGAGACTGTTTTTCGCAGACTGGGCTACAACACAGTACAACGGACAAACTCCTCAACAGGGCGGCCTTGCGGTTAAACGACTCGTCCTGCTGGTCCCCTAAAGAGCTGCCTCTCTGTGAAAGGATCACAGACACAAAGAGGCATTAGGGCAGTCAAACAGAGGCAGAAAACACACACATAATAAACTATTCCTGATTTATGAAAGCCCCTAATGAACTCACTGGGAGCCTCATTCCTTCCTGGGCCTTCAGGTAAACGTTCTCAAAAGCCACCTGCTGGTGTTTAAGCGGCAGCATCTTCCTCCCCTCCACCGGATGCTCTGGACTCATCTCCAGAAACAACCTGGATACACGTGAGAATAATGGTGACAATCAGAGCTATGATCCGCTTGATACATTATCAGCTAAGTCAGCGCCCTCGCTAAAGCGTACCTCTCCACGGACATGGCTACCAGCATGCGGACTTGGTGGTGAGCATCTGCGAGGTGAGACGGAAGGATGACAGACACTGGGCGATCTTCATCTCTGATACTTAGGACTGCCCACTTACAGCACGGGTCAGCCTGTAAGAGGGTAGAGATGTCACAAGTACAAATAGAGGTTGAGAAGAGGGTGAAACTTTTTATTCTCCAGTCTGGCTTGTGTAATTTATTGCTAATGAGATAGAAAAGACAGAAATGCAAGATTTCATTGTCGTGCAGATACACACAACACTAACAACAGCAACTGCATTCCCTAAATGCAGGCAGGAAAACTTCTGAGAGAGCTTTACCTCCAGCAGCGCAACCAGACATCGCACTAAAGCCGCTCGAACAGCTGCCATGCATTTCCCCGTCTGGATCAGGATACTGAAACACAGCACGTTGGTCGAGTTAGTATCAGAGGCTGAATCAGACACACATTGTAGATAGATTATGACTGAGAGTGGATACAGAAAACCACGATTCATGTTTTCAAAGTCTAATACTATAGCTATCCCTTCAAAAAATCGAATTCTAAATAACCTTTTGACAAGACTTTGCTTTCCTTCGATAACCAGAGGAGGCGCATTTTACACATGATTATCCTCCATCGAAGACTGACGGCTCCTTGCTACAGACAGAGGCTCCATCTCAGGTTTACATAATCTCTTCTAGAAAAACCCTGCATCTGTTCCTGTTGTAAAAATATGCCACTAACCAGAATCCAGACACCACTTGTAGCAGAGATCCCTGAACATGTCGCATTTCCTCCGGCACGTGGTGGGTTTTCCCCAGGCTCCTGATGGAGGGTAACAAACCCAGAAGAACAGCCGCGCAGATATCTTGGTCCTGACGGTACAGAGAGCACAGGTCCCTGTAAATACAGGACAACAAACCGATTAGGTGAAATACAGTAAAACATTATTCGATTTAATTTGTGCCACAGAAAGATTTCCCTACGCTAGAGGACGAAGCAGTGAATCGAATTCCTCTGGAGAGAGCGAGTCCTCAGCAGGAAGCTTCTTCAACAGGACAAGATACTGGGAGAGAAAAATTAGTGTTCATCAGCTGGACCATCACTGCCACCGCAACCATGACTCTCCACAGCAGCTGCTACCCACCATGCTGAGGTGCAGGGCTTTGCTGAAGTCGATCTGCTGCACCAGCAGCAGCAGCCTGCGCCGCACCTCCTGGGGTTTGAAGAGCAGGCCGTGGACGGGCTGGACAGAGCCGCACTCGCACAGGAACTCCAAGACTGCAAGAAGAGCCAGGTCCTGGTGGGCCAGGTGATCGTCTGCTAACAGACTTTTTGCACCTGACGGAGGACAGAACCATGATTTGTGTACCTGTTATCCACGGTTAGGATCATCAGCAACTTAAGCTGAAATGACTTTGTTGGTGTCTGGTTTATACAACCTAAACAATACGTCATACATTTTTTTCCTCTAACTTTGTCTGCTTGATGTCAGCAAACTTGGGTCAACATGTATTAGCACAACCATCAATCAAACACACTGTTCGTGTGAAATTCTACTATTGCTTACCACATTGATAATATGGTGCTCAAGGCATGCTGTAATTTAGTGGACATAAAAGAGCTCTAGGTGAGTCATGCTCAGTTAAAGCCATCAAAGACAGTGTTGTAGGTCAAAGGCTCCTAACACAAACCCTGCAAAGCTGTAGATTTTGGCTGCATTGCATTTTAGTCTACTGGAGCTGCAGTCAGTGGAGATATTGGTGGCCCTCATGTGATGGATTTCTCCCCTTTTGGCTATTAAAAAGTCCAAAACTGCGACTGTGACTTTATGATTATGAGCAGCAGCAAAACCTGATCTTTACTGCTGCTTGTTTTAGAAGTTGTTGTTATGCCTTCAAATGCTCTCGAGGCTGTGGGGTATATATCCTGATGTTACGTGGCGTCTCTTCATTTGGGCGGTGACTCTTTTAAGTGCAAATTAAGAAAAGACAAACACAACACCAAATGACAAAATGGAGCCAGGATCATAAGACACACGAGTCTTGGTCCAAGAAATGGTCCAATTTATTTGGTCATTTTTCTTTTCGTTTCTAGAAATTATACCATTTTTTGCTAATCCCAAGAAAGGGCTGTGATCCCTTCTTACCTGGTCCACAGGAAGTGTCACTGTTGTCTCCCTTCTGTCTCTGGGTCCCATTGGTGCTGCTGTGGGACTCTTCGCCATCATCAAACAGGTCAATGTCGTCCCCTTGTTGAGTTCTGCTCACGTCCCAGTCATCATCCATGTGATCGTCTTCATCCACAACACTGACTCTCTTAGAAACACTGCTTAACTGAAGAGACAAGGAAGTAAAACAAATTCAGTGAGCCAGCTCTCTGTTCTTGAAATGGAGATTTTCCCTTTATAATCCTCAGGCCGCAAACGTCTCAAATCTCCTATGTCCTATATATGTCACTTACCAACAGTTTGCAGATCTCAGCCAGTTCACTGAGGAGTCTGGCCGGCAGAATCATAACGGAGGAGAAGGGGCAAACATTATCCTACAGAAGAAAAGACAAAAGATTTACTCCAAAAACCAGACTACATTTTGAATGTGTGCAAGGACTGTAGCAGATATGGTCAGATGGCTGGCCTGGTGGTTGGTCCCGCCTGTAGTTCAGAGAGAATTAATGGTTGGATTATCCATAAATGTATTCGATTTGTCTAAATGCTGCATGCTTTCAGAATTATGCATTCTGTCATGATGGAGCCTTTTGTCACCTTGTTTTTTCTGCATGCTGACTGCGTGCAGAGCTTCATGACGGATCTCAGTGTGCTCATGGTTCCTTCCTCTGTCATCTTCACTTTCACACTAGAAACAAAGCCGCTGAGGTCCTGGGCCAGGGCCTGGTAACAAGAACACACCAACAACCTTAACTTTAAAAAGTTTATACTGGATTTCATTTCAGCTGTAATTTAGGGTCCATAAATGTATACCAATATGTAGGGGTCAATTTACAGTGTGTAATGTTTTTAATATTTAAGAAGCTGATTAATCACCAAAGGATGTCTGAATGATACCTTGGCTTTAGTGAAGAGCTGTGAGCGGCAGGCCTCCTCCTCAGTCAGAAACCCAGTGGAGACGTAACCTGCTAGAACACCGGTCAGCAGACTGAAACAGCGCACCAGACACTCTGGAGGGGTGGACTGAGACTGTGGAGGGGGAATAAATACCAGTTTGTCACTGCGACAGCTTCGCAGACGCATAAACGCGCCAGCATTATCTTCCACTCACATCAGGAGAGTAGCAGTTGAGTAGGTTGTCCGCCACACACAGCAGGGATTGCTCCAACATGTTTCTGAGGCCAGGGACGGCAGCGAATTGGCCGTCGCTTGAAGCCGTCTTCACTGACTCGTCAGTCCCTCGCATTGCTGACGGCAGCGTGTTGAAGCTGAACTGCAAATACAGCTGCTCGATCTCTTCGAGGTTGTCTTTGGCATCGGATGAGGTTTGTCCTTGAAAAAAGGCACTTTAAAAAAGTAATTGAAAACGGAATTATTTTTATTCCAAAAGTGGCATGCATTAAGTACAGAGAAGACAGGGAGAGTTGATTACGTAGCATGTATTGAAAATCAACTATAACTGGCTGTGTATTAACAATGATGTCAAAAAACAAGTGCTACATGGATTGTGGCAAAAAAAAAAAAAAAAAAAGATTCGTTATCATGCAGGTGCTTTTGGAACTCAAGATAATTTCCCTCACCTTTCTACTCGTTCAGTGCCCAGCAGAAACTTCAGGCCAGTTCTCGTGTCTTTCAAGGTCAGGGAGACCAGGATGTTCGCTATTA
The DNA here is from genome assembly GCA_011952105.1 of Coreoperca whiteheadi. Lineage (NCBI taxonomy): Eukaryota > Metazoa > Chordata > Actinopteri > Centrarchiformes > Sinipercidae > Coreoperca > Coreoperca whiteheadi. Next base: position 20,494,861 of record CM022478.1, on the reverse strand, counting down.
GATTGTAAGGAAAGTCTCTGCACACAAGATCATAACAGAACATACATTTACAGAACTTTATCTTAAAGTCAAAGACAAAATAAATATATTTTAACAAAGAGAAAAGTATAAAAACAGGAAAAAAGTAAGAAAGAAAGTGTAATTCATGTCTGAGGTTTATATTTTCGGCTTCTGTACACGCAGCACAAAAGGCATCCCCCGGAGAACACCAGCCTTAAACTGGAGCTTCCCATCATTTAAAGATGAAAGCAGGCAGTCTCAAGACATTACAATTTTCATCCTCAAATAAGCAAGTTCTGAACCAGGATTAAAGTATCTACAGTCAAAGTCAGATAAATGCACAGTTAACACAACGCCACACAGCACCAACCTGCAAATGATGGGGTGAGGTCTGGAGCTATCCTCCATCTCATCGCTCTGATCGATCATCAGCAGCCAGGCTATGAGGGTCTCCTTCAGGTTAGGTGATGCAGATCCCTCTGGGACCCCCACATGGTCCCAGCCTGAGCTTGAGATTAGGCTTTTAGGGACCGGACACTTTAGCAGGGCCTGGGCTAGACAGAGAGCAGAACCCCTGTGGATAAGAGAGAAAAAAGCGGGGCACTAAATGTAAAACACAAAAACACACACATTTCTTATAATGACACATTTTCATTAGTAACAACGATTACATTTATGGCAGAGACTCACTGAGACGGTTTACATGCTGATCCAGAGAAGAGCTTCCAAAACTCTCTGTCCATAGTGATCAGGTCACCGTGGACAATAGAGCTCAGCAGGTCCAGACTGAGGGCCTCTGTCTGGGGTGAGATGACCCCTCGCAGTGCCAGGCCCCACACCCGACCCCACAGCCTGCCCAGCTCCGTCCTGTGGACTTGGGCCCTCTCCGGGTAGCGGGCCTGGCACCGGGCCACCTCCCTCAGACAGCGCAGCACGTACAGCCCCCTCTCTCCTTTCCGCTGCTCTGCCAGGAGCTGGTACAACACCGACAGCAGCGGGACGAGCTCCTGGCCGGGCACCATGGACGGGTACTTACAGGTAAGCACTGCGGTGATCTGCAGCCTGAAAGAGGAATATCTTCACATGATCCTTGATCTTGAGTGGATACAATCAGAGAAACAATAGGCTACTTTTTGCATTTTTTCTACCACAAAATAAATGAATAAAGCCTTTTTTTTTTTTTTTTTAAATCAGCCATACTCAGTACTAACTTACCTGTAAAATATTCTTATATTAATTGTTTTGTGATTTTCATACCATGGTATGACGTCAAAGTCGTTATGCTGAGGCTGAAGATGGTCCCGGAGGATCTCCCAGCCCATTTCGATTCGCCGTCGCTTGCTGGCAGTTCCATGGGTGGGACTGCCCATGTGGGTGGCTATGAGGGAGGCCTGGGTCACCTCCAAGACATGGGTGTCATTGTCGTCGCTGAACAGCTACGCGCAGGAAAGGAAATAACGTTGTCAAGACAGATAATTCTTATAGACATGTACAGCATTTTATATTTTTCTAACTAGACACAATTGGCTATACTATTGCATACAAATTTACATTCAACAAAACTTTGAAATCTGTACGCATACTTCAGACTTGATCTCTATTACCTGGTGACAGATGTGAGCTGTGAGCTCAATGAGACTGTCTTTGACAGCTATGTGTCGGGTCCCTGTGACGTACTTCCCTCTGCTGCCTATGTTGCTAATTTCTCTGATTAAGGCATCAAACAGGTTGTACAGGTGACTCCGCCACCTGGTCCAGTCCTCAGCATGAGCACCTAAGATATGCGAGAAGGAACAACTAGTTATTTTAAGGACATGCCTGTGGTTTAAAATGGCTTACTTCATTGCTTTTAAATGTTTACATTATTGCCAAACATTTTCCAACGCTAACCCCGAGTTCAGCTACTGGTTTTCAATAATTTAATGGCATAATATTGTGTTTTAGTTACTGAAATTGGCAAAGATTGCTTGAGATAGGTATTCCATCTTTTATTTTTTGTCAGTTATCACTTGACATCACTCAATAACGCAGTTGATCTTCTTGAAATCTTTCCTTGGTGGAGGAATTTGAACTTTGATGATTAGGTTAGTCAGATTTCTTTCTCCATTGATTAAAGAGTCAAATCAGTGGAACCGTATATTGAACCATACCAAACCCACAATAAAGCCTGTATACCGTATAAGGACAACCGAAGGTGTCAGCACCACTAGATGCACTTTTGTTTTTTTAAAGAAACTCCACCTGTATCTTGTGTCTTGGCTCCTTTGGGGTGGTGGGCACAAATCTGCAGGGTAAAGAACTCCACAATCTCGTCTTTGAGACCTGCACTGGGCCTCATATCCGCCCAGATATACAGTATAGTGGGCAGAAGCTCCTCGCCCAGGTGACACACCTTCATCCGACAGTTCATGGCCGCGGATCTCATGAAGATGTTCAGAGCCGAGACCAGGTGCTCCAAAACAGCCAGGTGTTTCTCCTGCCTGACAGAATCACAGGATTTCGAAAAAGAAAACAATAAGTGAATCATGTCCGCTAGGCCTCCGCGATATGGTAAAAAAAATAAAATCATATTGCGATTATTTTGACAGATTATTATGATTGCGATATGATTCACAATTAGTGGAAATGATCATTTTTGCACCACAATTTTCATTTTGACTGACAAAACGATTATAACCGCGATAAAGTGATTTGTTGGGGTCTGTACATGTTTTCTTGGAGAACAAGATTTGTGGGCCAGGGCATCTCTGCAGCACTGCAAAATATCGCAGCTTCTGTGATTTGGATATTGCAATTGCGATTAATTGTGCAGCACTAATGTCTGCATTTAATTATATAACTGGTGTACATTATGTTCACAGCAAATTGGGATGAATTTGCATGATGGCACCAAAATTGTGTTGAAAGGAATGATCAGATCCAGTCAAATTTAAATGTTGGCAAAAGTCTTCACCTGGCATTTAGCAGTGCTTCGGAGAAGAAGCTGAACAGAGTGTTGTGGAATCCATCAGTCTGCATGCAGCAGCCCTGCACCACCGTGTGGATGACTCTGCTCACCAAAACACGGTTGATGGACTTGGATGAAGAATTGAAGAAGCCACAGTACAAGTCCAAAAGACCTAAGGATCACACAAATAAACAAACGGGGATTCAGTAAAGTGATTAAGCAAGATGGTATTACAATGTCAGACAACAGTAATAACACTGTACTGCAAAAACCACAAACTTTGCATTATTTCATTTGTATAAAATGTATATAATTTAGGGGAATATCCCACTGACTGTGCCACTGCTGTGGAGTGATGTCACACCAGTACTTGCGGACAGAAAGGATGTCCTTTACTAGGAGGCTGCTGTAATCTTCTCCATAGGCTGTACAGCTGTATGAACTCTGCAGGACGTCCATCACATGTTTCAGCAGCTCACTGCACTTTAGACGGGGCCCGCCTGCAGAGAGAGAGATATGTTCCAACTAACTGCTCAGAATTGTTGCTGTTTTCTACTCAGATGAATGAGTCGGGTGAAGCAACGAAAGATACCATTTAAACACATGTACAAAAAAAACATCCCTTAATGTAATATGACAGCAATCGTTGCACCTAAAATTGTATTGTATTCTACTAGTGGTTCTTGCAAAGACAGTGCCCTTACGTTTGTTTGCGTAGCGAATGAAGTATTTGATCAAGCTGCACATTTCAGCCATCTTCTTCTGACGCGTGGCCAGCGTGGTTGCTGTGACGTTGGATTTACTTGATTGCATGCCTTCTGTCTCCTTCTGGACATAACGCTGCAGAAATCTGACATGGACAAAATGAAAGTATGCATAGAAACTGCTTAAATATCAAGGTAATTTCTTCTGGCAGATAACTGAACCTAATAAAACCAAAACTCTTGATAAATGACTTAATTAGGATAATCACAATTTCCAATGAGAACAATGTGGAACAACTTGAAATAAATCAGAAATTCTAAAGATAGAAAGCCATCTTATTCACTGTACTGTTAAGAACAGTATCTGCAATTTCCATTTGATTACTGAGCACAGTGAGGTTTCCAGCTGTCAGCTGCTATTCATTTGTGAATGATGCAAAGAAACAAAAGTGAAACCAAATTGATCAGATGGAAACAAACTAGGCCCATAGTGGTGGCAGGCAAAACATTTACACCAAGGTTTCAAGCTTAAGTAAAGATTTGCAAGAAGTGTGCATAAAATCACACCCAACCAAGACACGACATGTATTACACTAGATAACTTTATATGCATTCTGTTGCGCATGCACAAAAATGCTGATATGCCGAGGCAGACCACCTGAAAACAGCATCCCATGTGAGTTGCTTGGAGCCTTTAGCTTTGGATCCTGTGGTACGATCCAACTCCTGCACAACCTCTGGAGTTCGAAGGAGCCGTCTGAAGCGTTCAGCTTCTTTCTGGAGGCGTGAAGAGAGCACACAACTGTCACACAAGTGTAGGATTTTTACAGCACTTACTGGTTAAACTTGGCTACAGCGAGGCTGACAAAGGCTTGGTGCAATACATCTCATTTCATAGTTTAAATGCAGTTCATATGCAGCTGTGATTACCTTCCTCTCTGTTGCTTTGTCATTCTCCAGCCCCCTGCAGCAGACCAGGAGATCATGAAGAGCCAGACTCATTGTGCTTCACAGCAGATGAGGGCACAGCTTTCATCGGTGTGGACTTCACTTCTACCTGCCACGACAGAATGTTGACAAGAAAGGATGTTGTTATTCGTCCACATTATGCCTACACTACAATATTTAGCAAGAATAGGTATCAGCTCTCCTCTCCAAAGCACTCCTGACAAACATGAAATGACACTTTGAGTAACTAACGTTACCAGGCAGTGAACCTAAAAACTGAAAATCCCTCTATTTTCAGCCTGGCCTTGTAACTTTGACGAGCTACCTTAGCAACACAACAGTGCAAGACTAGCTCTGAACTGGATTCACAAACGTCCATTCAAACAGTGCTGGTCTGTGGCTCTCAGTCTGTTCACGGACCTCTGCTGACCGTACTGAGTGGCGTTACGGAGCTGTCACACATGCAGGTGCAGATGGAGTCCGAGGTGCTACAGTCCTGCAGCTTGGCTCCTCACAACTGTGCCATCTTCCTTGACGTGCGTTAACAGTCTCACGCACACGTAGAACGCACATGGAATTCCCGCCCCAGCAGCCGCAGTAAAGAGGGAACATCACTTCCTGCTCGTGGCTCGGACCGAATGTGTCCGTTAACGTTAGTGCCAGCGTTGAAACAAACTTACTTTTCTGTCGAGTGCAATATTATTAAAGTATTCAATCTATTACACTCAAATATTGTATATAGCAGCCGGTTAGAGTGTAGTGGAGCTTGGCATTTCGGATTGGACTACAACTACCGACATTCCAATCGGCAGCTTAATTTGAAACTTCCGGGTTGCGCGTGCTTGAGTTCCCCGCCTTTTGAGTAACCAGCAGTGTCCTCAGGACGTCTCGTTCATAATAATACCGCCGACGGTTTTTAATTTGACGCGGTTTAATGGATTTCTGAGACCGTAACTGAACATGTAGCTAACTAACCCTTCACTACTAACGTTACGCGCTCTATATCAACCAACAGGCAGACATGTTGCTACCGTCCGACGTCGCCCGGCTTGTTTTGGGTACGTCTAAACGTTGACGTTCCTGTTTTTGGACGATGCAAAGCTGTAGCTGTAGCCGATACTTAGCTAACGTTAGCTATAACTGTAAACAGGCGGCTCAAAGCTTACACTCGTTAACTGTTGACGAGCCAACGGTCAAAGATAAACATGCAGTGTGTTTGGGGTAACGTTAGCTATCCGTTTGCCGTTTGCGCTTTTTTATATTTCTCTCTAACGTTAACTGGATGTTGGCGACTGTCCTTCCCCAGGCTACCTCCAAGAAGAGGGACTGTCCTCCACGAGCCAAGCTTTCATTCACGAGAGCCCAAACCTGAAAGAGTACGCCGACCACACCACAGAAGATGGGACTATTCCTGCCTGTGTGTTTGTAAGTATGGCTTTTTATCTGACAGGCTCTCTCAATACCTGTTAAGTGAATGTCATGTGCATAAAGGTACAAATTGCATCTATGATTCAGTGTCGTCCCCCCCCCCCCCACAGTCTGTCTTTGGGAAAGGCTTAACAACCATCTTAAACGAGTATGTGGCTGCCAAAACAAAAGGTGAGATGATCTGATGTACCATCTATGATGTATTCTTATTCATGTGGCATGCTTGTGCTGTTGGTAATTTTGTCCACGTCTTAAACAGAGTCTTGTTATGAGGTGCCTGCCATGATGACTTCGTTGTGGAAAAAGCTGGATTTTACACTCAACCAGATCAAGTAATGAGCGTCACGTTTCATCATCTAACTTAAATCACTGCAGCTGTTTAAAGTTGAAACTGACCACAATCGCAATTCTCACTGTTTTCTGTTCAATGCTGAATTTGAAAGGGATCGTCATCGCTACTGATATTGTTCCATTATTTTTCTTCATATTTCCTTAGGTCATTGCAGAACTCCCCCGCTCTATCAGCATCTCAAAGAAGTATGTCCGTTATTGGTTTTTTAATTTTCATTTAATATTCTATTGTTTATTTTCACGAAAGTATTTGCTGGCAAAAGGCACATTACTGGTACACAAACAGAGTAAATAACAATCTTCCCCATAAATATTCGACATCCACACAAGTAGATTTGACCCTGCCATCAAGATTTTTGGATTATGATTTCTACCTTTCAAATGTATGTGTGGAGATGCAATTGAAAGTTTCAAGCAATTGTAGATTCTGTTAGGATGATGCATCAACAGCATTATGCATCTCGACATATTGGAAAAATCTGGCTGCCTGAAAAATGGCTTTCCAAATCAGAAGCGTGTTGTGATTACAGTGCTGTTTATTACGCTGTTTAATATCGGAGCCTTTAGCAACAGCATATAAACCACAACCGGCAAAACACTGTTCTTAATACATTGAGTGTGCATGGGCGCACGATGGTAGCTGAATAGTTACAGCATAAGGGCGTAAATGCCAAAAACAATAATGTAAAGAGATACTATATGACTTAGGTTGTCTGAGTTCTGTGTTTACTCAGGGTTTATACATTGGCCTGTTATTTACCAGCCTCTGTCCATTGCAGCACGTTCACGCATCGGAGTGGCAAACATGGCTCGACAACGGGTCTTGACCATGGCTTCAGCTGGTGGTGTCGTCTGCTCATCAGTTTCTGAAACGAGCTCCATCCTGAGTCCTGCTCACACTTCCCACAGCATGCTCAGCCACTCCACCCCCATGAGCTACACTGCCCCGCACACCCGACCAGCTGCTGGCGGTGGCACACACCAGCAGACCCATGATGTCAGCCGATTACTAACTACACCCAGTCAGTATAAAAAACATGCATTACTCCAACTGTTTTTTTCTTTTATTTATAGGGTAATTGAGAGGGTTGTTCAGTAGGCTGTGATGTTTTTTGTTTTTACTTCATAAAAAAGGGCTGTCTTATTAAATTTCCCTGCGATAAAAATCAAATATTAATTTATTATTATTATTTTACATTCTTAGCAGTGGCGGTCATTTCCCTACTGTGCTTACATAGCATCGCTACTGATGACTCAGTAGATATGCTGAAACAAACCAAAAACATGTTAGAGCTGAAACTCAGTTTTATTGTGCGCAGATAAACAACGCAACAGCTAATCATGTATTTTTGATAATGGCTTCCCTGTTTAAGGCCATTATCTGATTTAGCAAGGCTCTATTAGCTCCTTGCATGCTTGCATCAAACACAAAAACATTTGCTTTTGTATAATGTGTGATGTAATGTGCCCATTACAGGGGATTCACCTATACAGATAATTGTTTCAGAACATCGGCTAAATCCAGGCCCCCTGTCTCCTGGACGTCGGAAATGGTAAGGATGATTATTATTGCTATGTTACAGTTATTGTCAATAACTCATTAATAAGAAACCGCTGAAGACCGACTCTGTTGTCCTTAACCCACAGTGGCTTGAAAATGCTGCTTTCTTGGTGCAGAACTAAAGTGCAGAAGTGAAAATAATAAAATGAATGATGGCTGAATTCCATTTAGCTGCTTCAGTTTCCGGGTCCTTTTTGATTGTGCATGCTGGTCCACTGTCACACTGTCCTGACTTAGCTACTGGGGCACTTGACTAGATCAAAGCCAGTGTTACTGTTACTAGTAACACCTGTGCTTTTCCTACAAAAACAAGTCAAAATGTCTGCTGGAATCAATGTATCTGTATGACGGAGTATCATAAAACACAAAAAAAATGGCAAATTTGGTTGAAGGTGGTCTTTTAACTCCGCTATTGATCTTACAATCTGTCAAACATGGGTGTAACTAATAAAAATTACATTGGCCCAGTTCTGTTTAGGTGTGCCAGGAAACTGAGGCCCTTGCTCAGTTTCCCAGCAGACATTTTGATAAGTGATTGCAAGGAAAGCACAGGTGTAACTAATAACTTTAATGGCACCTCTGCTCCATTTAGAAACATGCACCATGCCAGCATCCATAATAAGAAATAAAGAAACTGTGAGAAATGTTGATTGGCTCGTCAAGCTAGCTAGCTAAATAGAGCAGCTCACCTTGTTTGTATTTAAAATTCTTGAAGAAAATTATATATACATATACACTTATATTGTAATTTAATACAATAAGTAGTTTTGTGAAGGGTAATGATTGATTCTGTTTTGTCAGAGATGTGTTGATTGATATATTGAGGCTTTAGTTTGTGGTGTTTTTGTATGAGATTGCACTTTATTGGGCTCATCTTATTTGCCCATGTTCACGTTGGCTGCGTTCAGGGACACCCCCAGGAAGAGAGGTGGTGCTCAGAGTGGGTCCAGTGGCCCCGGCAGATGTGCCATGACAGCCAGTAGCCTCAATGCAGAACCCCAACCTGAAGAGCCCATCGATGAGAACTTTCCTGTATGTAGATCTTAACGTTTGGTGTTTGTTTCCTACTTCGACTATTCTCAGCATTACCTCTCTGTTCCTAGCAGCAATACGTGATAGTAGAACTTCATGATTCATACATTTTGCGACTTCACAACACATGCTAATCTTCACAGCAACTTGTGATACAAAATGCACGTGACAAGATATTGGGGGACAGATCATTACAAGAGAAGCTTGCTGAAAACATCAACAAAATCCTCGCCAGGTAAGTGTTGAGTTTGGACTCTGCATTGCCTCACTGCGTAAGCATTAAGGTGTTTTGATAGATGATTTATGATTTTGTCTGGGGCAATCAAAGTTGTTATAACATGACTATTTTCACCTCTGCTTTATCTCTAATATCAGTGATCCAATGCCCCAAACTTCAAAGGCCTCTACAAGTACAATGGAGGCAGACCCATCTATAGATGAAATCCTGGGATTACAGGTTCTGATAAACTATAAATACTAATATCATAACAGTAGATATTTGTTTCCCCTTTCTCCCTCAAAAATGTTTCTCATAAACATTTAATATGATCACTTCATAAAGCTGTGCTTATTTTCCCTGTGTGTTACATTCTTTCCTGACCTTTATCCTCCGGTACAGGGGGAAATCCACATGAGTGACGATGCCATCCATGACATCTTGGAGCAAACCGAGTCTGACCCAGCTTTTCAGGCCCTCTATGACCTCTTCGATTACAGTAACTGTGACCCACTTTGCTTTTATTTTGTTTGTTCTACAGAGTACTTCTGAATCACAGTTATTTTCAAATGTGTGTGAGCACATGAAGAGCCATTTCCTAACAGACTTTTTATAAATCTTTATTTGCAGATAAGACCAGATTCACTGATGGAGAGCCAGGGGATGGAGATATTAGCAGTAGTCCACAAGAAAGTGACACTGCTGGACCTTCATCTGCAGTCAGATCCCTTCAGAGTGATGATCCAGGTATCTTTACAATAGTAGGCTATCATAAGAAGAAAACACAGATGTCACCTTTGATTGTTGTCTCACACGGGCAGGTTTCTTGAATTCAAATTTTGGAAGGGAGAAAAACCTTCATGTTCATTGAAAACTCTTCAGACACTGTCAGATTTATACTTTATGGTGCAAAGTCTGAAGGAGGGTGAAAGGTTTTGGTTATCCTTGAACAAAGCTAGTTTGGCATGTTGTCCAAGCAACTTGAAAATCAAAAGTGGTTCTAATTGATCCATAGCCCCACTACAAGGCGAAGCTAATTGACCACCCGACAAGGCCTTCTGAAGAGGCATACTGGCAGGTTAAACGTCCACCAAATCAATTATTCAATTACGATTACGATATTGTTCTAAAAAAATTAACAACTTTTTCCAGTTCAAACAACTTTCCGTGTGTGTGCATGCTGTCATAGTATCATCCTTATATCAGTCACACAGGTATCATTTTTGCTGACATTTCAACATAACTTAGCACTAGGCTTCCCTCTGTCTATGTTGTAGTGCATGTCGAGCAGGACAAACTCTCTCAAGCTTCATAAGAGTTTGCAGACTCCCCACAGTTTGACGACTGCAGCAGCTGGCCATCTATACCATACACAGAGAAAATGTGTGTGAATTTGTGTCACGTGCTAATTACTGATGAGGATGTTTGACATAAAAATTGTTATATTGAGGATGGAGCTGCCTAAAATACACTGGTAGGGACAGATGACTCATCAAATCTCCTTTTATTTTTAATTTTTTTGTTCAGGCACTACACACACAGATGCTATTGCTTCGGATACAACACCAATTACAGTGAGGATGAGAGCTGGACAAGAGCGTAAGACCAGAAAGTCTACTGCTCCCACCTTGTCAAAGAAAACAGTTCTTGGCCCCTGTGGCAAAGCATCCAGAATTGAAAATAGTTCAGCCAGATTGTTAGTGGATTATGGGGAGCACCAAGTTGTCTCCTCTGCTGCAGTGGACTCAAACGGAAAAGAAAAAGCCTCACTCAGTGTTTTTGTGACACCAATGGATATTGATGAACCGTTGAATACACCTCCCCCTCCTTCAGACGTAATAGCCACTCAGGAGCCTGCCACAAAGGAAAGTACCTCCACAACAACTCCCCTTCGTGAATCAACCATAGTTTCCTCATCAAAAGCCTCTGCTGGAATTGCTGCATTGGAAGCAACATCGGCCGCTAATGTGGACAAAAAACAGAGGTGTAAACAAGCACAAGGATCTAAAGAGCAACCTGCTATGGCCCCCTCTTCATCTCTGAATAATCAGCCTGCTTTTTTGTCCCCTTTACAAGTTGAACTGAACACTCCAATGCCGACTGCTGACCTACCTCATATTTCAAGCTGTGGAGGAGACACACAACCAGGGTTTACTCTCTCAGTAACATCTGAATCTGCCTCTTCCACATCTGCTTCCACTGCGGCATTATTCCCAGCAAAACCTGGCTCACCCACATCTGCTTCTACATCTGCAGCGCTTACTGCTACACCTGCCTCATCCACACCCGCTTCCTCCTCCTCTGCCCCAGTTGATGAAGCAGCTGATCCTCCATCCACCAACCACACCGCCCCGAGCAAGGCTCCAGGTGATTCCAATATAGTTTCTTTGAAGATCATCATCAGCGATAACCAGGATGACAATTCTTCCAGCGACACGGCCTTGAATCAGGCAGTTTCTAACATTTCCGGAAACAAGATACCTACCATCTATCTTTCTTCTCCAGCCAAGTCCCTTGGAGGCCCTGGCACACCAAAGGCCAACTTGGATGAGGTGGCACAGGCAGTTAGTAGCTTACAAACCTCTGAGGCACATCCTAGTCCTCTCAGCACTAAGGCTGGGGCTGTAGTCGCATCCCCATTAATAGGGACGTCACAGGCCCAGCAAAACTACATAATTCAATTACCCCTGGACACCACTAATGCTGCCCTCCAAGGAGCCACTGCCAGCTATTTCCTTGTGACTGAACCCCCAACTACAGATGCTCAAACCAGGCAGGTGCTATTGTCTGCTGGTGTCACAAAGGGGCAGCCTCTGCCCACCAACCAGTATGGGGTGACCACGCCAACTTGCTCTCAAGGCTACTCCACTGGTAAGAGACAACAGAGCATGGGTCGTCTTAATAGACAAAAGTTAATCTCAGTCTCACTCTAGTATCACGCTGGCTTTGATTTTTGTAGTTTCAGCTTTTGAGGTTTAGTTATTATTTTAATTTGGACCTGTAGTCGTCTTAACTTACTGTGTAGGGGACATTCTTCCCCTTGATAGGCTTCAGGCTTGACAAAAAATAGACAATGTTGCTTCTGCCTCATTTGTGAACAGGTGATAGTGTGGCGTTCTGTTCCTATGAAGCAATACACAAACAAATTAAAGAAGCGTTAAATCTATTAATTTGCATTTGCAAAATTGCCCAATTAAAGAATGGAGCTGGAAAGGGGATGCATTTTACTTTAAAAAACGCAGTAGAAATAATTTTCTAATCTAATATTTTGAACGTAGTCACCAGGTTATTTCCTATCTGAGCCAAGATTTGTTTTCTTATTCCAGGGCAAAATGCATCCACAGTTTTAACAATGAAGTGCAATCTACTCCGCAGCTACACACATTACTTTTTGTGTGTTGGCCCTGGTGCAGAGGAGATGGCATGTTTTGTTGATCTTTTCTGTTCATAGCCTACTGTCTGTCAAGCCCATTACTATTAGCTTCATTAGTGTTGGTATTATTAAAAAGAAAGGTGTGTTCTTTACCTGCAGGACCTGCACTCATCTTACCATCGCCTGTTAAGCCCTTGTTGCTTCCTGTTTCTGTTATGGGGCAAAATGCTCTGGGGAAAGTCCAGATGGTGTCCAATCAGGTAACCTAACTTAATCTGCAGTTTGTAATTTGGTAGTCAAACAAGCATTACATTTATAGTCCCAGTATTATGTTTTTCAATCAATCCGAGACTTTATAATTGTGTAGTGTGTGTGGTATAATGAACATTTCCACCTCAAGGGTGGCAATGTCCAGAACAATAAAACTTATTAACATTGTTGTATTTACAGCTTGTTGCCATACCAAAGTCAGTACCAGTACAGCAGTCAGAAACTGTCAAGTCCAAATCTCCCCCAGTGGCAATCAAACGGTCTACAACTGCTGGTAAGTTACAGGTTAACTTGGAGCAGTGCTACTCACCAGCTAGAAGTAAATAATGGTTGAAAATGACCTAATGTCATTTTACTTTATGTTACCAAAGGATGTCCTCAGTGTTGGTCTGCTTAATGTTTTTAATGCCACTGCCTTACTTCTCTGTCCTTATTTTTCTGAATTCCAGGCACTCAGCAACATCTGGTTGGTAAGTTGGTTCAACCTTTGTCAGTTGAAAACAAAAGCCAGCAGAATGCAGCAACAGTTCCTAGGCATAGAAGAATTTTATGTTTTGACTCTTCTGCAGAAGTTAAACAACAAACTGCTAAAACGACCAAAACCACCAAACCTCTGGCTACAGATACATCTACATCGCGATCTGTCCAGCAGATTGAGAAAGATAATACACAGTCGGTCACTCAAACGAAGCCTACTATCTTGGGTGGCAACAAGCCCAAGAGGAGGGTACAGCCTGTCAGATGCTCAGCAGGTCCCCAAACTGGAGGAGTCTTTGTGGGGGAGGCAGAGAAGTCCACGCCTCCACACCAGCACCAGAAAAATCTTATTACAAAGGACTCTTGCAAACAAGATCATGGCACCCATAACCTAGAGTCTCAAAGTGCAAGTTCCAGCAGATTTGATGCTTCACAGCCTGAGACTTTGAAAAAGTCAGAATCAGGAAGGAGATCAAAATCTGTTGACAGGAAACATAATCATGATAAGGATGGTGATGGAGCAAAAGCTAAGGATTCTCTTAGTTCTAGGTCATTGTCCACTGATTCTGCTCTTAAATCAGGAGCTACAAAGGAGAACGAGGAGAGCAGCCGGAAAGAACTTGCAGAAAAATCTCCTGCCAAATCACGTGAGGGGCGTACAGAAAAGAGGACTGTCTCTCAGGCGGTGCCGAAGGTGACAGCTAACAAGGAGAATGAAATGGGTAGCATGCAAGAGCAGCAACAGCAGTCAACACCTTCATCTTCAGCAACAAGAGACTTTACTCCTCCAGCTGTCACCCAGCCTACATCTAATCCTCATTCCAAAGCTACAAAAGCCCCCTCAAAGACCAGCTCTCTGGCCAAACAGGCAGCTGAGATGCTGCAGGACATCCAGGGGCTCAGCTCTCCTTCCACCCCAGTCAAGAGGCCCAGTGCAGGCAGTTCAGAGCTGAGTCTTCCCCGGACCCCTGGGACTGGCTGTAACCAGGAGGAGTCCATCGACTCTCCCAGGACTCCTTCCCGACAGAAGAAAGGTAAAGATGGAGAGGGGACTCCCAAGCAGCTAATTCCTCCCACCACCCCTGATGTCCCCAACTGCAGCCCAGCCAGTGAGGCTGGCAGTGAAAACAGCATCAACATGGCTGCTCATACACTCATGATTCTTTCACGTGCTGCCATCGCCAGGACAGGCACTCCACTCAAGGACAGTTTGCGTCAGGAGGGAGTAGGAGAAAAGTCGCCCACAAGCTTAAAGAACTCTAAGAAACGTAAACCGTCTTCTCCCACAACCAGCCCGCCAGCAAAGAAAGATCGGGTGAGTACAACAGTACAAAGTAATTGCCATTCAGTAGACCTACTGTATGTTTAAAATGTATGACGGTGTTAAAAATATTCCTGTTTTCTGTAATAGACAAGTTCTGCTTCAGGAGTAGTCTGTTTTCAGATACAAAAGATGCAGCTATTGTATCTAAAACCCAAAGTTATTCAATTTACTATCAAATATGACAAAGGAAAGCTGAATATCTTCACATTTAAAAACGCTGGCACAAGAGAAGGTTTGATATTTTTGACTGAAAGACTTAATCGATAATCAAAATAGTTGACGATTCATTTTCTGCTGATCGACTAATCAATTAATGGACTAATTGTTTCAGCTCCAGCTTTAGATTTCTTGCTGGTTTAAGCAGACCATACTTAAAACTCCCTCGAATGTGTTTGGATGTCTGTAAGTGTTCGTCCTGTAATAGACGGGCCGTCTGTCCAGGGGCCTCTCTGTGGCCCTGAACAGGATAAGCAGTTTAAAGAGTTAACAACATGGCCTTTACTCTGGTGCCCCCATCAGGGAAATCTTTATGTTTTTGCCCCGCTCATAAAGAACTGAGAATAGCTGGGTTGTCTCTCTATTTTGCATCCATCCAACCCTTTTGTGTTTTGGTGTGTAATGAGCATCACAGCCACACGTTTTTCTCTTGATTTTATCAGCAGGACTGCCATTTGGTATCAGTAATTTTCATTTATATGGTAATGACGTTTTTATGCGAAGACTGCCTGTCTAATGAATAATTAAAGTAGATAACCTCATTAAATGAATAGGAATTTTGATACATATTTTTGTCATGTAATAATTTTTGTCATATAATTCTGACTTTTGCAGGAAAGGAAGAAACTTGTTGATTGCTTTCCCCATGACTTGGATGTGGATAAGTTCCTGTCGTCACTTCACTATGATGAGTGAAACTGGACGCACCAACAGGAAAGGACTACCATATCACTATCTGCTTAGGTTACTGTCCAGGAATAGAACAAGCCATCTGCTAAACCAGTGCCTATGGTTCCTATTAGTAACCTTGCCTGAGACCTTATAAGCTGTAAAGTCTCCTTCAGCCAACAACAGACTTTGATTTGGTTAACTTGTTACCAATTTGGGTGATCTGCATAAAATCCTATTAGATGCAGTGGTAGTAGGGCAACCATGGCACTTTCTAGTATTTTTTTATTCTCATGCTCACTTCTGTTTTAATCATCATTGTTTTGTACCACAAGAAAATGAACACACATTTGTTTTGAGGCACTTTGACATAATGGGTGCATGTTGTTAAAATGCGTGACTCAAATTATTTCCTTGGTCAATATTTGACTCTAGTTTGATAAATCCAGGTTACACTGACTGACTGGTTTGTATGTAAAAAATACATTTTGGAAAAAGTCTCTACCAGTACTTTTAGTAACACTGAATGAAGAGCTCTCATTTATTTTAGTTTTTCATGTTCAGAAAAGTCTGGTCAATTAACAAGTAATGTGAAAAGTCTATTTTGTGGCATATTTCTATATATTTTTGTTGTTGTTGAACTTGGTCGAATCACACACACACTGTGTGAAAATGGCCGCCACTATTCAGATGTGCACACTCAGGCTTCATTCAGTGTTGTAATAATATGTTGTCAGTGGAGGGGGGATTGCGGTTGTCAGGAACACGCAAGGCTTATATTTCATGTGTGGTTCAATAAATTGAGTGTTTGTTGCTCTCTGTCTTACTGTCTGAAGTCAAGTGTCATTTTAGGGCTCAAAACATTTAAGAGAAGTATGCTTGACTATTTCACAGTTGGACGGCCCTGACCCCCGATGGATATAAAGGCAGACACAAGAGCTGAGCAACACTTTTAGGAACTGATTTAGGATCTTGGGAGCTGTGCTATTTTGATCTGGTATTAGAAAACGACTCAAGCTGGAACTGAACCCATTGCCCCTTTAACTCGTAGCTTTTATGTTCCCCCGTCCCTCAATATTCTCAATGAATGCAGGATACGACATTTCCATAAAGATGAAAACATCTGTTATAACTATGTGGTAAAATAAAGTCCAAGGTTATTAGCGTGTTGCAACTGTCACATTTTGTTGGCAAATCTGGCAACCTACGATTGGACCATAAAACACAGCTAACGGAAACACGTCTTCACTTCAATTTCACAATAATAGTATCTCGTTTATGAGTTGAACCTTAAAAATTGAACCTCAAGGTAAGAAAATGTCGTATTTTCGCTGTGCCTCCCTTCCACTTTTATGCAATAAGTAATTTCACCATACCAGGTTAGTGACAAACTTGCTGGAATGAAAATGTTCACGGCTGAAGCGCAACACAGTTTTTACTTTGATGCGTTCAACGTTTATTTCCGGGTGAAGACGACGGAAAGTGGTACGACTGTCAGTTTAATTTTAACAAACATCGCTGTTTCCACTCTATGTAGCGTGTATTTACTCATTACTACAACAGCACAACGATAAGAGTCATTTTTACATATCTTCCCACAAGTAAGGCGACTCGTTGTTGATTTTAAAACCTTGATTTTGATGTAGAGACTGCCAGCGTCCCTAGCGGAGCCATTAGCATGTTGGCTAACCGGTTAGCATGTGGAAGATGATGATGTGCACGTATTTGGCATCATATCTTATTACATATTGACCTCCGGGACGACAGTTATTTCAGTTAACTGTGTACGTTATTGTCGTGATGCCCTCGTTAATATTTTCGCCTTCGCCTTATTGCTTTGTATAATATTTTCCCTTTGTAGTCGCCATGTAATTTGAATGTCAGCCGGCTTGTTGACGAAATGTTCGCATTGACAGTCTGCTTTTTTATTGCTTAAGAGCCGCTGATAAGGATGTCATGACTAGTCTGAGTCCCACAGTGTATGTCGTGGTCAGTAGGAAGTGAAACAGCAGCGGGGAGGACACGGTTGAACGAGAGACGCCAACTTGTCATTCTCTCTCTCTCTTTCGTCCTTAAGACTGCCTGACCTGCCACATTTCTACTGACATGGCAGCCAATGGCGCAAGCTGTGAACAGCCTCAGAAACGTGCAGGAGGTAAAGACAAACAGAATGGCAAGTCTCCAGGTTAGTTTAAGTGAACTTTCAATTTTTTAAAATCTACAGTAGAGAAACTAACACTTTGTCCCTGTAAAGTTGAGGTTGTGTAACGTTAATCTCCGATGGCACTGAATGATAACTCACCACATGGTTTGAACGAGTCATAAAAAGCCTCAAGCTGATTCATTTTAGTCCACTTTCGATTTTCAAAGGCACAAGCAATTTGGCCTACAATAGAACCAGCCTCGTTAATGTCAAACATGTATCATGTATTTAGCATTACCAATTAAACAGGGTGCAATAATTGATGTAGATTCAAGTATTACAGTATGTCAGGGTGACTGCAATTCTGTTTGTGCTCCAGACTCCTCAGTGAGAGAGCGGCGACAGAAAGATAAGGAGGATCGCCTGTCTCTGGTGGTATGGAGGAGGCCTGTCACCACATTACATTATTTCCTCCTGGAAACCCTCATCAAGCTAAAGGAGTGGACGTTTAAGTAAGAAGTTAAACCGTTTTTTCAACCGCATGTCACTTTTTTTTCAGTTTGTATATCTGGAAATTGTTCCATCACTGAGATTTGGTTTTCTTGCCTTCCTGTTCAGGCTTTGGCAACGACGAGGCACAGTGTTCTCAGTTTTGGTGTTATGTTCTCTGTTCTCTGTCGCCTACTCCACTGAGGGAGCACACCAACAAGTAAGGCTTGACTGATTAGTTTTTATTTAGTGATGTTAATAATCAACACCGTTGCTCCATCACCGGCCTGTTTAAAGGTTAATGATAAGTCACTCGCTATCCACCTAAAAACCTTGCTAGAGGAAAGTAAAGAAATGTTGGGAGATTATGAGGTCTGCACTCTAGTCACGTAACCCTTGATCATACTGTCATTTGGTTTAGAGTTTTGTTTACAAATTCCTCTGTGCAGTGGTGTGTGACAGTTCAGTTAAAGCATCAACAATCTTCACTATGTAATAAATAGATTATATAGATTACTCACATTTGTAATCACAAACTAATATTAAACCCACTACAGGTAATTTAGAGTCTACGATGAGATGAAAGAACAAACGCAAATTGAAATAAAAAAAGTCAATTCTTTCCCTCTAAAAACAGCTGATATTGATTAAAAATGTTTTCAAAAATTAAGTTATTCTTTTGATATACATACTATGAGCTCTTAAGTAAAACGTGTATTAAATGTGAATACATTGCAACATTCTATCCAAAACACGCAATGAAAGAATTAAACTGTAATTGTCAATAATTGAAAATTTCCGTTAAAAAACAGACACAATTCAGTGAACATTTCCTAATCAGTTTTATTTTATTTTATTCACTGAAGTATGTTGAGTACTTGGAGAAGAAGTTCCTATGGTGTGCCTACTGGGTAGGCCTTGGGATCCTGTCCTCAGTAGGCCTTGGGACCGGCCTGCACACCTTCCTCCTCTATCTGGTAAGAGCTCCCGTTTTTATGGTTTGGCAAAAGTGTGCACACCACTTCTTGACCTGGGTTAGTACAGAATATAGAGACACTCGCAAACAGTATACAGATGATTATTTCCAGTTGGAATAAACCTCTTTAAAATGCACAACATTTTTACATGTAAACATATTCAAACATTCAAATAAGATAGAGACCCCTCACTCTGAGCTGTGGCTGTGAAGAAATATTCAATTTTTAAATGAGCAAAAGTGATGAAAACACATCGTTGTAAACATTTGAAGCTACCTGCTGTGCTGGCTCTGAATACATTTTAATTCAACTTTAGCATTATGTTGATGCACATGTGTCCCTAGTTTGGTGTGTAATATCAGAAAAAAATAACAGGAAATAGTGGAGCAATACAAACTAGCCACAGCAAATGCTTGTAAGTTTTCACTTAAACCACATTCAGATCTACTCATCCACATGTTTTTGTCATAAAGGTACCACATGTGACCCATATCTCAAATTTTAAAAGGCTGCAAAATGATAAGGGCTGTAAAGAGAAACTGGTAACCATCCTTATCTGGCCAGCTGTACTCAGCATGGGTCAGGATGTCCTGTGTGTATCGACAATAAGCAGGCTGGTTTTTCAGATGTAAATTACATCTAACTCACCAAAAGCTATTTTCTTCTAGATATAGCCTACCTGTATGACATAAACCTCTTACTTTAGTTCATAGCATTTCTGCAAAGCCCATGTGTGTCTATTCCTGTATTTTCCAGAGGATGGCATCACACTCCTTAATCATTGCCTTCTGATTCTTCAGACTTGTTCCATTTTGTCACCCGTCTGTCAATGGCTAACCAAAAGTTAAGTGTAGTTTTTCCCTGACAGGCAGTCAGAGAATGACTGTATGACTGAGTCACCAAAATGTGTCATTTGTATTGGTTTTGGTAAAAAGTAGAACAAAGCAAAATGAAAGAGAGGAAGAAATTGTGCACCATAGTCCGCTTTAAGATGATGATGTGGCTTCTGTTTTGTAGAAAACGTGCAGATGTGGGCCCGCTGAGTCAGCTGTTTCCATTATAATGAAATAATGGGAAAAGATGGAACTGTGACCTTCCTGTTTTTCAGAGCTGATGTGCACTCCGCTTATTAAAGCTTTACCGCTCACGATTTGTTTGAGTAGTTTCACTATCTTCGACTGTCTAGTGCTCTTCAGGTACTTGATATACTGTGTCCAACAGTAATGCAATAGTAATGGTGGCTCATACTGTATATTGTTTGCGTCTGTGCACTCTTGTGTTTCTTGGTGTATGATGATACTGAGGGGGTGTGACTTCATCCTCTCTCCCCTCTCTGTGTGAGGGAGTTTCTTTCTGTGAGAAGGGCACTGTCATCACCCCCATATGGAACAACCTGGCATCTTTTAAGACCGTTTTGCTGTCTTTTTTTGTTCGTTTTTTTAATTACCAGCTTTTACTGTTGCAATGAAGACTATTTTAAAAAGCCACTTTTTTGATAACAACTTCCCTTTGTAGCCTATAAGCATTTGATGGCATATTGGAGTCACACATGATACAGTCTATCTTATGTTACTCAACCTGACATTGCACACTTAGAAATAATTAAAAGTCTCATCAGAAACATTTTGTCTAGACAAAAATAGGGAAATCCGTCTTCCCCAAATTGATTGATTGGCTTCCATCTCCTGTCTAAGCAAATCATTTTTCTTTTTCTGCTTCATATTATAGCAGAAACTATTCTCTTGAAATTTAAGAAGATCATAATTTGCTGCTGGAGGTGGCAGGGTTCTAGTGGCCCGAGCAGCAAGAATGTGGTGCTTTGAATATTCACTAACTTTACATTATTAACTAAAGATATGATTAGTTTCAAAGCATGTTCAAGGGGTTGTAGCTGTGGGGCAATGCTTCTGAGGAGGTTGAGGACTCAGTCAAACCTGTTGAAAATGCACTTCAGGTTGCTTGTCTTTTCCCAGTTCCTCTCTGTTACATCTCCTGCCATCTGCTCAAAGCTTGCGATTCGGGCATCCTTTATCTTATCTCCCTCTGGTTTATATTCCAACATCCTCTTGTTGGAGCTTCTGCCTTCCTCTAGCTTCCATTTTTGACCCATTTATACCCACTTAACCCCTCCTTTTCACATGCCTTAAGGGCATGTTTCTTATTAAGGTCCTTAAAGGTGCTGTTAATCCAGGGTGTGGGTGTTAAGGAAACGGCATATCTCTCTGATGAGAATGGTCTTGTCCATACAAACACTGAAACATGGAGTTACACAGTCTGTGAAACTGTCAATGTTCCCCCTCCGTGTGACTCGCACTGAATTTTCCAAGCAGTTGCATCCAGAGCACCACACAAAGCATCCCTAAGCTCCTGTGACCATCTCTAATTTTTCACAGAAAAGTAAAAGTCCTCTTTACATTGGCCACATGATGTAAGCCCTCTGCTCATAAGGAGACTATTTCCTGTTTTCCTACTCACTAAGACGTAGTTCATGTTCACAGCGCACCAGCTCCTATTACTACTACCTACTCATTGTTGATGTCAGCCATAGACAAGAAACTCCCAGTGTTCAGTTTGAAGGAAAAACCACATTTCCCACCATCATAGTTACACTGTGAATTTACCTCAAGCCTGAAGCATTTGAAGATAGCCCCATAGAGAGGATGAGATCATTGTGCTCATGGGAAAGGGGATTCACGCACCGGTATGATCTTATGATTCATCATGCTCACATATTATTGCTTTTACTTGTAGGTTAGTTTTTTTTGGTCAGCTCATCGTTTAAAGCTTCTTTTTCCCCTGTAGTGATGGGAGCTAAAGACGACGATGTAGATGCACCACTCTGTCAGTCCACCTTTTTCTCCATCCATCTCTTTGGTTTGAAACAAGATATCTGGACTGTTACATTTAGTTCGATGCCCAGAGGATGATTCCAAATTTTGGAAATTGAGAGTTTAACCTCAACCAACACAAGGTATTTTGAAAAGTAAGTGTTTTATTTCCAGGAAATTTGCAGTGGTTGTTCATGATCCCCAGAGGATTAATCACATTTGTGGTGACGCACAAGAACCACACCCAAGAACTTCCTTCTTGCGCCATCCACAGGTCAAAATGCAAAGCAGATTGTCGTGAAACATTCATGCTGCTAAGAGGATAAACCTTTTTTTTTTTTTTTTTCATTTGATGGGTAGCTACTTGATGAAATCCACTTGCTCAATATTTACTTGGCAGCGATGTGGTTTACCAGTCCTGTGTGCAAAGACTTTTGCTTTACTGACTTTAGTGAACAAAGAAGTTCACTGCAGGGCCACAGTTTCGCCTGTCTGATCAGAATCTGGTTTCAGAGTTTGAATCCCAGCTTAGTTTTTTCTTGTTCACAGTGACTTGTCGTGCTATGAAGAAATGCCATCAAGTGAAGTTGTGTTTGGTTTGAAACAGACGGTGTTTTGTAAACTAAAGAAGCCTCCTATGGGCTCATACTCAGAGTGGGGTGGAGAGTTCCTATGGGGGAGCAGTTTCAGTCAACACAGACTAATTGTGTGCTGTCAATCTACTGTCAGTGTTGCCTGTATCAACTTAAGGAGGCATAATGGAGTAGCTGTGTTGTAGTTACAGGTGGGCCAAGTGTTATTGAGGCCAGGTGGCTCGGCCTAACCAGACGTCTTTACAATGATAAATGATGACATACCTACCTGTCAGAGAGACTGTGACTCAGCTACTGTTGATGCCCGTTTGTACCTGTGGGCAGGTGACTTTGTTGCGTTGTAACAGCAGGTTAAGTTTAACACAGATACTTGTAGGGCTGTCCAATATAATCCTACATCATTGTTAAATGTTCCACAGTTACTAAATATGTATATACGCTCAGTTGCTAATTTATTCGGTGCACCAATCTAAAATTGACCCAATACCACAACCCTGCAATAAATGCTACCTTTTAGGAAGATTATCATGTTCAGTTTTAGTTGAAACTGTTTTAAGAGAGGCGTTGATTCAACTTTATGATCGTTTTGGAGGCTGCAGATTGTGGTGCTGTTGAGTATACTGAGAAGTGTTTATAACACCATGTTTATATCAATGGGGGTAGACTAAATATTAACAACACCTCTCATTCCAATACAATTTAACAGCATCACAAACTGCAGCCTTCAAAATTACCAAAAAGAATCAACTGCTCTAAAACAGTTTCGGCAAACTGAAAATTATAACCTTCATGAAGGTAGAAATAATTTTAAGGCTTTTGTAGTAGACTGCATTAGTATTAAGCTATGTGTACCTAATAAATTTGCAACTGAGTGTAAGTAAATAATCACATATGGTACTGGCAATATTTAAACCTTTCGCCATTTAAAATTCCTGCTGCTGTTGAGAATATTCAAGATGTTGAGATACAAGATTAACTGTAATATATAGCAAAATCTAAAATATAATTTTACCCGTGACCATTGCAGATTGAGTTTGTATTCTTTATCTCGTTGCTCAGCTCCCCCAAGCTACAGTCTTGGCCACATTTACAATCACATGTAGGCACAAGTGTCTCATGGTAAATGCTGGGCAAAATGATTGCATGTGCCAGTATATGGCCCAGTGTTTTCCGGTCTATTTACGCAGCTCATCCTATCCATCTGTCCCACCTCTCTCATAGGGTCCTCACATAGCATCAGTAACCCTGGCAGCATACGAGTGCAGCTCCACAGACTTCCCAGAGCCTCCGTACCCAGACCAGCTTGTCTGTCCCCAAGATGGAGGGGTGGAGGGAAGCATCTCCCTCTTCTCAATCATGTCAAAGGTTCGCCTGGAGGCCTGCATGTGGGTGAGTATTAGTTTGAACAAGGAGACAATACAGTTATCCACACTGAAAAATGGCAAGAATGTTTGGCAGTGCCAGCAGTGGGCGGCTGTGTGGCAGCTGGAAAATTGTCCGAGAATTGGGACTCCCTCATTTGAACATGTTTATGCCAGGGGAAAAAAGTTTTAATGCTTATAGAATTTAAAAAAGCTCCTCTTGTATCTTACACTTAGCTGAAATATGCATCATTTTACACAAAGCAGTTACCTGTACCATGTTCAAAAGTTCACGCACAAACAGTTGCCTGTGTGTGAATGTGGAAAATAAGCAAAGAAAATGCTTGTGTTGGTGTAGGGGGCAGGCACTGCTATTGGGGAGCTGCCTCCATATTTCATGGCCAGAGCGGCTCGTCAGTCAGGAGCTGATCCAGAGGATGAAGACTATGAGGAGTTTGAGGAGATGCTGGAGCAGGCCGAGGGCGCTCAGGTCAGAGTTGCACACACATTCACAGATGTTATGAGAACTACTAGTTTGGTCATTATATATACACACACACACACACAGGCACATAAATACAAAGAATATTTTGTATAAAGATTGTAAAAGCATTACCCACCTCATATATGCTTTTCATTTGAAGTAGCAAAAGGTGACACGTTAACGTATGGGCCATCAATCTTCACTTCATTTGGTTTCAGAATTTCCAAAGAACACAAGCACAAGCAACAAAAGCGAATATGTTTTTTCAAAAACAATCCCCCAAATTTGTCATATTTAGTGAGAAAGGTTAAGCCCAGACTCGACACCCTGCCTTCCATTGAAAACACAAAACAACTACACTGAATATTGAAGTATTTATCCGTCCATTTGGTTCCATTTTTACAAAGGTGTTTACACTTTTCCCACCCACCCAATATCATATGATCATATCTGATTTTGGCTCATCTTCATAATGTGCAACTGACCATGGAGCCACTGTCCTGTGATTGGTCTTATAGTGCCACATGACTTCAATGAAGCCCCTCCCTCCTTACACTTCCAGTAAATCTGTCTGTCTGTGGGTGAGTCACCCTGAGCACAGCTCCCCCTTTAATCATCCCTGAGGCTTTGCTCGCTCTCTCTCCGCCTCCCTTCTTGTTTCTTTTCACTGGCCTCTAATTTGAATGACAGACAATTTTGTCAGGGACTATGTTCACATGACTGCAGATGGCTGAGATCAGATGCTGAGTCAGCAGAACAGAAATCAGAGACATTGTGTAGATTGTCTCCACCACCTATTCTCACTTCACTGGTCCTCAGCTGAGTGGGCCTCAGGAGCCTCACATCACTTGTCTTTCATCATGGGGATGTATTCAGGATGTAGCCACATGTTCCTCTCTCATAGGTTTTCTAGGCAACAACGCCAAAATCCTGTGTTATTAGTATCTTCAAGTCAAGAATTTTTTTTTTTTAGAAAAGTGACCAACAGAATTTCGGTACACAAAAAGAGAAAGCATTTACACGAAAATATGTAGAGATTTATTTAACTGCATTTTTACAATATTACAAAAAATGTCACAAAATAACACTAATGTGTATTCATTTTTACTGGCATCGGCTACATTAGACTGAAATCACTGGGAAACCACTGGCAAGGCATGAGATACATCGAAACAAATATGAAAAAAACGAATCAGAACATGTCCCTTGTAAATCTCAATGCTGCACATATGTTTTTTGATTTTTTGAAAAACAAATATGTCACCACAAATATTGAATACAGAAATAATTGACAGAACTAAACATTTGTTTGGTATTAAGATGAAAATTTATGTGAATTTTAATTGTGGAGACTTAAGACTAAACTGCAATTTAAAATGCTTTCAAAATTGACTGATGAGCTGCCAGCTTTTGAAACTGCCTCTTAATCTCCCTCCTGCATCGGCTGTGATCTTCACCATGTAACCACAGACAATTCAGCCCCACAGGGACGGAGATATGATCAAAAGATCCTCGGCACTTTTGTACCACACAGTTTTCAGTTGTAATGCCACCAAAGTCATCAAACCAAAAAAAAAAACCTCTTACAGTTCTCAGAAATAGCAGGTATTTTACAATGGTACTCCCAAGGCTGTCGGTTCTTGTAATAACATTGCAGACAACACTTGTGTTTGGTCAAAAACCACACATCTGCGAGAAGTACAGCTGATGTTATTTCAGGAAAAGATTAAAATGGTGACGTGTTCAGAGACACCCATGTATTTTGAACGTTTGTGTTGCAGTGTGGTATAGCAGCTTCTACAAACCATGGGTCATGAAAGTGAAATCTAGGATTATAAAAAGTTCCTACCCATTCATATTTGACAGCGGTAATGTGTGTTTAAATTGTTTTTTAAAATGTGTTTGCAGGATTTTGTCACAAGAGCAAAACTGGGAGTCCAGCATATGGTGCAGAAAGTGGGATTTTTTGGGATCTTGGCTTGTGCCTCTGTAAGTTTGTTTATTTATTTATTGGAGTTTGTTTATAATGTCCCTGAAATTTTTATACATACATGATCAAAGTTTATCGTTGCTTCAAGATGTCCTTCCTCATCTGTCACTGTGGATGCAAATTTACGTTGCAGGAAATTAACCTGTGTAACCTCACATGTGTTAATTAATGAGACTATGAATCAGTGATATTGTCTGACGTGTGTGTGTGTTTCAGATCCCTAATCCTCTCTTCGACCTGGCTGGAATAACTTGTGGTCACTTTATGGTTCCCTTCTGGACCTTCTTTGGAGCAACTCTAATTGGGAAAGCCATCATCAAGATGCATATACAGGTCTGTAGCTCAACTAAAAGGTTTACCAGAAGTGGTTAGAAACGAGCAAAGGACTAGACCAGTTCACCTCAAATGATACTATGTTTTTCCATTTTTAACACAAACCATGCAGGCAAATACCATCTTTGCTTCAAATATGACTCAACTTTAGTTTCATGTCATCATAATTCCCTGTCCACATTGCCAGAAAATCTGCTGTAAGCCTACAGGGTATGCACTGCTGACTGATACACTTCTTATTTCAATCCTCACAACCTCAAAACATGTGGGAGAGGTGAGATCAAACCTAGTGCTCACATCACGAGTTGGTGCCTGCGAGAAACTCCTAATTGTGCACTTCTCGTTAAGCCTTTCTGACGGTGCTCTGGTGCTTTGGGGATTCCTTATTCTGATTTAGCTTTGGGATGCATCCAGACCATGTAAACAGGCTCCAGATGAAAGGACGGAAGCTTTTGAGAAGTCTTTAACAAGAGTTTGGATTTTTGAAATATCCGCTTGATCAAAAAATCTTGTTAATTACGGGGGGGTATTGTTGAGTCTGCCACACCAGTGACTAATATAAACCTATACTAAGAGAGGCTGTCTGGGTCTGTGGGTGAGTCGCACGTGTCTTAACAAACTCAACTTATCCATCTCTTGGTGGTATCAGCCTATGATCTCACACCCGGTGGGCAGCGGGGGTTATGGAGGATGTAGGGTGGACATGAGAGAAGGAAATTGAGTAGACGGTAAGAGTCTGCAGGGGGGGGGGACTCTTTGTCCCATTTTTAAAATTTTTTTATTTTTTTTTGTGCCTTGAACCTCTTGGACATCACGTGTCATATCCTGTCTGATTTTGTCCAGGGGGTCATGTGTCATGCTGTTTAAAGCTGATCAGTTTCAGCACCGGAGAAATAAATTGTGGTTTTGCCCCCCACTGTGGCGCTTTGCAAACCACAAAAAACCCCTCGCAGCCCAAAATTTAGCATAGTGCCAGGTCTGAGTTTTCTCATGAGTGTGTCTGTGTCGCTAAAATAAAAAATCACAATACGACTATCGATTTATCTATCGATCGTTTTAGAAAATTTGTCTATAAATTGTCAAATCTTTTGTGTGTGTGTTGAATACCTCAACATCATATATACCTCATGCATATTATCAGAAAGTTGTAGGTTTTAAATATTATTAATCTCTCCCTTGTTTTCCTACAGAAACTATTTGTTATCATTACCTTCAGCAAGCACATAGTGGAGCAAATGGTGTCACTCATCGGGTAAGTGTCTGTCTGTCTTGATGAGTTCTGTGTGTGTGTGTGTGTGTGTGTGTGTGTGTGTGTGTGTGTGTGAGAGAGAGAGACTGGTTTAATCAGGTTCTTTGTGGAGTCATAGTCTTTCCCCAGGTTTTGTGGTTGGCAACACATTTGTAAACATTTTCAGATGCATTTTGACTGCTGATTGGAGACCCTGTAGGACTAAATGCTTTCACTGCGGGGGTGTACGTGCATGCATTTTCCACAACCCCCCCCCCCAACACACACACACACACACACACACACAATGCAATCCATCTCTGCAGCATTGGTGGTCAGGCGTGTGAGGTCCCACCCGAACATGTTGATCTGACTCACCAATTTCAACTTTGACTAAGAGAATTGCCCCAGTGACGCGGGAAACACAATCACAGACATAACTGTGACTGTTTAACTAATGCCAGATTTAGCCAGTTTAATTAAAGGTAATATCCCAATTTTTGGTTTTACCTAAAGATTTTAGATGGTAAAATTAGTAATTCACAGTATTAAAAAAAAAAGTATCGCTTAGTATTTATTGTGATTCAAGTCATGAATTGACATAAGGCAAAATGTTAAGAAAGCCAATAATGATTGATAGGGATTCTACTAACATGTTCATAGGAGCTGCTTAGTTTTATGTATTAGCTGTTAAATATTCACTTATGTCATTTCCTGGTAGTAACTTTAACCATGTTTGCAGCTGGCTCTATGGTCATACTGAGTGTTCTGTTGTTGTTTTTTTTGTTTTGATTAGTTATAAAAGTCAAGGTTCTTTCCCGTGAAATTCAGGTGACTCGCTATGATGAGTGCAAACAGTGCTGATACAGGATGTTTTTGGGAGTTGCTGTGTGTATATTCATCCATTCATGTGTAGTGCAAAGATATCAAGAATGAGTCAGTCAAAACTACTTAAGTTTATTTGAAATTAGCAATTACCCACTTCCCTTTTGGTGTTTTGTTTAATCAATTGTCCAATTTTTTTGCTTAGTCTTGTCAAGTCTAGAATACACATTTATGTCCTGTCCAGAAACAGAATTTAATTTATGGAGTGGGAAGCCCTACAGCTTGCAGTATTTATCTTTTCGTTGTATTGATACATTTCGCCTCATGTAGAAATCCCTTTAAACTGCACTATTGTTGACTAAATGGTAAAACTACAACACCAATGCCTCTATATGGCATAAACTGATAAACTGGTATCCATTATGATTGGCCCCCTGGTGAGCTAATCCACACTGCCTAAAAAGGACATAAGCACGCCCTGATTCGATGTCTTTCCACCGAGAAGGCAGCCATGGTGGTAAAGGTGATGACATCATGTCGACTCATTTCCTGATTGAAGGGGCTGACACAGTCGCCTATAGAGAGCTAAGTAGTATAAAAGGAGGGCTGAAGGGATTTTGCTTCATTCAACTCTGCTGCCTGCTCCTGCTCACAGCACTAAGTAGAGGAGGTGGAAGCTCCGAGATGGGAGCCACATGTAGGATGAGGCCTCCAGCAGCTGTTACGAGGATGCCGGTTGACTGGTGGATCAGTGAGGACCTTTGGTTCAGGGAAAGAGAAGTCTTCATGAACCGCTCTTATAGGGAATAAGTGTTAAGCTTCAGTTTTGGGTTCCATGTCAAAGGACAGGTGCTTAAATGGTAAGTGAATTAATGCTCTTCCTCCCTGTCTCTTTTGTCTCTTTTCTTTGTCATTCTGTGTGGATGTATGTGGGGCGGCGATGTCAGGTCTGTGCCCAAAGTAGGACCATCACTCCAGAAGCCTTTCAGTCAGTACCTGGAAGCACAGAGGAACAAGCTGCACCATGCTGGAGGAAGTGCTCCAGCGGTAAGAACAATGTTTTATCTTTACTAGCTATTTAATGTTTTTATTAACAGCTGCATGTATGTAAGCTTTTTGTAAGGTTTCAGAAAATCAAGGGCCATAAAATTTCCCCAACTGTCTATTAATCCATGCATCACTGCGAGCACAAAGAAAAAGATCAGCAACATCAGAGTTGGGAGACTTTGTTTTTAGTAAATCCCATCCCATTGTTTTGGCTATTGTCTATGTTTGAGAGTTAAAAAAATCAAAAAATCTATCGGCCCAAACAATTTAAGGATCTTTTATAAAAGTGGATTTTAGATACGTACTGAGGGAGATATTTTAGTTGCAAAAAAATATAATTGTCATTGCTCTCTGGTGGTCAAACTAAGTAACTGAGAAACTGTTTCTAAATAACCTCAAACATTATCTCTGGCATTTCTGCACTGCAATTTATCATTTATGTGCCAATACAAATATATCTGCGCATAAACTAATATCAGAGGATTGTATCAGTGTAGCTGTAGTTGTCAGACTCAAATTCTGCAAATGGGGACAGTTTGTCTTTTATATTTGTTGTTATGGTTATGATGGTAATTAATAGCATATGTATGCACCCTATTATTGGGTTTCCAGGATGAGAACTGGCTGTCGTGGGTGTTTGAGAAGGTGGTGCTGGTCATGGTCTGCTACTTTGTCATTTCCATCGTCAACTCCATGGCTCAGAGCTACGCCAAGCGCCTGCAGCAGCAGAGGCACTCGGAGGAGAAAACCAAGTGATGACGAGACAAAGCGGTACAAACATCCAAGTGACTGTGGTTGTTGTTGTGCTGCTGCTGAGAGCCCTCCACTCAGCCCCAGCCACTCACAACTTAACAACAAACCTCACCCCCATCCATTCTCAGAGGCTGAACGCTCAAAAACACCAGGCACTATTTGTTAGTGTGTGTGCGCTTTTGAGGATGTATGTGCTGTTTGTCCCTCTTCAGGTTTTGTAGTTCTTCCTCTCATCTCACTCTTTAGGTGTGTGTAGTGCGATTGTTTCTATTTCTGGTCTTAACATGTTACTTTAACGTTAAATTGAACCCATTCATTGACCTCAGAAGTAAAGCAGCGGTTTAGTGGTGGCTGCTGTGTACGGGCAGTGCCCTGCAGATGCTATGCCTTATGCAAGACTGGAAGGTCTGACTTCCTTTGAATATAGTTCTTGACTTATAAACTTGATTTTTATTTAATTTTGTAACATTTATGTATGGATGGATATTGATTTGTTTGTACAGTGCGTTGCCAAGATAACTGCTATGGATGGTCTTTCTTTTCAGGGTTTAAGTTTCTTCATGTTTTTGTCCTGTTAAACAGTAAGACCAATTTGTCTGTTTTTGTTTCTGGAGCTGTCAGTTTAAAATGGTGAAAAAATAGCAATATCAACTTAAAACAGTGTGGTATTGATGGTTTGCACATTGTGTAAATATCTTAATATCTTTTTGACAGTATGCGCAGGTGTATTTCTATTCCAGTGGACAGGAGTTCATTTGAACCAAAACAAAAAAAGAAAGGTGATATCATTTGTAAAGTGACATTGTACTCTCAGCTAACTAGTCCCATTTCTATTCTGTACATCTAGGTTGAACCTTGGCTCAGATCATATATAAAACATGTAAATCATGGCACTTGTTTCCAAGTCTGATTCTGTCATTTTTCGTGTTCTCTTGTAGGACAAGATAACCCTTTTTAAATGTTCATCCTGATGAGCTCTGTCGTGATCTTGTGATATTTATGGACTGTTGTAATTTCTTGTAACCATCACGACAGAGCCAATGCTTAATTTGCTCTCAAAAATTATCATCTCTAAGGTAAGTGAACAGCTCAGCACTCTTCATTTTACTACTTTTTAGTAATTCTTGGAAGAATGATTGCATTACGTTCTTAATAGTTGCAGCTAAATTTGCTTTTTGGTGTTCTTCACCGGAATGTCTGTAATCTGATTCACACTTCACAATTTGGCTACTTTCCTGATTCCCAAGTCCTGCCTGAAACATAACATGGCAGATTCTGATGGACTCCAGCTTTACGGATCAAGGTCCCCTTCTGTCTTCTCGACCCCACCTTCCCACCCCGTCGGCTAGCTTATCAGACTGGTGTTGGCTGTTAAATTAGCACGGCAACAGCGGTCTGTAGGCTGGCTGAAGTTGTGGGTCTTCAGCGTTTCAGTTGTGCTGCTTGGCTCATGCCAAGACTGTACTTCAGCTGGTCCATTTGTCGATATGACGACCTGTCTTTACACTCCTATATTATGCCAGCCATCCCAGATCTGGAAATACTGTGATGGAAAATGAATGAACAATAAAGTGATAAAG
The DNA here is from genome assembly GCA_011952105.1 of Coreoperca whiteheadi. Taxonomy (NCBI): domain Eukaryota; kingdom Metazoa; phylum Chordata; class Actinopteri; order Centrarchiformes; family Sinipercidae; genus Coreoperca; species Coreoperca whiteheadi. The sequence goes on along the minus strand of CM022478.1, from coordinate 20,462,713 downwards.
TATGTTAACTGATGCCCTTGTCACTTTTTCTTTGTGCAGTGCTGCTGTTCCTAATAATTGCTGAAAACACTTTCGAATTATAATGGCTCCAGTTGATCTCAACGCCAAGGATGCAAATCGTTGCAAACACATGAGCTTCCTCGGCAGATGGAGATGCTCACTTTTCATGGAATTGGAATCTTTGGGGTTGTTTTGGAATTGAAACTTCCATTTTTCTGAGCACTTTAAATGTTACGCGTCTAATTTGAATCAGTTCATACTTGACCTTTGAAACAGCAGTTGACAAAACAATCTAAAGTCCCTAATAATTTAATAAAATAGTGCCTAGATTTCCCCCTTGAAGTGGCAGTGAATGTGTGTCCCGATGATACTTTTGATGTGAAGTCTTTGCCACTGCAGATGTCGAAATCAAGGAATTTGTTTTATTTACACGTTCATTTTTTAATGTCCCACATAATGGTATTCTCTTGTCCACACGCAGTCCAAAGGCAAGGTGGTGCTTGTTAGTTTTTCCCGTTTCTAGCTCAGTTGACTGTAGCTGGAGATGACTTGCTCAAGAGATGTAAAGCTGTCCAGGAAGTCCTCTTCTGAGATCCCAAATTTGACGTACTGATGGATGTAGGCCCTGTCACAGAGGAAAACCGCATGGGGAAAGGAAAACATGACAGACATAATCCTGAAAGAGAACAACTGAATAACTGGTTTCCAGGTGAACTTTTCTTCATCAACCTAAGGGTATCAAAAGAAATTGTGATGCTCATATAGTGTAAATACATTGCCTCTATATAAATATTCCCTTTAATGATCTTCATGTGTACAGAGCACTGCTTTGCACCACTGGCATTCTGTTTTGACCCACCTTGATATTTAAGCATTTCTCTGAGTAAAAGGACTGACTCACCTGGATGCAAACATATTCCAGGCTTTTCCCACCATGTTATCCAGAGGTCTGAGCAGAGCCTGGCTGTTACTGACCAGCGTGGCAGATTTTTCATACTTATTAAAAGGCACTGGGGATTTCCACAAGTTGAAAGCTTCTTCCAATGAGAGCCAGGAGGTGTACAGGGCTGGGTCCTCAAAGCCACCTGTGGACAGGACATAATTCACATCCCTTGCTCTGCATCTAAAGACTTGACTATTAAAAACTGAAAGCCATCGATGCTTTTCTAAGACATTTTCTGTGTTATATGCATCACACCATCTTCATCTCCTTCATGACATGTGGATTTATCAGGTGTCAAATCAATGAGGAATTAAACCATTATTTCACCTAGTTAGTACATTTACTTTTAAATTAAAATCCATCCAATCAACCAGTTCTCTGACCTGTCTCTGCACTGTAGACGTCTTTCCCTCTCAGTATGAGCAGGTTGGCCAGAGAGGTGTTAAAGCTGTGTCCTGTCAGACTGCTGCCCCCCCCAGAGCCTGCAGGAGGACGCACCTGCCAGTCTATACCTGACAGCGCAAACACCAAGGATCCTCAGAAGTGCTTTATGATTTCATTTGTGACTTATCAGGGTGATTCAGCTTCCACTTTCAGAACATTCAATCATTTTAGAAACATGCCATTATCTTGTCATAATAAACCAAAGTGAAGTGCATAAATTAGATTTCGAAAGAACTTGCCTTCCTCCATCTTGGTGTTGGAGATGAGCATCTGTCGCAGGTGTCTGAGCGGGCCTGGCCAGCTGAACGTGCTGTAGGCTATGGAGGAACTTGGCATCTGAGGGACAGTACACACACTGAGCAGCTTGTACTCTGGGTGGCATGCAAGGGCACTCACCAACTCACCTGGGAGACATTAAAGAATGATGCTACAATTAGTTTTCAGATGTGACAGAGTACATGCCATACTGAGACTGATGTTGGCAGTTTTAGTCATTTCCTCTTTTTCCACCTATTGGTGTGACTGAATCAGTAGCAGAAGGATCTGACGCCATGATACTGAGGGCATTTGCCTTGTGTTCAGTTCCCCAGTGTGCAGCTAACTTGTCTCAAAGAAAAGGGCTTGACGTTGATTGACAAACGGGCAAACCAAGTCCACCCAGGTTAACTTAAACAGGAATTGTCCAACAGGAAGTGCATTTTGATTAGATTACAGCTCAGGAATTTAACATGTCCTTTCATACTACTACTACTAATAATAATAATAATATTTCACACTTTGAGAGGAGATGTCGCAAAGTGCTGTACACAACAACAATAGAGACACAGAGCAACAGACAAGAAATACAGACGAGCAGCTAAACCAAAAAAAAGCAAGGCAAAAAAATAAACAAAACAAATTATACAAAAGCAAGTCTAAACAAATGGATTTGTCCACAGATCTGAAGACCAATGGGAGAAAGTTGGGATCGCCTTTTGTTTTGTTGGAATCAACCAACAGACCCTGATCAGATGACCTCAGGAGGCTGCAGTAGCTCTTCGAAGTAGGCTTGGTCAGATGCTTGGCAGCAGCATTTTGGACCACTTGTTAGTGGTTCAGGGATGTCTTGCTAAGACAGGTAAAAATGGAATTGCAGTAATCAAGACGGGAGGAAATAGACACATTTATTACCATCTCCCTCTCCCGCTGTCGACACAATGGGCCTCAGTTTATCAATGTTTCTCAGCTGATAGAAACAGGAGCGAACCAAACAATTGACATGCTGGTCAAGACTCAAAGCCTGGCCCATGGAAACGGCAAGATTATGGAGGGTAGGTTCAACAGAAGATGATAAAAGACAAAGACTTTCCATCATCTTTGGGACAATGCCATCTGGGGCAGAAATAAGAACTTTTGTTTTGTTATTGTTTATCTGTAGGAAATTATCTACCATCCACTTTTTTTATAGAGTTGAGGCAATTCAGAAGAACAGACAGCTTTGCAACATTGTGAGGCTTGAACAAAATGTATAATTGAATATCATCTGGATAACAATGGTAGGAGATGCTTTTAAAATGACTTATTATCTGCCTGAGAGTAAGCAAGTACAATGCAAATAGCATTGGGCCCAGGACAGAACCTTGGGGAACCCCACAAAACAGAGATTTAGTTGATGAGGCATAGTTATGAGCAGTAACCGAGAAAGTCCTGTCTGACAAGCTGAGCCAGAGATACCCACCCACTGGGTGGTACAAGGTTACACAAAGTATGATGCTCTGGGATCCTTTACCATGTTATTAAAATCTGTTAACGTTTACTTATTGTTTTGGTCTAACGGGATCATTTAATTTAATAATTTTGTCTGGTAGATGTCATCATATTCTCAATTTTTGGCAATCATGTCTTCATCATCGCCATGGTAATATTGCTAGTTAAGAAAAATTTAGCATTGTGATTTTCATTAACTAAATTAACAATGGTTTTTACCGGAGTTAAAAACCATTGTTAATTTAGTTAATGAAAATCACAATGCTAAATACACCTATCCCTAATCCAATGATACTCCAGGAAATCCATGCCCTGTGGGAAACCTGCCGTGTGTGTGTGTGTGTGTGTGTGTGTGTGTGTGTGTGTGTCTTGGCCTCTCTCACCCAGAGGATTTCTGCTGTAGACTCCGTGGGAGTCAGCAGTGAGTGCGGGCTGCAGGACGCTGCCCAGCTGGTGGGCGATAACCCTGTTGACGTCACCGAATGAGATGTGCTTGATGTTGAGCAGCTGGCTGCAGATCCTGTGCACCGTGTCGTTCTCGTGCACCAGGATGGCGTCTGACAGCTGGTAGAGATGAGCCAGCGTCAGCACAGAGTTGTAGTTCTGGACGATCACCTGAAAGGACGGGACGAGGGATAAAGGTTTAACAGCACATTATTGTGTACTAACATTAAACACCAGCCACTTGACAGCAGGCTCCGTACCTCGCCAGTCCCGTACGGCCAGGTGAGGTGGTTGAGGATGAAGGACTTGGGGAAGATGTCCCGGAGGCACTGGGTGACGTAGGTACCGACCCCAGACCCCGTTCCCCCTGCCACACTCATCATGGCCATGAGCCCAGCCAGTCTGTCACAGCGCTCCACCTCTCGCCTCACCAGCTCCTCCACCACGTCTCTGTGACGAGGGCCGTGGACACAGAACCTAGTGTGATACAAGAAGCACATTCCCAGCCTCCAATTCCATTTATTTCTAAACAGTGTGATTACATTTACATTGCACGTTACATTTGACATGATTTAAGCATGATAGCTCATTGTTAACCTAAGTTTGACAAAACAATCCCAACTCAATGTCCACTTACTAGCATTTAATTGTCAAACTACTATTTCTAAGGCCAAGAATTACCTTTGATGCGTAATTTTGGAGCTCAGTCCTTCAGTAATTTCACTGCTTCCAGCTTCTCAAATATTTGATGCTTGATATCTTTGGGTTTTGGACTGTTGGTCGGCCAATACAAGACAGTTGAAGACATGACGGTGGGCTCTCACAGAATATAATGGGCTTTTTTTTTCCTCTTTTCTTTTTTTTGAAAACAATTTTCTAACATTAATTATACAAAATGATTAAACCGATTGACAGAGACAAGTATCTGCAGATTAATCCATAATGAGTCATACTTAACATATAAGTCAAAATAGACGACAAGTCCTTAAAGTGCTGCGGAGGAAATCATCACAACAGCTACTGAGTTTGCAAGTCAACAGATCTGTCTCAATGACAACTGAGCAAGCCAACTGCTGATATGGTTGAAAGCTCTGGGGGGGTGGGGGTTTTCTGATAGTAAGCGGGCCTTGAGTTGGGATTGATTTGACATGATTAAAAAAAATGACACACTGAACTGTGATGCTCCTGTTAATATACCAACAGCAGTCCAAACGTCCTTACCCGTTGGCCCAGTTGTTTCCAGAGCCCTGCTTCTGGCTGAAGTGGGAAGTTTCTCCATACCTCCACCTGCCGGACTTTGCAGCCGTGCTGATACTCTGGTTGATAACTTTGGGCTCCATGTCAACCAGCACCGCCCTGGCTGCAAGGTCTGGTTAACAATGGAAAGGAAGACATGGCAGGTAGCCAGGTGCGCAGACTGCTTTCATCCAGAGAAGGGGTACAGAGAACAGGTGTCTTACCTCCGTGTGTGGTTTGGTGGAAGAACCGCTCACAGCTGGCTGTGCTGTACGCTTTCCTCTGTCCCTCATGAGCATCGTTGCAGATGGTGTCGAACAGCTCATGGCCCACCTGGTTGCCACACTGACCGAGCTGAACGGTTACTACGGACATGTTTCACCCAGGTAACGTTAAGGTGTGAAGACTTTGCAGAAGGGTCGCTAGTTTTTCCAATCAGAGTGTGAGAGTACGCCGTCTGAAATCCGCCGGGGAATTCACGCTGCGACTGTCAGGCTTCATGACTGTGTCCACGGAGCTGATAGGATCCCGTTTGAAAGAGGTGCCAGGACTGTCGTCTGCCTGCCGCCATAAGAAGTTAAGACGGCATTTCCGGCCCAAACTTTCAAAACTTTCAAAATAAAACTCAATCCATTAAATTGTTGTAACAACTTTTTTGAGTCCCAAGAAAATGAATAAATACATAAATGTAGCAATAAAATACCTTTTACATAGGATGTATTATTATTATTATTATTGGATGTTTAGTTTTCAGTTTTTTTAGGTTAGTATTATTATTCATGGCAGTAGTAGTAGTAGTATTAATGTTGGTTTTATTATGTTATTTGGATGTTTGTGATGAGAACGTGGACAATTAACTGAACAGACATCAAAAACATACCATCAGCAGCTGATGCTTTCCTCAACGTGGATTTAACTATCTTTTTATGATGGTTTCAGTACAAAACAGAACCCATTTAAACATAATACCTTCCGGTATGTAGTAGCAGAGTATGTGATAATACAGTTCTATACAGTCTATGGCATAAATGCATGCCCCTAAATATTTTAGAACGGAATAGCTCAGTCCGGGTGCTTATTCTGGATCCAGGTCTTTTGGACGGGGCCAGAATTTGGAATGATTTGTTGGAGGATGTTTATTTAATATTTAATTTGTCGTCAACATAGTGTGCGCTGTTGTTTTATCACAAAATAAAACCAAATCGCTCAGGTCACCGCCCCTTTTGTTGAGTGTTGCAGTGCGCATGCTCCGTGTAGTAGCCGGTTATGGCGGCGGTGTGTGTTTGTCCATGAGGTGGGGGACGCCTGCTATTCTTGCGGTCTGTGACAGAGCGATCCGAGCGAAGCGCTGCCATGGCTGGAGTGTTTGACATAGATTTGGACCAGCCGGAGGAGAATGTCTCCGACGATGAGATCGAGGAGGTACTTTAAAGGAAGGTTTTGAACGTGACTGCGAGAGTTGTCACAGCAGAAACTCTTCATGCACAGTAGCTAGCCGCTAGCCGGGTAACGTTAGCCCGCCAGCCGCCGCCGGCCTGCTGCTGCAGCCGGAGCTCTCGGGCCTTTTCAAGCCGGGTTAGCAGAGGCTAATGCTATCTCGCCGCCGTTAGCCTGACAGCGATCATGACAGAGCTGTCACTTGTTCTGTCTTTAGTTTACTAGTAGCGCCAGCCGGTGATCAAATGCACGCGTTGTTGCCGCTGTCACCTCTAAGCAGCATCGCTGTCATGTTGGGTTTGTGCAAGCAGAGCCTCACTTGGCCAAAGGTGCTGCAATGTGGCTCGGTGTGCAACAGTTTATTTTGGCAAGACTGTTACAGAGTGAGACTGTATGGAATTAAACCCGCCGCCTGTGTGTTTCTGAGTCCCAAATGCACCCATGCTACCGGTATACTATACTAAAAAAATAACACTTATTTAAATTATGTGTAGATACAGCTTTATGTCAAACTCTGGGTATCTTGTTACAACAAAACCATCATCCCCTGCTATTATAGGAGTGGCACAGTGACTGAGTAGGTGGTACATGCAGTTCAATGTACAGTAACGTAATTGTCTGCACACACGTGCGTTATTTCATTAAGATGAACAACTTTTGCTCAATGTCTTGCATCATGTTGATGTTCATGTAGCATGAATTGGGCAACTATTACTCCACAGCAGCTCGTTTGTTAGTATCACAGCCCCTGTGTGAATGTAAACAGGCAGATATTTTGGCTAAACTTATTGAACGGGAGGATACAATGTTGGGCTGCGACTAATGATTATTTTCATTATCAGTTAATCTGAAAACTACTTTCTCCATTAATCAATTAGGCGGTTGGCTTATGAAATGAGACACAAAAGAGTGGAAAAAATCCCCTGCAGATTATCCTGGATCCAAGGTGATGTTTTGTTGTTTCAGCAAACTGGAGAAGCTGGAATAAGAAAATATTTTAAATATCTTAAATTATTAAATTATTATTAAAATAGCTGCCAATTAATCTTCTGTTGATTGATTAACTGTTGTGGCTCTAAATGTAGTGCACTTGTAGCTATTTCAGTAGTTATATGATGTCATCTAAAGAACATTTATAAGATTTGAATTTGCTTGATTAATTTGCAACTGTTACCCTGTTTATAGCAATTTCTTTGCATGCCATGACAAAAATGATAAATGCTTTACTATAATTGTAGTGAAACGGACAAAGTGTTTAAACTCAAGAACAAAAAAGGGAATACAGAAATGCCCTACAGACTTATTGAATAAAAATTAAAAATGAATCAAATAATGAACAAAAATGTCTCTAAATCAAACAAATGTCTGACGCCGGTGTGAATGTACTGCTCACGTCCTCTCTAATAGAGTCCCCCCAGTTCCGCATTAGAACAAAAACACTTGTGCATCACATGACGTGTGATTATGTTGTGTTTGTGCTTTTCCTTCCAGGCGCAAATCAATGATATCATGGACCAGTGCAGTGGATTTGAGTTGTAAGTATTCAGTATGTCCACCTGTGCTTGTGTTCATGATTTTGCGATTGAAGTGATGAAAGTGTGAGCACAATGCATTCAATGTGTCTCTGCAGCAACATGGACGACTGTGAGAAGATTGAGATATCAGAGGACAACGTCAATCAGGGGACGGAGAACATCAGACCGGAGTGCTTTGAGCTGCTGCGGGTCCTGGGGAAAGGTGGTTATGGAAAGGTACCTGTTGTGCCCAAAGAAGCCGCAAGTCTTGAGAAACGAGAACGTACACTTGACACGCACACACTCCTACAAATACACACTTTGGATTATTTCCCCTCTATAACGTGAAGTACTGAGTTATTTGACTCGTAATTCTTTCAGCTGTTGATTTGATTATTTTAAACATGTTCATCATTTTTCCCTTCTGTGCAGGTTTTTCAAGTTCGAAAAGTTGTTGGAGCTGCATTGGGCAAAATATTTGCAATGAAAGTTTTAAAAAAGGTACTACATTTTTTGCCCTCATCAATGCCGAAACACAATCCTGTTTACATCACTTCAATTCAAGTGATGGACAGCTGCTCTCAGCTTGTATCCTGTGAACATAATTATGTGCTTATTATTACAAATAAACATTATGGTGCTTCTGTCTGCAATATTGGCCGTCCTTGAAGCCAGTGGTTGGGTAAGATTTCACTGCTAGTTGGTAGATTGCCATCTGCGTTGCGCTGCTACAGCAGCCATGGCACTTAAAACTCTCTGCCTCAGCCCATTACATTCTGCTTCATATTCACACTGCTTCTGCTTGATTGGCTAAAAGGACTCCAGTGACTCATTGAAGACCTGCGAGGTTTCAACCAGTCGTTTCTATCGTTATGCTTCAAAGTGGCAAGCATTTTCTGTGTGTGCAGCACTGCTTTGATAAAGGCCTGTAGGGCCAGGACCCATAGTTTATAAAGCATCTCAAAATTTGCTCAAAATTCTCAGAGTGACACATATGATGTCCAGCATTTAGGCTTAGGAGTCAGAGAACTTTATCAACTATCTCAACCAAGGAAATTATTCATGTCTTTTCCAGAGAGCTGCAGAGCAGGTTTTTGGAGTTCTACTGCAGAAAAAGTTTAAATGTTTTTACTATTCACACTTAATTAAAAACAAATCTAACCACAACAGCAATAATGTAGGACTTAACGTCTAAGGAGTCCATTGTTCTACTTCAAAATGTAATTATACACTAAAGTGTAAATTGTGTGCAACTAATATGTTTACATCAGATATATTCTTAGCCTTTCTGTGTGCGCAACTAACTTGTAACAAAAGTGACATGATACTGTATTAATTTAGATTTTCCTGCTTCACATTATTCTAATTCAACCTGTTTGTGTTTTTAATGTGTTGATTGCACATTGAAACCAGTGAGGAAAAACTACAAGATGTCACCTTTAATTATTATTTTTATGATTCTGAGTGTCATATACCAGTCGGGTCATTTACTCTTAAATGAAAACTTTGATTCCTTGCTCTGTATGCGTGTGTGTGTGTGTAGATGCACAGGCTCATAAATAACTACTCTCAGGTTGAACTACAGTGATTACGAGATGCTTGATAAACACAGGCCCAGATTATACTGCAGCAGTAAAGACCAATAGCATAGTAGAGCAGTTACAAGCTTTGTGGTAGTGGATGACAGTCAGTTACCTTTGGCAGTTTTTGGTCGTCCAGTAAAGTGAACAAAAGACCAGTTTGCGAGTGAGAAGGGGCTGAGTTCAGTGCCTAATTCATAATCGGTCTCAACAAGAAGTGATCAAGAAATGTAAAGACTTCTCAGTCAGCAAGCTTGTACTGCACCTTTGAAATCAAAGGTCTTGTCACGGCCTCAGTCTGCCTGTTGGAGCTCCATCTGTCGTCGTAGTTCTAACACTCAAAGCTAAGACAACATTGAAAGAAGTGGTTAGAAAACATAAACAGAACCAGGATCAGTAGAGAGGAGAGGAACAGAAGACACTGTACATATTAAACCTTAATAGTGCTCAGTCCATTGACACCATTATACTCTATAGAATTGTAATCCACATGTATATATTTTAAAACATGGCTTCTTTGTAAAGCTTCACATTTCTTTGAGTAATAATTAAGGACAGTCACTATCAGAGCGTAACTTCTAATAAAAATGCAGGAGCTTGATCTGCCTTGTCAAACTTTATTTATTCATTAAACTAGTGTAGCAATAATTAAGAATTGTCACTCCTCTATCTCAGTGATATAATTGCCCAGTCAGCCTCTGCCTCTCAGATGTCGTATAGTGGAATACGATTAGTTATGCAGGACAAACAGGCAAGCAGCTCGTGAGGCAGTGACACACAGCCTGTTGACAGAAAATGTTGTTTGCAGCAGTTGATATGTGCATTGGTCAAAACGTGCCCAGTGTTTCACCACTCTTGACTAATGTTGATATGCTTCTTCGGGGCGGGGCGGCGCCAGGCTATGATTGTACGCAACGCCAAGGACACGGCCCATACCAAGGCAGAGAGGAACATCCTGGAGGAAGTGAAGCACCCCTTCATTGTTGATCTTATCTACGCCTTCCAGACTGGAGGAAAGCTGTATCTCATCCTGGAGTACCTGAGTGGTCAGTGCATACACGTACACACACACCCAAGCACACACTCTGCAGTAGGTGTATCGCAGTATTTGCTATTTTAGATAAGCTTTAATAATTAGATTGCGTTACTTAATCATAAGTCAATTGATTCATTCAAATAAACTTAAGATACTCTCACACACACACACACACACAGTCTCTCTGTTGTATCAAATATCCACACTCGCTCGTCTACACTCCGGCAAATCTAGTAGTACAGGCTGTAGGTTTCTCACTTCTCCTTTCCATCAAATGGCAGAAGTATAATTTGGCTCTACCATATGGATGGTAGTCTATTAATAATGTGATTAATGAAGAAGGGGGGGGGGGGCAGAAATACACCCCTCTCACCTTTCAGCAGGATAACTAGATAGGCACCTCTTCATTCTGCTTGTCTCCTCTAGGGAGATCAGTAGTGAGGGTCAGCTGCACAGCCTAACCTTTTGGGCGTTGTGTGTGTGTGTGTGTGTGTGTGTGGGCCCCCCCCCCCCCCCATGTTAACGGCATAAACATGTGTTCAACCTGTGCAGGAGGGGAACTTTTCATGCAGCTGGAGAGGGAGGGCATCTTCATGGAAGACACAGCCTGGTGAGCGGTGTTCGTTTTACATAATAAATAGGGATGCGCAGACATCTTGGCAGTGTCAACCGAGGTTTCTGATTGGCTGGCAGGTGTCGTTTAAAATTGTCCCTCAGGACACCTCAAACACCGTTTTTGATCAACGCTTTAACCATTTTCAAAAACAGCGTGCAAGGTATATGAAACTGCGGGTAACTATAGCAACAGTACTCTCGCTTCCTGTCAAATCTCACCAGTAAAATGAACCTAACAATGGGTTAAGCTGACCACAAATGTCTGGTATATAAATACCACATGCATATTGGTATCAGACTGGTGGATCCTTATTTAGAAACAAAGCGCTTTAGCTTAGCATGAAGTTGATTGTATTAAAATAATTTTTTTTGTTTTTCTGTGTAGTTTCTACCTGGCAGAGATCTCCATGGCTCTGGGCCACCTGCACCAGAAGGGCATCATCTACAGAGACCTAAAGCCTGAGAACATCATGCTCAACAGCCAAGGTGTGTGTGTGTGTGCGTTTGGATACAGGGGTGTGCACGGGAAGAAATGAACTCAAACCTTTCCTGCACGATTTGTCCAAAAAACAAAGAAGGTCTTGTATTTAACCGTAAAACATAACCATCCGTATGCGCAAATGTCATGCACGTCCGATAAATAACAGAAAATAAAGATCTTATTGTGATTTAATGCAGATGTTTTTTTACAGTATAAAGAGGTGCGAGAATTGTAAGTAATTGCACCTGAATATGTGTTGTTTTCCTTTCAGGCCATGTAAAGTTGACAGACTTTGGCTTGTGTAAAGAGTCAATTCACGACGGCACAGTCACCCACACTTTCTGTGGTACCATCGAATACATGTAAGTCAAGTCAGTTTTATTTATATAGCCCAATTTCACAATTTGCCTCAAGGGGCTTCACAATCTGTACAACATACGACACCCTGTGTCCTTAGACCCTCGATTCGAATAAGAAAAAACTCCCCCCAAAAAAACCTTTTTAAGGGGGGGTTTGGGGGGATTGGAAGAAACCTACCTCAGGAAGAGCAACAGAGGAGGGGATCCCTCTCCCAGGACGGACAGACATGCAATAGATGTCGTGTCTACAGAATAGATTTACAACAGGAAATCATAGTCTATACAATTATGATGACAGATTAAGCAGCTTCAGGAGGCCCCCGGGAATTAGGATCTGGATCTCCACCTTAGCGACCTGGAGAGAGGACAGGCCACACAAACACAGAAGTGGAAAACAGCATTCACACAGAGATGAGAAACAAACACACACACAGAGGGAGAGAGAGCCATGATAGCATGCAAAGCTAGGGAGGGAAGCTGGAGATGAGGAAATCAGCGGTCCTCTCCCATTTTCTTCCTCCTTGACTCATACCAGTAGTATCTCTACCCTTCCATACAAATATGCTTCTCCTTCTTCTTTAATGCTTAATGTTGATTATTTTAGAAGATTAGGTTATTGGTAAGAAATGTGCACTCCCATTGTTGCAGGGCCCCCGAGATCTTGATGAGAAGCGGACACAACAGAGCCGTGGACTGGTGGAGTCTGGGCGCTCTGATGTACGACATGCTCACGGGAGCGGTCAGTTAAACATTTACAGCGTATAAAGAAAAGCTTTTTACCTCACTCTCATTACTATATTATAAAATATGAATCATGATTTGGAACATTCGAGTAACCCCTTCCTCTCTCTTCCCGCTGTAGCCACCGTTCACCGGTGAAAACCGAAAAAAGACCATCGACAAAATCCTTAAGTGTAAGCTCAGCCTCCCGCCCTACCTCACGCAAGAAGCAAGAGATCTCCTGAAACGGGTATCATCTCCTGTCTGTTTAAAGCGTACACTGCTTGCGTTCATCCAAAATAAGTGTGGGGTTGTTGTGCAAGTACTCTTCTGACACTTGACTGCTGGTTGTGCAGCTGCTGAAGAGAAACGCCTCGTCACGGCTGGGAGCGGGAGCGGGAGATGCCACAGAGGTGCAGGTGAGACCGTGCAGGGGCTGGACGACCCAACACACTAAACGGCAATATACTGCTTTTATATCATATGCCAGCATTACAATGCGGCTGTGGCTGCAGGCATGGCAACATGTTGACATTTTCTCAGACTGAGAAGCTTTGTTTCGTGGCCCTCTGTTCATACGGTAGCACTGTTTGCATTTGATACCCTGTAGGCTCATCCCTTCTTTCGACACATCAACTGGGAGGATTTGCTGGCTCGGAAGGTGGAGCCTCCCTTCAAACCTTTCCTGGTGAGTATCAGAGGAGCAGACCACAAGCAGTTTTAGGTGGCAAATGTGAGAATGTTAAATATTGACAATAGATCTCTGTCAACTCACAAATAAGGCTACTTGAGTAACTTAAAGTTGTTTTTTTTGAGAGATCCAGATAGGGTTTAATTAATTCTGGTTGCCTGCCTAGATTAAACCAACTGAATACGTTTCGGTAACTGAACCCAGGTCTTCTACTACTACTATCTACTCATGTTGCTGCACCGCCTCACCTGTGTTTGCCTTCTCTTCCATCCTTTCAGCAATCAGCTGAAGACGTGAGTCAGTTTGACTCGAAGTTCACCAGTCAGACGCCAGTCGACAGCCCGGATGACTCAACCCTCAGCGAGAGTGCCAATCAAGCCTTCCTGGTAACGTCTCGGACTACATTTCCCCATCTCTCGTTTGTTTTTATTCATGTTGACAACTCGTTGACATTTTAAATAGGCAGTGGTCTCTTGATCACAAAAGAAACTCCAAAAAGGTTTTCAGGAACACGGTAAGAAATCACAGAACCTTTTACTGAAACGTTGCATTATTACAGTCTGCTATTCAGTACCAAATCAGGTGGAGCTCTGTGGCCGATTCAGTCTGGATCACACTGCTGCTTCTGACTCCGTGATCGATCGCTTCTCCCTCGCGGTAGCTCTGCGCCACGAATGCGACCGAGCACCAACCATACCTGCGTTTGTCTCTGATGTCTTCGTTCTTGCAGGGTTTCACATACGTCGCTCCGTCAGTCCTGGAAAACATCAAAGAAAAGTTCTCATTTGAGCCAAAAATCCGCTCACCACGACGGATCGTGGGCAGCCCAAGGACACCTCTCAGGTATGTCGGTGTGTCTGCAGCAGGCGCTTTAGAGACAAGCATGGGAAATGACGTAGTGGTTGACGTCCTTGACTGGCAAACCGCATATTCCCGCAGTGGGCCTTGGTTTAATTCCTGGCACTGAGAGAACAGGCAGTGATAATTACATATTTGCTGCCTTCATCTGTTACATACAGGGGTTGCTTGTTTACATAGTAGCAACTACACCCTTACCAACAATCGCTTATGGCATCTTAAATCCACATCCTGAAAATATTATTGCACATGTTGTCATGTCAATAATAGTGTTGAGCTTTGGGTCTCTTCTCCTAAGATTTCATGTCTCAGTTCTGGTCACCATGGCTGGCTTTGGTTCTTAAAGACTGCTGAAATAGTCTGTGATATAGCAAAAAGACCAATGAAAACAAATCTTCCGTGACGTTACAAATGCCTGCTCTGTTCCTGTCTTTTCAGCCCAGTCAAGTTCTCAGGGGGGGACTGCTGGGCCCGGAGCCCCCTCCTCCCCGGCGGAGGACCAAGTGTCCTCCAGTCACCTCAGGACCAGGCCATGGAGCTGTCCACCCCAGAGCAGATGGACGTCACAACAAGCTCCGAGGCCTCGGCCCCTCTTCCCATCCGCCAGCCTGCCGGGGTCAACCTGGCTCAGATGAAGCAGCAAGCCTATCCCGTCGTGGCCAAACGGCCCGAGCATCTACGTATGAACCTATGACCCACTGCGCCTCTTTAGGAGAGATTTCTTGACTTTTTTTTCCTTTGTTGATATTTTTTAAGAAACAAAGCAAAAAGATATGGATGCTAGAGACAATTCAAATCCAAAATTGCACATCCGCACACTACATATACTGTCACAACCTGGAGTTTGTGCGTGGGTCTGAGACTCCAGCGTGCTGCAGTTAAGTGCTGCCAACGACATCACCATCTCACCACTCCTCCTCCGACACCTCAGGTCTCATGACCTTCTGAATCTCTCTGTTTCTGAACTGGACTAGTAGGACTGGAAATCTTTTGAGGAGCTACGGCCTTTGTGCGACCGGGAAATCGAAGGCGATAATGCATCACATTATGCAAGCGATTTACTCTAAAATGCAGTCAGTCTCGATACAAGATGACGTCCAAAGTTCTGCTTTGTGCTCAGTGAATGAATGCCAGCGAGGAAATTGCTTCCATTGGGAGATTTTGACAGTTCTTTGTAGACAAAAACGCTTCCTGGCTCTGAATGAAATGATATGAATTAGGTTTATTATTGAAAAAGATCAAAGAAATCATCATTGTGAGCAGCGGACAAGCAAAGATTCTGGTATTGATGAACATAGCTTTATGTTTTACAAAATGGATGCATTAACTGTGCTATACATCAACGATGAATCACAGAGCCTAAATTAAACAAAAATCAAAACAAAAAAAACATGTTGAGTTTTAAAATTCTTTCAGCATTGGTGTTGTGGATGACTTGTGGAATGGCTTGTTTGATGTGGGAACCGTACTTTAATTATCTGCTCTTCAGGCGCACCACACTGCGGGACGCATCACTGGATTAGTCGACACATCACCGGGAATAATTCAGTTTGATGCAACGTTAGCGCCTCACTTTCCCCTCACCACCCAAAACATCAAACTGATCTCGGTGCTGCTTTGTGTGTCCCCATTCCGGCCGCCCAAGACACTGTGGGCCCCCGTCTGACACCTGGAGGGACTTCATATTGGAGACTGTGACACCAGTTGATCTGGACACTGTCTGCAGTTGTGGGGTTTAATGCTCCAAAAACCTGGGGCAACACTTACAGCCTCTTGCATCAGCGTTCACTTGTTTAGGAGGGAAATTTTAGAAATCCTGAAAAGCAAGGAAAATTATAATAAAATGTAAAAAAACTAGTGCATCTTGTCTTTTGTGTATAATCATCTGTATTCAAAGTTTCAGGAAAAACAACTAGAGACCTCACGTGTTCTTTTTTTTTATTACATAACATTTGTTTCAGATCTCATCAACATTTTATCAATGTCAAAGTTCATTACGTTCATGTTCATCAGAATATTAAAGAGCACTGCTGCTAGCATATGAAAATTTCTCACTACACTGTCACCCTGTGCTATCCTTTTCCTTTATATGATTAGGGATTTGGACTCACCGTAAACAAAAGTTTGTGGGAAAAAAAAAAAAATAATCTAATCTAATTCTCACTAAAAGAAAAATTCAATGAAAGTGTTATGAGGTAACACTGTGTGATAAATTAAAAACATTTAATTTTCTGTAGCTGAAATAATAGTTCACCAACACCGAAAAGCCAGTTTTTTTAAGTAACTGATCTGAAAGCCCAGTCTAAAATATGGTCACACAGTCTAATATGTCAAAGGAAATCAAAACAACATACGTGGTGGTGCTGCAAAAAGGCTCTCAGGATGAAGTGTTGTGATATTACAGTGACGTGCATGAACATGAAAGGCCAAATAAACATCACAGCAAAGTCATGTAGTATGAAGTTAACAAAACTACGGGGTGTAGGAGGCTACTCACAGTGTGTGAGTTTAATGTACACCATAAGGGACGTCTGTGCATTTCACAGGAATCGGTGGCCAAAAGAGACAAAAAAAAAAACAACCGCTACCAAGTGAATCCAAAAAGTGCTTGACCTTTTACGTGCGGTTCAGACAGTCGGCATAAGAAATCAAACTATGAATTTAAAATTCAGTCTTATCCTCTCATATCCTTACATGAACCCTGATTGTGTGCTTCAACATTTACATTAGACAGAGCAGTTGGATTTTCATTGCTGGCTTTAGAGAAAATACTGTAACATTCAGTTCAGCGTACAATATGAAAACATAAACAGAGGCTTGGCTTATCATGTTTATCACCAAGGCTGCTGGTCTGGGATCTGAATTGTTTTGGGGGCGAGGAAATTCTCTGTGTTTTCACTTGCATACTTTTCAGGCTGGTGTTAATGTCCCACTCAGACGGGATCTGCCAAGCGATCCCTGATCTACACTGCAAAACACGTCTAAATTAGGACTCCTGTAATAGTTTAATAGTTAGTTTACAGTATATTGGCCTTTCACATATGATGTGTCTCAATAATAATGTGTCTGTAAAACTGGAAAAAGCTGTGAACTATGCAGGAACCTGGCTTGCAGTTCTTCTTGCAACTTAAAAATCATTTACCAACCGGGCCCCATTGATAACCAAGATGTTCCAACAGTTAAAAGCTGCACTGCCCAATATTGCTATTAAAGATTTGAATTGGTTCTACTGGGTAAAACTATATTGTAAAACTGAACAGATTTAAGCAAAGTTTGGGGAAAAATTAATAATTAACATATTAGACATCTCAGTTCATTTAACCATTGATGATATTGGTTATATATATGGATATAATATGCATCAGTGGCTGTGCAAATTTAAATCTTCATAAGGAATGTGTTTTGTCAAGTTTTGTGTAATCTACCAAATTACAGTATATTACCAAAGTGTTCCACAATGAGTATTCATCAGTTTAACAACTTGATTATTTAACTACAGCTCAAACAAGGCTGGCTTTGAATTGTTCTACAGACTTTGAAAAACTAAACAAGGCACAAATTACTTCAGAGGAAAAAATAATATATTAAACTAATCATTAAAAACAAAATTGGTTCAGATCTGAGTCAAGCAGCAGTGAACGATATTCTTCGCACTGGGTTTTACTCGCTTGGATTAACAGACGGGTTGAGTTAAACAGCGTCGGGACAGCTCAGATAGTTCAAGACAAGTAGGAAATCCACACAAATGCATACAGTCAGTTTGGAAGAGTGCATTTGTATGCTTTGCCTTTCTTTTCCCTTAAGTATTAAGTAGAAAGGTGACTGGCCAGGAAGGTAAACGAGTCTGAGTCTGAAGTGCTGAGTTTACTAAAGCTCAAAGTTATTTGGGGCAAAAGGCAAAAAAAAGAATGCACTGAACACAACAATCTGGCTATCCAAGCAGGTTAAAACAAACATTTAGAACATACTCTTTGACACCCAGCTCTGGTTTGGTAAAGCTGTTTCGAGCAGCAGAATATGGTTTCAGAACAAAACAAAACAAAACATTTAGATTTTTCTACAAAAGTCCTTCGCTAGTCTGACCGGTTGTTTCAGTTTTCAGGGCAATGTTACAGTAAGCACGAGTAATGATGAGACGGATTTATACCTCCAGAGAGACACTGGTGTCTTTCATCAGATTTATGTACTTCAAAATGACAGAGGTGAGAAGGGTTTGAGAGTGGGTGTTTTCTGAACGTAGCAGCTAGAGCAGGACCAGAGGGACTAAACCAGACGGACGAGCGTGGAATGACAGCATGTCCACCTTTCAGTAGTCGTTGGGAGTATGCAGAGCTGCATGGAGAGAAAAAAACAAACAAAAAAAAAAAGAGTCTGTGGTACTGACGATAGAATGTCATCACTGATTAGCTCTGCACCTCCATGCAGAAGGGCTTTGTTCCTGGAGCCGTTTCATTTTCTTCCCTAACCACAACCACCAAGCTAAACCAATCACGACGCACACCACTGACTCCACGTAGTAGCCGTCCAATGTCGTCACACAAGCACCGCCCTCTTTAACGCACAGCTGGAGATGGGGACACAGACACAAAAGAAGAATTGTTCACTTATTAAGTCTTGGTAATTACATACAGCACCTCCCCTCTCCCGCTGCTTACTTACCCCTGCCTCCTCTGGAGAGCCGCAGCTCTGCCCGACGGCCCCCTGACACTCCTTCGAGGTCAGGGGATCCACCATCCACAGAGCCACAGTGGAGGGCCAGTTTCCACCGAGGTTGGTGACTGTGTTCAGCAGAGTCATGTAGGTCCCGCCGATGAGGGGGTCGCTCACTTTGGCATGGAAGGCCATGCAGGCCACGTACATACTGTACAACGCCACCTTGGGGTAGCAACATGGGAAACATTTGTTTTACCATGACATTTAAAGACTTCAGTCTCATCAAATCAATTTTATTTCTGTAACTGATGTATTGATCCTAATCACCTGATGACAAATTATAATTATTCCAGAGCAGAGAAGTGCAGTTCTGGTCTCTCAGCCTGATGGAGGCCTGACTTTAAATCCTGACATGACACATGGATTTTGATCTCAACAGTAGATTTTTGAGAAACCCTCATGTATTTTCTTTTTCATTTTTACTTTTGGTTTTACTTTTTTATTCTGTTTTCCTCAAATCTGTAATGGTACAAACTGATTCTAGCTTGACACTTCTCTGTTAAAAAACAAATTTCATATCCTAATGAAAGACAAATTAACAGAGATGAAAACGTAACCTCCCTCACTCAAATATGCCACAAAACCAAAATACAGATAAATATTTTCCTCTCCCTGATGTTTTCAATTTGTTTCTGTTGCACAGTGACATCTGGGGGATGACACAGGAAATGACATGGTTTATAGAAAAAGGACACCATGTTCACACTTGTTGACCTTTATGTACCTGTACATACACAAAAGTGAGACAGTAACATGACACGGTAAAAGTCAATTAGTGTGCCTACAACACATGGTTTGATAAATACCAGATTACAGATTATTTGCTTTTAATTTCTACAGTAATAAAGACATGCTGATGTTAAGCAGGCATAATGTTTATACCACGTTCACCATCTCCGTTAGCATTTGCTAATTAGCAATAAACACAAAGCACAGCTAAGGCTGATGGGAATGTCATGCAGATATTTAGTGATAAACCGAAGTACTGGGCAAATTAAAATTTGGCCCTGATGATGGCACTAGATGAAAAGTTAAGGATGAAACCTCATGAAGCTTTGGAGCTTTCTCTCTACAAAGCTTCAGGGCTTCAAACACAGTGATATCTGGTGGCTTGTAAAACTCATAGCAGCCCTTCAAGACCGGGGCCGAAGCACCACCACACCTCACTGATATTAATAGTTTTATTCTCATATGTGTGCAAGAAAAGTCCAAGTAGCCTGCATGTTATTTAATCTGTATACCTTTGAAATAATTGCCTAGGTATAAAATATTTTTACTGACACGAAACATGAATGTATCTTTTTGGTGTAGTTAAGTCCGAGTGGGGCTGTGGGCTCATGTTTTTAAACTTCATGGTTGATATGTGACATTTCGCGAGTCACACTGTATATAATGTGCAGAGGGTCAATATCCCTTTCTCAGAAGCAGTCTGGCACTGTCTGTACTTTGGTGTGATCCTGTCACCTGGAAAAACTATAATAAGGGCCGGGCTAGAAGCAGAAATTATATGAAAGAGAGTAACAGAAACACCAAACCTGATGCAGTGCGTAGCTAAGCAGCACTATGGCGTAGTAGTAAACAGGGAACCCTCCTTCTTGTTTTACGCTGGGCGTCCACCACACCAGCAAAGCGTACTCCAGTCCTATGAGCAACCTGCACCCACAGAACAACAGCAACACTCTGTTAGCTTATAGTTTATTGAATGTGTGTGAGCATGGGTTTGTGTGCCTCTGTGTATGTGTTATAACCTAAAAGGGAAGGCCTTGTAGAAGACATCCAAAGGTCTGGGCCCTGCTGTGTATTTACTGATGATCACAGGTAGCAGGATCTGCAGCGGCACCATGGGCACTGCCAACAATGCCAGCTGCTCCTTGGGAACTCCGGCCTCCACCAGCTTCAGACCCGTCACTGCATCTGCTGCGGAGAAGCCAATCTGAGAGAAGGCACACGAGAAGTCTTTCATTCACACTGGATATTCATGTAAAGCAGCAAACATTCAAAAGCAACACTTTCATATTTCGATGTGTTCTCGAGTAATAATCAAGTACTTTAGCAGTGAGAAGCAGGCCACAAAAGGTGAAGACTGTGGGCATCTTGATGATCGAGAACAGCAGCTTGTAGGTTTCCATGACGCCCTGGGTCTCCTCGTGCACTCTCCTCTTTCCTTTGCCACGCTCATTTTCCCTTTTAATGATGGCTACCAACGTGGTGGAAACCAGGAACACCACTCCCCAAAAAAACAAGAAGTCTGCAGCAGAAGAACAGAAAGCCTCAAAATTCACACCTTATTCAGCTGGCCACCCAAATTACTTTTCTGTTGTTAAGTATCACCACTTTTATTTGTTAATCTATTAGGTCGGTGATAGGTAATACCTGACAAGGTGACAATGCCCGTGTCCTTGGGCTCTAGTCTGAGGTATTTGTTGCAGAAGTCTGCAGACTCCAGAGCCAGAAAGAGTACATTCCCCATGAAGTAGCCAGCTGTCTGGCCCACAGAGTTGCATGTAGAAGCATAGCCCACATTCTCTCTGGATAACATAGTCAGGGCCCAGCCATCCACAGCTATGTCCTTAGAGGCAGAGAAGATACAGCCGTTGAAGAATGTGAGAGAAACTCTCTCCTTGAATGCATTTCTCTCCCTGAATATGTGTTTGAGTCACAGTGTTCATGATTCGCCTACCTGTGTGGCTGCCAGGAAGGCAAGCATAAAGAAGACCGCCGTAAGGGCTACCACTTTCGGTCCTCCCTCACTCTGCAGCAGTGAATTGACAGTCACAGAAAGGTAAAGCATGAAGAGGCCCAGCAGGTACTGTGTGGGCACCAGCCATGACTTTCTGCAGAATCAGGTGGGAGATGGGGGCGGCATAGATGTTAGCAGGAAAAAGACACACAGTGTAGAGAAAAAAAAAAAAGGGCTGCAAAAATAATCCACACAGATGGAAACATCAACAGTAACAGAATACACGTGTCCTTCTTACCTCCTACCAAACTTGCTCAAGTAGAGAGCGTCCACCAGTGGCGCCCAGAGAAGCTTGAGACTAAACGGCCAGAAGACAAAGCTGAAGAAGGCTTGGTCTTTGTAGCTGATGCTCTTACTCTGCAAGATGAGAGGGATGCTACCAGCCAGTCCCAGAGGAATCCCTTGCAGCACGTAGAGGAAGAGAAGAAGCGACACGTTCCCCAACTCACCACGGACCCCAGGCCGGACTCTGGGCCTCCTGTCCTCAGAGTCCGACCCTCTGATAAGACCGTCTGCTTCCTCTTCTCCTTCTGGTTCAGACGAGCTCGTCTCTCCCCTGTGCATGTCCCTCGTGTTTTCAGGTTGGAGGGCGGCACCCGCCAGCTTCCTCTGCCGCCCGTTCTTGTGTGTGATCAAATCTGAGTGCTCCATGTTGGAGCAGTGGGCATCAAACCTGCTGTGCCCTCAGCAAATCTGTAGAAAAAGATGAGAGAGAACTATAGAAACTGCTAATTAACTGCAAGCCTCTGAAGCCACCATGAATAGTATCAATCACGTGAATCCCATTTTTGGAAGGGACAGCCATGATGGCAACAACACAGGAGGTTATGGACGGACAGGCTGCAGCAAGAATACAGATACAGAATACACAAAAATGGATCAAAGTACAAGACAATACTGAAGAGATCGGTTTGTGTAATGCTAGAAAGTCTTCTCATTCTGAATATGCAGCTGTAAACAGCCACCAGCGGTGCGCGATCGACTACACTTGATCAAACAGTTGGCAAACTGGCCATGTGAGTTTCTGACGGACTGAACTGATGACATGGTGAAGCCCTCACATGTGCAGTGCATTACTGTACGCACGCTGCACATGGCAGGCAGACACCTGTGCAGTTAGCAAAGAAATCAAACATTGAGGGAAACAGTCATTAATGGGGTGAAAAGATGAAGGTGACCACAGAAATACATGATTGTGTTAAAAATGAGGGGCTTATAATTTATAGAGCTTTGTAGTTCGTATAGTATAGTACAAGCAAAAAAGCCAAACTGACTTTCCACTGTGTGAAATAAGTCAAACTACTGAAATGTGTCCACACTCACTGTTTGACTCTCTGACAGAACGCGATTAAGGCTAATTATAGAGCAGATAAATCAATGCATGTGTTAACCTAAGTTATCAGCTGTCAACTTAAAATGACCACGTGTTACGTTCGCCTCAAAATAAAGGCCGATATATACCTAAACTAACAAACCGGTACTATATATGTGTATGTTTTCCAGGAGATTAATCAGGGCAAATATAAAGACATACAAAGGACATGCATGGGGGGGGGAGCAAGGGAAATCACACAAGCAGTAGATGAATTCACGCATACCTGGTGATGATGACAGCATGCCAAATTAAAAAAAAAACTGAACTTAACGGCTGAATTAACAGAGCCAATCAACGGGAAATCGACTTAATCCTATGTTTATTCAATCGCAAATGAGTGGCAACTTAATAGAAGTAAGAAACACACGAGAGGTACTACCGTTTGACTTAAAAACAGATTACATCGATGGACATCATACACAGTCAATGGTGAACATCAACACAGAAGACCCAGGAAGTGCGGCGCGTGCGATGTCTAAATGTGTCCGGCACCTACAGCTGACGTGTCAAAGCTCAACTGCACGTAGTTCCGCTTCAGTGCAAACGCACAGTATGCCACACGGAGATAAAACCCTACAGCGATCCTGTGATGAATGTTAGACGGGCTCTACGAAAATCTAAACTACAAACTGCTATTGGGGTAACAATGAAAGGAAATACATTCAATAATGTGTACTTTGAAGCCCAAATCATAAAATTCGACAATGAAATCACTTTCAAGACTGGACCCGAATGTCCTCACAACGACAGTGGGCTATTGAGATTTGGTCCTCACGTCAAATCTCACGCGACACGCACACATACTACATCGTTGACTGACTGATCCTTTGGGGCACGATTGAAGGAGGCTGTATCCTGAGAGTTTGGAAATATCCCACCAATAATTACATCAGTTTCACAAAACGCCCAATTAACCAGCAATGACAATAATAATAGGCTATATATAATTAAAGCATTCATTATCCGTGTCATGAAACTCAAACGATGCTTTGTGTCTTTTCATCGGTATGTTATGTTACATTCACATGCCTAGTAAAACAAAAAAAGAGTATTTAAAACACCAAGCAAATCACCATCATCAAACATCAGATACAGCCAGACAGACGAATGTTAATTCGATCTGAAATATACTACAATTAATCTTATTGCATAATTATTAGGCAAGTATACTATGGTGTTTTCTAATATGATATGTGAATGTGGTGTGAAGCCAGCTTGTTCTTGATCCATGGTGATAATTGACTATTCTATGAATAAATACTAAGTAATCACCATATTTTATTATTGTGGGACATCATTCCCAGTTACATCTTGATTAACTGGGTGACTTGTGACTTCCAGCTGTTAGTTTGTAACTCTGAGGAGCCAAATTAAAATATCAATTCAGTGAAATCAAAATGAATAAGGAAGTAAAGGATCTAAAACCTCTTTGGCCACCCTGCAGTTCTTGAACAGAAACTGCACTGAAACCTTCTCCTCGATCAAAAGATCATCTGGTAAGGGTCCTGATGCACCCACCACACATTTAAATTAGAGGTAATAAATAACAGCACGCTCTGTCTTGTGGTTGCTATGAGTGCATGTGAAGCTGCTTATCCCCACAGATGGCATGTGACAACACAGGCATGTTTGGGTGCATCAGCATGTGACAGCCACAGTTGTAAGCATGTGAGAGGGTCTATATAAGTGTCCTGATGTAGGAAAATAAAAAGCCTTATTTTCACTCTATATCAAAATGAAGTGTGTTATTGCACTTAAAACATGATCACTAACCACAGGCAAAAAGAGAAGCTATGCTCCAATCTTTTCTGCAACCATTTGAAGTTTGTTCGTTTGTTTAACTTATTTTCAAGGCTGAATTACCAACTGGGCAAACTGGGCATCTGCCTAGGGCCCCCAAAGGCCCCATATTTATTTTGTCTCAGCTGGTTTGGGGTAATCTGATTAAGTGCAAATTTGTTTGTGAATATGTCACCAATAAAAGCACAACATCGACGCGTTCATTCATTATATGTGCCTTGATTATCACTTGACATGTCCACCTGTCTTGCAAAGGTTTTCTGTGTCTAAATAAACATGATGCATATTCCTGAAATACAGAGGGTCAACAGGGGCCCACAGATCAGTTTTGCCTTGTGGATTAATCCCGCCATGCTCATGGTTGAGTCTGTTTCACCAGTGAGAGTTAACTAAAGAGGAAGTACTGTTTCTACGGTTACATTAATATTCTTTGTGCACTGTTTGAGAACGATGGTTTTATAGTTTGTCTGGTTTTAACAAGCACGTACAATCCGAAATGAGTATTTTCCACAGCCATGTGTTGTAAAGTGTTGTTCATTAAGTTCTCCACAGGGTGTCGCTGATATCCTCTCATCCGACTATTTTACCCTAGTGGTTCTCCAACTCTGGTTATGTGCCTTAAAATGTTTCAACATCCCTTCACAGGAGTCTTTAATGAGTGTGCGTTCCCCTTAACCTGTGAATCGTATGAACAACTCCTCAGAATTATCTTGTCGTCTCCCAGAGCATAGACATCCTAGACATCAGTCATAGCTGACATTTTGACTTGTTATTGCAGAAATACAAAGGTGGAAGTAATGACAATAATAATGGCTCTGTTCCAGCATATATTGCAATATATGTGTAACAATGTAATTAGTTACACCTGTGTGTAGTCCAAAAGCCTAAAAGGGTCTATTCATCTTAGGTTTCACTAACCCCCCCCCCCCTTTATATTTACAGATTAACGATAACTAAGAACTACAAACCCGCTATGAACATGTGAGCCTGAAGGTAGCTTATGTTGTAATGTATGTTGTCTGAAAAAATATATGGAAGGAGGGAAAGGTCCTTGAACATACGGTAGAGTAGATTAACATCACTTACTTGCTGCTTCTGCCTGACAGAGTCTGAGGTATGAGGCTCTGTAGATTCATTGTGCTTGTAGATTGTGTACCAACAGGACTCATCAACTGTAAGAGAGAGCTGTTTTTATTAGGCCAGTGTTGGCAGTGTTACCAATAAATGAGCAGGACTGTATTATGCCAATGTTGAATTTATAGGATTATGTACATATTTTGTCAGATATTCAATTCACTGAAAAAGCCAAAAACATTCCTATCTGGGTTATTTAATCTACAGGCATGTTCTCAATTGAGTTTCCAGATCATTTTGTATAGTATGATAAATATTGATACTTCTATATAAAATTAATTATAGTGTGATAGCCTACACGTTGTTCAGCCATATCACTCTGGCCCTTGCCCTAGCCCACAGTTTTGTCTGCCTTCAGATTAAACTGTCTACATTCTGTCCCTACCTGTCCATAACCGGTTCTCATTAAGCAGATGCTTTAACTACATTACTGCACAACCTGTCTACATTACAGTTTATTCATTTCATCACTTCTGTACACTAGTCTACCTCAGTATTATATCTTATATTATATTTTATTCTATTTGTATATAGTATATTTTATTCCTATAACCTATGCACTTTTTGTCTTTGTCTTAGATTATTTTGTTCCCCTTTTCTCCTTTTACTTTTCTTTTATACATTTTGTAAGAGCATTGCTGGAGGGAGCCTGAGAACAAGAATGTCCTCGCCGAACGGCAGCTTCACTGTAATTGTTGTGCACATGACAACAACTTGAACTTGATTTGTCAGCATTGTGTTGTGGAGAGTGCAAAAAAGGGACCAGGAAAAAATCCTAGATTATTCAGGCATTTAAAAACACATTCTCACTTTGCTCACCCTCTAGCTACCCATAGTTGAACATGAGCAGTCAAATTCTTCTGTGCTGTCTATAAGCCCAGCCCCCGTGGGGCCACTCTCCCTCCACTTTAATTTTCTGAATTTAACTTAGCGCTCCACCCATGGAACACAGACATATTTATTTAGTCTGTGCCCGCTGTGAAAGTTATTCCCCAGGCGGATGAGGAGAGACGGTGACAGCCCTTCTTCAAACCAACAACCCAATCTGCTTTTGGAACAGTAGTCGGCGTGCTGAGCCAGGAGCTAAGCAGCAGCTCTCTCCCTCTCTCTCTCTCTCTCTGTGAGACCTGGGACGCCGAGGCGAAGGGGAGAACTCATTCCACAACACGGCAGTCCTCCATGGCTCTGTGCAACGGAGACAGCAAGGTCAGTGGAGCGGCGAGTACCCGGTCCTCCGGTACCGGGTAGCCCGGTCGACTTCGTGTTAGGACCCTGGTTGCTGGTGTAGTCCCTCCCGGTTAATTACGGCCTGTGTGTACCTCGGGGGGGGGAAAGTTGGAGAGCATGTTACGTTACCACCAGTTCCGCTGGGGAGCTATGAGTAAGGCGGTCGTATGCCTGTTGCAGTATTACATTAACATGTTGCTCATAGCTGCTAACTAGCCGGACAGGATATCTCAATGATGTTTAACATACATACAATCTTTCACACATTTCGCCACTAAACGTGGTTGCCTTCTTATGGTGGATCCCCCCCAAAAAACCCTTTGCCTCCAAGCACCGCGTGGGTTTTAGCATAGCTCCGCTAACTTAGCCAGCCGCTCACAGGACGTGCTGCTAACAGGCTAATGGTGATTTCTTGCAGCTCTATATACCGTTACTGTGGGTGAGCTAGCATGCTACATAGGTAATTTGTTAGCTAGCTTTAGCCGGGCAGTCAGAACTTGTAATGATAGTCCTACTAACCGAAAGTATTTTATTATGATTGCTTTGGCGTTCATTTTGGAAAGTAACATTGAGCTTGTGTCAAACTAATTAATTTCATACGGCTGCTGTCACCGACTTGAAGCTAACGTAACGGTTTGCTAACGTCGCTACTAAGCTAGTATGAGCCAACTGCGGTTAAGTTACCGGTCTTGACAACTGGAGCCACTAACGTTACGGCTGTGTTACCAGCGGATTTGGTTAAGTTTGCTGTAAAACCCTCCGGTATTTTTCTCGTGATTATAACATTACTGCTAGATCTGCTGTGCTTGCCGACGGTTTGTTTGAACGAAAATGACGTTACTTTCGTCTACTTCAGAAAAACCCATCAGAGGTGATGGTTAGCATGCTTAATGCAAGTTGTTTTTAGAAACATCTACAGCGGAAGGGTTTCTATCGGCCACGTGTGGGGCTGCTGTGGACCAGTGGAGAGAGCGGGTCGTCCATTAATCCCACGTTTGGCGGGGTCGATCCCAGGCAACTCTTGTCTAATGTCCTAATGTGCGTGTGAATGAAATGTAATGTGGTAAAGCCTTCCGGTAAGGTAGAGAAGCGCTGTATAAATGAAGCCCATTTACATGGCATCAGGTTTCTGTACTTGCCCAATCCTGGGCAGTTTTGTTGTTAATGGAGATGAAGTAACCGTAGTTGTCAGTGATCTGACATCGCTCTAGTTCTTGTACTGAAATTTGTTTCCCAAACTTTAATCTGCGCCCATGTTTATAAAAATAACATCGAGACAGATCGAGATGTGCCAAAGCACTGGAGAGAAACAGAATACCCTGCTAGAGTTTGGACAACATTGAAAAGTGATACAAGGGTCCTCACTAATAGCCTTTGACTAACTTGTGGGTTTCATGTGATTCTACTGATGGGCTGAATGGATACAGTGACCG
The DNA here is from genome assembly GCA_011952105.1 of Coreoperca whiteheadi. Taxonomy (NCBI): domain Eukaryota; kingdom Metazoa; phylum Chordata; class Actinopteri; order Centrarchiformes; family Sinipercidae; genus Coreoperca; species Coreoperca whiteheadi. Next base: position 20,434,187 of record CM022478.1, on the reverse strand, counting down.
ACTGTCTGCGTTGGAGCTCACATGCCCATAATTATGTTAGACCTTATTGAGTCACATTTTCCACAGGGAGGTCAGAGATGGAGTGGGTTAAGTTACCATACACCACCTCTCACCCCAACCACCAACAGAGTGCTAATGTGCTAGTCAAAGTCTCTTAGTAATCACTGGTGTGCAAAAGCGACTTTGGGTGTATGCTTTTCTGTCCGCTTAGCTCAATACAAACTCAGCAGGCACCTTAAACAACACACGTGTGTGTTTTTCTGAATGTGTGTGTGTGTGTGTGTGTCCACAGCTGGAGATCAGCAGCGCAGAGCAGAATGGGTCATGTGAGGGGGCGGTGGCGATCCTGGACGCTGGGGCCCAGTATGGCAAGGTTATTGACAGACGGGTGCGAGAGCTGTGTGTACGCTCTGAAATCCTCCCTTTAGAGACCCCGGCCTTTGCCATCAGAGAACAGGGCTACAGGTGAGCATGAGACGCATATGAACCAGAGATGATTAGTTCTGTTTTGTTTTGTTTTGTGCCTCATAGCATTATTACACTATTCTATCAATATGAAAGTGTTTAATAATGCATGCAGGCTTGATTGTTTTCTCTCTCTGTCCCTTCTTAGGGCAATCATTATTTCAGGAGGTCCAGCCTCTGTGTATGCAGTAGATGCCCCCTGGTTCGACCCTGCCATATTCACTATAGGAAAGCCTGTCCTTGGGATTTGCTATGGAATGCAGGTATCTATGATCATGCATGCATACACACACAGACAGTAAAAATCTGCGATGGGAGGCTTTTATAGTGATCATGGAAAACCATCCTTCTTCCATAAGACCTTTTGTTCAAGGAGGCATTTTTGTTCGACTCATTCACTCTTGAGTGGCTACACTTTACTATCACTCTACTCCAGACTGCTGTTCAGCTCTCCTGGGCCAGCTGGGACTTCACCACCTCCTTCAAGGGCACTTTGACACAGGCTGAGGGAGATGAGAGCATTACCCGTTCAATTTTCCCAGCTAGCCTGGAAATTAAAACCAGCAGCCATCCATTCTCTAGCACATTTCTCATAACAGCAGGGAGCTGTAGCATCTTTGGAATCACACTAAAATGTCATCTTTGTGTTAACTCTGCGGTGTGTTTGTGTTACAGATGATGAATAAAGTGTTTGGCGGCACAGTACACAAAAAGAGTGTCAGGGAAGATGGAGTGTTCAGTGTTGGACTGGACAACACTTGTTCTCTCTTCAGGTAATATGGCTGCTCAAGTGAATTGCAAAAAAAAAGAGTCTTGTTTTATGTGTTGTTATATTAAAAATATGTGTCTTTATACTGTACTGTATAAGTAATAACATTGGCTTCTTGGAGCCTGTCCTTACACACCTTGGCATTTTTAACTTCATCAAATATTTGAGGAGAGAAGATGACAGACTGAGTAGAAACGTACTGAGAGTTTGTGAATGAGGGCAGAACATGCAAACATACTTGGTGCAAGAACAACATGGTTTGACATACAGTGTAGATACAGTATTTACTATAAACTGCGGGAGCATTGCAGCTGCCACATATTTCCCCTGGTTGTTACACAAATACTACTGACTAAAATAGATGGCTGCAGTCTTTTATTACTGTGTGCCTCTCACATTTAACTCACATTCATAGAGTGAATGCAGGGCCTGCGCATGCATAACTATTCTGCCATCAGTGTGTGTGTGTGTTTATCTTATCAGAGGCCTTCAGAAGGAGGAACTCGTCCTGCTGACCCACGGAGACAGTGTGGATAAAGTGGCTGAGGGCTTTAAAGTGGTGGCCCAGTCAGGGAACATCATTGCTGGTGAGCAGCACACAGGATAGGCTCACATGCAAGTCCTCAAATCAGCTGTATTTGTTGTTGTTTTTGTTTGTGTTAGAGCGCCTCAGACTGCATGTTTGTATTTACATCTGACAGCCTCTGAGAAGAATGTTTAATCTTGTTTAATATTTTGGTTAGGTCTTTCCATCAGAAATCCTAATTTTGGCTTAGGTTATGAGCTTATGTTGTAAGTGGCATTGAGAGAGGATTAATGGCAATGTTAACAGTCCTTTGTCGCATCTGTTTTCCCCACCAGGAATTGCTAATGAACAGAAGAAGCTGTATGGGACGCAGTTTCACCCTGAAGTCGACTTGACAGAGAGCGGCGTAGAGATGCTGCGTACCTTCCTGTTCGAGATTGCAGGATGCACGAGTAACTTCACCGTACAGAACCGCCAACAGGCCTGCATTGACGAGATCAGAAAAAAAGTAGACAAGTCCAAAGTGCTGGTGAGTGAAACAAAGTTTCAACCATTTTTAGGGCAGAGAGATGACATTAAAAAAAAAAGAAAACAGAAAAAAATATTTTCTCCACACATTTTAAACTGTGGGAGATAATTGCACTAAAAGTCTAAAGCTCGGGTGTGGAGTGTGGTAGCTGCTCAGGAAGTGGTGACAGCAGCAATGGTGGGAAGTTAAGTAGAACCAATTAAACTCTCAAATTAAATCCTGTTTTATCTGAAAAGAGGTAGTCGGCTCCCTGAGCGGCTTCAAACTGGGCTTCATCTCAGGAGAGTGTGAAGGCGATTAAATGAGTGTAGGAAACAGACTCAAAGCACAGGATTTATATTTAAAGAATTACATACAACCTCTGTTTCTTGTTCCTCAACTACAGTCTGAGGGATACATTTTCACAATGTGTTACTCTGTTGTAGCTTATTCCTGCAGTAGCATTTGACAAGTGTGATCTGTTAGGTGTGTGAGTCGCAAGAGTTGGTAGTCAGCTAATTATCAGTAAAGAAGTGTCTAGGCGGTAGTCATGGCTTCCTTTTTGATTGAATTCACAATGCCTAATATTTTACAGCCTGCCAGCAGACAAAACATCAGTTGTCAAAGACAACATGACTAATAAAATGGGAGGCTGGCATAAATAGATATTAGACGTTCAGTTAATTAGAGAGCCAGACAGAGTAGCAATTAATCCTTGTCCAGCAGGGTCACAAATTTTGCTGTAAAGAGGTTTGATGTTACTGCGCAACTGTCTGGCTGCACAGTTGTGACTGTTTCTAATGCTTTCTTCAGGTGCTGCTGAGTGGCGGGGTGGACTCAACAGTTTGTACAGCTCTCCTCAACAAAGCTCTCAACCAGGACCAGGTGATAGCAGTTCACATCGACAACGGCTTCATGAGGAAGAGAGAGAGTCAGAGTGTGGAGGAGGCCCTCACCAAGCTGGGCATCAAACTCAAAGGTAGGGACAAAGGTCCTGGTGGTCAAAATGAAGTAGGGATGGTACAAAAATACCTTACAAGTCTAAAAAAAAAAAGTACTATAGTGAATTCATTTGTTAGAATTGTTTCATTATGATATTAAAATAAAATGAGTTCTTGTGACCCAATTGTCGCAGAAATTGTAAACAATAGAAGTCCCTTATGAAGTGAAATAAGAGAGCATTAATTGAAAATTACATTTGTTACTTTACTTTATATTGCCATGTGATGGGTAACTTTTATTATTTTATATTTGTTTTACATTTTATAGACTAAATGACTAATCGGTAATGGAAAATAACTGTTGCAACTCTGGATACTGAAGTATCTTTGATCTTGGAGTAGAACAGTTTTGTGTTGCTCATAAACCAACTGTCCTCTACCTTTCTCTTTCTCTCCACTAAAACGTTGCTCTGTTTAGTGGTGAATGCAGCTCACACCTTCTACAACGGAACGACAACCCTCCCCATCTCTGAGGAGGACAGGACGCCACGAAAACGCATCAGCAAGACTTTGAATATGACTACCAACCCCGAAGAGAAAAGGAAAATCATTGGAGATACGTTTGTCAAAGTGAGAACTATGTTTTATTTCATGAAAAGTCCTGTATGATAAAGTTTTTGTTATTATCACATTTGTATTTGAACCTGCCAGCTTGCCTTGTTACCATGCAGTACGTCATCATTTATCACATTGTCAGTTCAGCTGAATTTTTTTGCTACACGTTTGAACGCATCTGCCAAAATGGCTGCTTTATGGTTTGTCTTAAATTTACTAGTTTACTGACTTGTGTGAATTGTGTCGCTTCACAGGTGGCAAATGAAGTGATAGGAGAGATGAATCTAAAGCCGGAAGAGGTTTTCCTGGCCCAGGGTACCTTGCGGCCCGATCTCATCGAGAGTGCCTCTCATCTTGCCAGTGGCAAGGCAGAGGTCATCAAAACACACCACAACGACACCGAGCTCATCCGCAAACTCAGAGATGAGGTACTGCACACATGCACGTCCCCACACAAATACTCCCTTTCATTAGTTTCCCTGATGCATTCTGATGCTTTAGAGCATGGCCATAATATTCAGTAAAGTGGGTACATACTGTAGATCAACTGTGCCTTCGGTAGTTGTGCATACATTTATACCATAGGAGAAGAAGAAAAACAGAACCCCTGACCCTGTCCAAGCTACTCTTGCTCTAAAAACCAATAACAAATAGATTTTAAGTTGAATGGCAAATAGCTGGAAGACATTTGACATTTGGCCACAAAAATAGCTGAATCTTTTAATTTGGCAAACTTATGAACAGGTGCACACTGATTCTGCTGGATGTCATTACTAATCACTACAAATACAGTCATTTTGAAGTATCCAGTACAATACAATATACTGTATTGTCGCTGTGGGGATCACGCATCACTGTGGCACATTGTTTTCTCATCCACTAATATGTTCTTTACATCTACACATTCACTTCTGGCAGTGGAAAACATTGCTCGACCCCTGTGGGCAACAAGTCACTACCTCTTAGCATTGGGGGAAAAAAGGTTACATTTTGAGCAGAGGACATGAGTTGTCCGTGATATCATTTTTGTAGCAGTCTGCACCTGACAACCAGTTTGTTATTGCACTTATACAGACCGATGATCAAACTGTGCTGTCTGAAGGATTCCATGATACAAGAGTAACATTAACCTCCGCTGAAAACCATAAGTCTGCGTAAAAAGAGCATCTGCTGCCGCACTTTATAGCAGCGATTATGAAAGTCGCAAAAGCAGAGCTGGCATGCAGTACCCCTGACTCCCTGAAAATAGCTTCTGATGTTTTCTCGCATTCAAGCAACATTTCTAAAACACTTGGAGACAATCACCTGAACATCGTTTACTTTTTATCGAAAATATATTTCAACATCATCCTTCATTCCCCAAAGAGGCTTTCCTTCTTCAGCTGTGGATCAGCATTACACTCCACTCGAAGCAGCACTGAAGCGTTCACTCTCGTCCTTTATTAGCTGTTTAGTGCTCATATATTATTTGGTGTTTCTGTTGTTTTGTTCAGCCCTTTCAGATTAATGCACTACTATGCAACACCAACACCTATCCGTCACTCCTTCTCTGTTGTCATGCTGATCCCACTCCTTTCTGATCCTCCAGGGAAAAGTAATCGAACCGCTGAAAGACTTCCATAAAGATGAGGTCAGAGCGCTGGGGAGAGAGCTGGGCCTGCCAGAGGAGATCGTCTCCCGACATCCTTTCCCAGGCAAGTACATAAACGCACGCCTGTGATGTGACGGCTCCGATAAAACTTTACCAAGTTATTTGCATTAACCTAATGATTGGTGATGTTTGCTTTCCTGATCCGTCACTGTTTCCCTCGTGTACCCATTTGCTTATTCAATCAGACAGGCTCGAAACTGTCCTCGAATCACTCCTATATTTGCTTAAAAGGTGCTCCTCCTCTCTCATTTGCCTTTAGGTCCTGGTTTGTCCATCAGAGTTATTTGTGCAGAGGAGCCCTACATCTGTAAGGACTTTGCTGAAACAAACAACATCCTCAAAATCATCACAGACTTCTCTGCAAGTGTCAAAAAGGTCAGAACAATACACATAAATAAAATAAAAAAAATCTGCCGTCCTGTGTTGGGGAGATACATTTACAACTCGTCACTGTAACTGGATCCTAAATCATTTAATTGCAACTAATGGCAGGACATTAATTACTCGGAATATGTTACCTTTTTTTTTTTTTTGCAAACCCCAATTTATATGTCAGTGTTGCAATCGTGCACGTTTTTGAGAACTAATTTAGTCACTCCTTACTGAAAATACCCCTCTGAGATAGTGCTGACAATTAAAATTCCCTGACATCAAATGTTAGAGGTCGTAGGCATGATGCATGGCTGAGGGAATTGGCACTTCCAGTATTTTGAGTAAACCAGCATCTTACCAATCGCGTGTGACATGTTCTGTATCCTTCAGAAACCCAAAAGGTTTGCCAGCTCAAAGCAGCAAAAACTACTGGTGAAATATATGGTCATTACTACTGTGAATTGACCCATCAGTATTTTCCATATCGTGTTTGGCAACTTTCTTTTAAGATGAGAATGAGAAGACTTATGTGTCTGTTTGTCCTGACTGTTTAATTATGGAGTTAATAATGTGCAACCTCTGCTGGTTGGATTGCCACATTGCGCCGATGGCCAATTAATTCTGATGATTTATAGAGGTTTCGTGTCCAGTTTGTTTTTTGGTACCTTGTTTTTCATTTCATATTGAAGTTACTCTGAGGTTTCTGTCTTTTCAGTTCCAGTTTTACACGCTACTCTAAAAGTCTGTGTCTCTCTCCTGTCCAGCCCCATGCCTTGCTGCAGAGAGTCAAGTCGTGCATATCAGATGAGGAGGAAGAGAAGCTCATGCAGATCACCAGCCTTCATTCACTCAATGCCTTCCTGCTGCCCATCAAAACTGTCGGCGTCCAGGTAATCCAGTCAAATCCAATCGGCCACTCTGTATGTTTGGGTTGTCTGTTCACTGTCCAGATAAATCAATGAACAGTCCATGAAATTAAATCTATAATAATAATAAAAACTGTAGCCATTCAGATAACCCTCACAATTCAGTCATTGGTCAAACATATTTATTTCCATATATCATTTCCCCATTATTTAGTCAAGTCTTGTAACATGGGTTATGGTGTACACAGTGTTACAGTCTGCGTATCATCTTCTATCTCACATGATGTGAATAATGCTTACGCTAATGTGCAGCACAGATGTATTTACCACATAGTCCAAATAGTTTTAAATTAGACTTAAGCTCCTTTTTGTAGCTTCGTCCAAACATATCATATTTGTTTGAGGAGCTGTTGGGTGTACAAGTATGTGGAGAATTCAAATGTAATAAGGACTGCTGTTGACTGTCCAGAAGCAGGGGAAGCTTGAAACAGTATGTTTCACTTTTTCTGTTTGTCTCGTTGTGTTACCAGTAGAGTTTCGTGGTTGACCACGAGACACGCCCACCCACACAAAGCTTCTCAGTTGTTTGCTTTTTGACTCCGTCTCTGTTGAGCCATGCGAGGGATCTGTTGTACCTGGGCCACGTTTCAGTTTTTCTCAGCTTCTCTGACGTTGACCGATGTCGGTCTCTGACACATACAAAGAGTGTTCTGTGGAAATATTTAAAGCGTGGTTTTACAAAAAAAACAACAACACTTTTCGGGTGTTTATACTGACCTTCAATGTTGAGAGAAGGATTGTCATGACTACTTTCAAACATTGCAGTCGGCCAGTGACTGTGTGTGGGTGTGTCCGATTACTTCCTGTTTGAAGCCAGAGTTGTAAATTTATCCTAAACCTCAAATTGTGGGGCAGACAGGAGACGGTAGACACACACAGGCAGCTTTTATTGCCAGAGGAATTTGTTGGAAGTGAAAACAGACTATGTGGACTCTATTTATAGAAACCTTTATTCAGCCCTAAAAAACTAAACATGTGGAAGGTCACACATTTGCATTCTCTAATCTAACATTTGTCGAAGATTTTTGTTTCCTGTTTTATTTTCTTTGTTGCTCTGTAAAGTCCTTTTTACTGCCTAATTTTTGAATAGCTTTAAAAATACATATTGATGTATTTTCTGTCTGTGTCTCAGGGTGATTGCCGGTCCTACAGTTACGTGTGCGGCGTCACAAGTAAAGAATCTCCACACTGGGAGTCGCTCATGTTCCTGGCCAGACTCATCCCTCGCATGTGCCATAGCATCAACAGGTAATACAGCAAGCTTTGCTTCCAGCCTTACTCTTCATCTGTACTCAGCGCTGTCAATGCTTGGCACAGACACGTCATTCACTCATCGCTCTCCTTTTTCCAGAGTCGTGTATGTGTTTGGGTCCCACGTGAAAGAGCCGCCAACAGACATTACCCCAACCTTCCTGACCACAGGCGTTCTGAGCACGCTCAGACAGGCTGACTTTGTAGCTCACTCCATCCTTAGAGAGTCTGGTAAGGGTGTAGTATTGAAGCAATACAGATTATTGGAGAGGATGCAACCACAGTACTATCTAACAATACAGTTTCTGTGTTCACTCATTTTCCAAAGCCTGGCATTAGTATGCCTACATACGTAACCAGAATAGTGTACTCTTCTGCATACCTGCATCCACATGGGGAATTTAACATTGACACAGAGGCAAACCCAATATTTGTTTTAGAAATGTTAAATGTTCTCCTGTGAGAAGAATCTTCTCCTGTAAAATGTCTGTCCCGCCTGTGGCTATGGTTTCACTTGTGCTAGTTTAAGAAGTGAATTTGAAGATCATTTTGTCCATATAGTTTAACACCAGCCTTTTTCCTTCATTAAGCCAGTTTGACGGTCTTACAGCCATGTGAGCAAACTCTTAAATTTTTGGGATTGTGGAAATTCATTATTTTATTCAATCCGGGCATCATTAGGGGAACAAAATAATTCTTTTGAAACTAAGAATTTGAAGTGTAGACCTTAACGTTTTGCATGTTCAGGCTACAATAAATTGATTGGAGATTCTAGTGTTGGTTGTTTCACCTTTTTTTGTTGGTGTACAGTGACAGTGGTTATTGATAGACCAGGTAATCTGAACAAGAGGAATTGGCATTGTCAAACGAACAGGTGCTACAAAACACACTTGGTAAACATTTCAAAATACTAAGAAGGGAAGAACGTTTCCAGCTTTTTTAGCAATCGCCTTTATCCACCGTACAGATAGACAGGATGACTTCATTGAAACAATGTTTTTTGATAGCGAAGCTATTTAAAATATATGTAATAGCAGCAATAACAGTTTTGGCTTTGCTCCTCTGTCAGGCTCTTCCGGTAAGATCAGCCAGATGCCGGTCATCCTGACCCCCCTGCACTTTGACCGTGACCCACTGCAAAAGCAGCCATCCTGCCGGCGCTCTGTGGTGGTCCGCACCTTCATCACCAGCGATTTTATGACTGGCATCCCTGCCATGCCAGGCAACCATATCCCAGAGGAGGTATACCATGTTTCCGCCTGTCAACTTGGTCACAGTGTTTAGCTAGACTTGGCGGCATTATCTTACCATCGTGGATACTAAGTTGGGTTCAGGGATTGGGCATTATCTGCCCAAGAATCACTTAAATGGGCATCTCAATTTTTCTCTCTAGTTGTTCAATGTTTTTAAGAGTTATTTGTCTTATTTGTTTTCCCAGGTGGTGCTGAAGATGGTCAACGAGATCAAGAAGATCCCGGGGATTTCCAGAGTCATGTATGATCTGACCTCCAAACCACCTGGCACCACAGAGTGGGAATAGAACACAACATGACATCATACCAATAGGACACGCACTTACACACAATGCACAAACATGCTCAACAGATAGCAGAGAGGGCTGGTGAACTTCTCTTCTTTTCTGCCCCCCCCTCCCTCCCTCCTTCCTCCTTCCTGTACCTTCACCCCCCTCTTCAACATTCCCATGGAAGGCAGACCGTACTGTGACGGGCGCACATGCAAAAGCGCTACTACTCTGCTCTCCCCACCACTCCTCCCTCGTCTTAATATTTTTGGTGATAGGGATTGATTATTGTTGGTTATTGATAATATATTGTTTTTTTGATCCATGTACAACAGTGTATCTCCTCTCTATGATGAAAAGGTAAATTGCTGCTTCCCTTTTGTGAGGTCAACCATTAAAGGCAAGTGGCGAGAAGCTGTGAAAGTTCAGAAAGTGGACTTTGATGTTGTACCTCAGGTTGCATTATGGGTTGAGCTAAACATGAAATCAAACAAACAAGTGTCACGAAAAGAGAGAACACCGGAAGCAGACATCTTCAGCAATGTTTTCTGCCTTTTTTGTTGGATGTTTTGTCTTACTGTTGTAGATCAGACCTAAGACTATCCTCTCTATTTGTTCATTTTCACTTTCTGCCTGTAGACTGTGCTATGAAGAAGGTCGTCTGTTTAAAGTTAACCTGAACAAACAACCTATGTGACCAATCAATGATTTTTAAGCTTTTTGTTTTGCCAAAAGTAGAATATGCTGTGGTGATCTATAACATTGTGGGCTCCTCTGACGATCTTCTCCAAGCTACATTTGTTGACGAGAGCTCTTGACTTGTTGCTGTACCCATCGTGGACAGCAGTCATCCCAAGATTAGCTTCAGTGTGGTGATTAGTGTGCAGCTGTGCAGGAGGCCAATATGATGGGTAACTTTGTATGTGCCTGTTTTATTGTTTTTGTTTATTTCTTTGGTGTGACCCGACCTGGACTCTGATGTTTCCAGACAGGAGAATATAACACTGTTTCTCCTCATGCTGCAATATGTTTGAATTTTATGAAGAATAAACTTGACAGGAGGACTAACTAATAACAAAAGTATAAGTACAGTAGAGTTTATAACCACATTGTCTACATTGCTGTTGTCATTTCATCGTTATTTGGCTGCTCTTTTGTTGTGCAGGGGGCATATTTTTGCACATTGTGTCTCGTAAAGCCTCTGCGCTTTATCAGCATAACAGAATCATACATCCAGCGGGAACTTGCCCTTATTAAGTGTGTCGCTCTGTAGTGTCAAAGGTCGGGTTGAGAGTACTCTCTGTTGCCATCTCTTAACACGAGTTCACTGCGTCTCAGAAGGATAACTGCTTATTTTTTCTCTGTTCTGTGCTATCAAAACATTGAGCACATCATAATCTCTAGTCTTCAGTCTTGTCATTTAGACCTCAGTGAATACAGTGCTCAGGTTTAACTGAGTTTTAAAAAGTTTATTGTCCCCCAATAGAGAGATTTCACCCGGACGTGGTGGTTCTCATTTCCCTTCAGAATTTGTCTTTGTGCCTCTCATCCTCTGTTGTATCCTTTTACACTTTAGTGGCAAAATACTCCTAATGCAAAATAATTGGTTTTCCTAACTTGTCTTAATTGCTATTAGTGTTTCTCCCTCTGTTCTGCCTTTTTATACGAGGGCATTTTCTGTTACATATGTCTCCATAGAAAACAACAGCTTGATAATAATGGACATAACATTTTGTAGTTGGGTTTTAATTGCAATATCGATAAGATTAAGTTATGCAATTTAATGTCTGATGGTTTTTGTTTGTTTTTAAGTTTTGTTCTACAAAGCTCATTCTCCTTAGTAACGTGCCTCAAACCAAGCCACTGCATGCAGTTTCAACTATGACATTTGTACAATGGAAAACTGAGCTTTAATAAAGATCTCAATGTTGAAACTTCTCACTTCTAAAATGAGCCACTTATCTCTCTTGTTTGGGGTTTTTTTTGGAGATGAGAGGATTTTTTTGGAGCACCTTTTCGACCTTAGAATAAGCACACCAGAACACAAATTACACTAGTTGTAAACTGCCCTGATATCTTGCTAGTCAAATTAAACGCCCAATACATTTCAACCCCACCAAAATGGAACCGCTGCAAAATACAGTAGAACGAAGCAACCAACATCGCTTTTCAAGTAAATAAGGTAAATTAAAGCTTCTAGTTAATGGCTGATTTGAAGCTATAAAGCGATATCCTTGTATAGAACATGATACATTTTGATGATATAGTAAAATAGTTTCCTACATTTTATCAGTCCTTTAAGCCATTTTTTTTTTTTCACTTGGTTCCAATGCAGCCTTACGCGTTTTGAAAATGTTCTTGTAGCGACCGCAATAAAAGCCAGATTACTCTTGTATCATAACAGTTTTGTTTAGCAACGGAAGCAAATAAAGGTATCCCACCACACTGAAACATTCTTCACTTTATTAATTTCGAGGTTTTTATTCACATCTTACAAAGAAGTAGAGTATAATAGAAAAGTAGAATACCCAGACAAACAGCTTGCTGGAGAATGCCCCTTTTTCCATTTAACCATGTGCCTCTTGACAAATGTCTGTCTGGAGCAGGCTTTTGAAATGAGTACATTAGTGTTTTGGTAAATTACTGTACATAATTGATTTCTTGCAGAACTCCTCAGTATCAGTCAGGCATCTCTCATGTGCCTGAGACCGATCACAAGGGCTCAGTCACACACTCTCACGCATGCACTGAACATAATCATTTATCATCGGCTGCTATACAAGAAACACATCTGAATATCTAACCTTTTTAGACTCCTGCTCTCTGTGTGACAACTTCCCTTTTATGTAATAATAGTGACATACAACTTCTGTAAACAGCCATATTGTTGAAAGAAGTTTTGGACTGTTATTTGATCTTATTAAGAGCCTATTTGTGCGCAGTCGGCCCTTGTTACCCAGCAGAGGTCCCTCTGTGCCGGGGGGTTCAGGTGTGTGTTTCCCCCCCCGCTGACTGAGAGACAAGAGCAGACAAGTTCAGTCCCACATCAACACGCCGCAGACCCACACTCAGGGGACAAGGCACGTCTTTGGAACAGTATCTGTGCCACAATGTTGCGTAAAGACTGTACAAGTTACCACACGCAGCTGCCAATTAACTCCTGGCCTGTGGCAGTTTCATCCTCCGCAGCTGAACCGTGTGCAGACTAATAAACTGATTTCTATTTCCAGGAGGAAAGCGAGAGAGAACAGCGAGAAATCAAATGAAACGATTGAATGTTTCTCTGAACTTATTTGACGTGGAAGTGTGTTTGTGCATGTTTGGTGGTCCAGGGTCCAGTTTGTGCTCTTGGAGGGAGACAAGACCAGTGCAACCACAGTGTTGAACCACACTTCATTTTATACACCATTAATGAGATAATGATGCCTCGGTATTGACTAAAACTTACTACGATTAACAAAGTCCTTCTTGTCCATGTTTCACATGGAATAAAGATGAATATGCCCTCAGTCAGTCACTTGAATCCAGTGTCGTCCTCTTTGAATCTGTTCTCAGGTTACCTGGTGCGGCACATCTCCCTTGAGGGCAGATAAGACACCTGTCCCACACGTTGCTGTTTGCTTTGCTGTCTGCCACGGCGAGTGCTCTCCCGACTCCTTTCTGCGTCCACATAGCATGGAAATCGGTCGCTTTTTGCTCGGACTATGTGCCTTCTTCTACTTTTACAGATCTGTTTCAGCAGAGTCCACATGCAAGCTGAAGGCCAAGTTCAACCTGAGCGGCTACAAGGATGTGGAGAAGAAGAAGGTTGTTATTGGGGGAATGTTTCCTGTTCACAAGCGCATCGCTTCCACTGATGGCAACACTTCAAGGGTGCCCGTCTCCTCGGGGTGTGAGGGGTGAGTTGAGCAATCTGTGACCTATGAACATCTCTTTTTCATCATTATGAATATGTTGGCGACGTGTCTTTTACCTGTACTACACTAACCACAGATAATCTCATTGGCCTCTTAAAGTTAAATTATTTCATATTTCAGACCTTAAATGAGAGATAATTTTACATGAGTGCCTTAATTATTTGTTTCAACCACACAATATACTTCTCAAGACAGAGCAGGGCAGCACCTCTGGGGTCAGTTAGCCACTGTTGCCCATATTATTGTGGAGACAGGCCTTTACAGTATAGTTTGCAACAATAATCAGCAAGTCTGTGAACTGTCCTCTTGTGGCTAATTTAGCTAATAACAGTCTTAGACTGAAACACTCTGTGTATCTCTTCCAGTCATCAAGTATTTTACTTTATAATTTGAAATTCACAGATGTTTTCAACTGCTAAACACAACCTTTTGAATTGTGTGTGGCGTCTGTACTGACAAAGGCAAAAGATGTGCTTGTTTTCCAACCGGCAGAGTAAAACATGCTGTTAAGTCACCACTCTCCCATCATCCTCCAGGTTTAACTTCCGTACCTTCCGCTGGACCCAGACCATGCTGTTTGCCATCAACGAAATTAACAAGAGGAACGACCTGCTGCCCAACACCGACCTGGGCTACGTCATCTACGACTCCTGCTTCACCATCTCCAAGGCCGTGGAGGGCACCCTCACCTACCTGACGGGCCAAGACGAGGCCGTACCCAACTACCGCTGCGGGACTGGGCCGCCTCTGGCTGCCCTAGTGGGCGCTGGGGGCTCCGATCTGTCCATTGCCACTGCGAGGATACTTGGACTTTATCACTTCCCACAGGTAGGCCAGTGGTGAGTTACATAACAAAGACAAGGAAAAATGAACAGATGGAGAAAAAAAGTTAATTCCAACAAATCCTTGTGTGTCTCCTCACCTCTGTCATCTTCAGGTCAGCTATTGTTCTACTTGCTCCGCCCTGGAAAGTAAATTCCAGTTCCCCACCTTCCTGAGGACCATTCCCAACGACAAGCACCAGTCTACAGCTATTGCCCAGCTGGTGCTACACTTCGGCTGGACTTGGGTGGGCACCATAGCTTCCAATGATGATTACGGCAAGTATGGCATCAAGGCCTTCAAGGAACAGGTGGAGGAAGCTGGTGTGTGCATCTCCTTCTCTGAGACTCTGCCCAAGGTAAACAGTTCATCCTTTCAGCCTATATTTCACTGTGCCACTTGTTATTCTGATCACATCGCACAATGCCATGCCTGTCTTTTCTAGAAACGCATTACAATTCATTCCTGTTTAAAAATGAATATTGTGGTCATAAACCTCAGGTGAGTTCCCCAGCGGACATCCAGCGTATCGTTCAGACTGTAGTCGAGGCCACGGCCAAGATCATCGTGGTCTTCTCCTCAGACGTGGATCTCAGCCCTCTGATCCTTGAGCTGCTCCGGCACAACGTGACCAACCGCACCTGGGTCGCCAGCGAGGCCTGGGTCACCTCCGCTCTCATCAACCGGCCCGGGGTGAGCGACGACCAGCTCATTGATTGATTCAATGGTGTACATTACGTTAGGCAGTTACAGATGTTCCAGAGGCTCTGCACAGTCTGAGCTAAATTTGTAAATCATAGATTTTGGGGTTGAAGTTGATCATGCGCATGCTTTTATCCAGGTGAGCTCACTGCTGGGTGGCACCCTGGGCTTTGGGGTAAAAAGGGCTGCCATCCCTGGTCTTCAGCGCCATCTACTGGATCTGGACCCTTATAACGACAAGCTCACTGAGGAATTCTGGGAGACGGTGTGTTCATTAAGCTGACTAATTGGCCAGAGGAGCTCTTGGGGGTGACAATTGATCTGTCTCCACACAGCTATTAGCCACATGCAGAATCTGATTTTGACTCAAATCTATCCTGTAATCACACATCTTGGCTTGGACTGACAATTGCTGTGCCAACGAAAGTAACGTTTGTAACCTTGTTTTTTTTCTTATAGTTGTTTAACTGCACATTGGACTATGGCAAAGCTGTGAGGCAGGCCAAACAGAGGGCCAAGGAGATTAACGGCACACTGTCCGGGGCAGTGAAGGGGGTCCCCGAAGGGCTGTGTACAGGGAGTGAGTCTTTGGCACAGCTCAATAACACCTACTCTGATGTCTCCCAGTTACGAATCACTTACAGGTCAGCTGACACTGCTCACCTTGCTACTACAAGTATTACTGATTCTAGTAATGTCACAACTGCAACATTTTCATTGGGACTGCGCATTTCTTTAATAGAGTAGTAGTAGTTCCAGAGTTATTTAGGCATTATTTCTAAAAAAAAAAGACATGCTAGTTCACCTCCATTGTGTTGGAGTGGCAGCAGAAAACCTCACTACATAAAATTGAAACAAGATAGAACTATTATGTGAAAATATGTTGGGGCTTTTTTTGCGATTTGGGTGAAATAACCCTTTAATGATACCATACCAAATGGAAATGTGGATGATGATGAAGATGTCTTCCCACAGTGTGTACAAAGCCGTGTACGCTGTGGCCCATGCCTTGCACAACCTGGAGCACTGTGAAGAGGGACAGGGGCCATTCAATGGGATTGGGGGCTGTGCTAACATCACCAACTTTGAGCCGTGGCAGGTAAGCCTTTGTGTTTTTGTGTGTGTTGTGTGAGTACAACCATTTTTAGATATATGTTATGTGTTTGAGTGATATGTGGGCTCCATCTGTCTCTGCCTTAGCTAATGTACTACATGAAGAACGTGCGTTTCAAAGTGCCGCACACGGGCGAAGAGATCTACTTTGATGAGGGGGATGTTGAAGGCTTCTATGACATCATTAACTGGCGGTTCAACAGTAACGGGGAGATATCCTACGTCACTGCGGGACACTACAACGGCTCAGCAGCCCCAGAAGACAGGATGACCATAATAAATGACTCCATTGTGTGGAACAATGAAATGTTGGAGGTTAGCAGCATATTCATTAAGACAGCCATAAATATAAAATCTGTAAATCAGTGTATTTGTGTGTATGTGTGTGTGTGTTGCAGCATCCTCGGTCAGTGTGCAACGAGAACTGCCAGCCGGGCACCAGGAAGGGAATCCGCCAGGGAGAGCCAGTCTGCTGCTTTGACTGTATCCCGTGTGCCGATGGAGAGATCAGCAACACAACTAGTCAGTATACAACTTTCAAACTGCGCCTTATAGACATGACAATATCGTCCCGAAAAGTCCGAACTTCTACTGCAATATAAACCTTAGTGAGTAAATTGTAGTTTAATTAAACAAAGAACTAGAAGACATTCAACACAAGTGGGCAGTTAGTTTAATTTAAGTACTTAACATTACCTAATAGCATGAAACTACTTCCCTTCGCTTATCTTACAGTTAATTACATTTAAAATAAGATAAAATATAACTTTATTTATGCCGAGGGAAACTGTTGTGCAGTTTAAAGTAGGGAAGAGTGCAAATAGAGTGCTGTGGCATACTGGTATCTGTCCAGAATGCAGATTTATGATCCTATTTGGAAATCATTCTGTTTATAAAACAGGCAAAAGTAAAATATCACATAGTAATGTGAAATCGACATCTTATAAAGCTTTAACATGCATTACTGAAAGGATTGCCACTTACCACAGTGAGCAATCAAGACAGTACAACAGCAAAAAAAGCTATGGTGCCAGATCAGGAATAACTTCTTTGGGCTGATAAATCCTTTCATTTTAGAGGACATTTGATTCTACTGGGCCTCTTACTCTTCATTCCTAGACAATTTCAAATCAGAGTTAAGACGAACACAACAGCCACACATGAACCACCGCCATAACTTTTGCTGTTCAGTGCAAACACGCTGTAGCAACTGAGACATTTTCTAGGGACGCACGGCGTCAGTCTAAACAACTTTACACAAACGTGACCCTGCTGCCCTCTTATCGCCCCCTCCGTCTCTGACAGATGCTCGTGAATGTATCCTGTGCAGTGAAGACGACTGGTCCAATGATGCTCATAATACCTGTGTACCAAAAATCATCGAGTTCCTGGCCTTTGGAGAGCCACTGGGGATCACTCTCATCATCATCGCGGCCATCGGAGCACTAGTCACCATCGCTGTCGGGGTGAGACCCATGCAGGGAAAACATACACCACACAGATCCCTTATAATAATAAGAAGAAAACACTTTCTTTACACAACACTTTTCTTAACAATGTGACAAAGTGCTTTACGAAAGAAAGAAATAATAACCAATTCCATAACGAAATTCTTGTCTCCCTTGTCGTTGAGAGTAAGAAGCTAAAACGTCAAATGGTGTGTTTCACTGTTCTTCCGGTTCCAGGTGGTGTTTGTTGTGCACATTGGCACCCCTCTGGTGAAAGCCAATGATGCTCTGTTGAGTTTCTCGCTGCTCGTCTCGCTAGTGGTGACCTTCCTCTGCTCCATCGTCTTCCTCGGAGAGCCTCAGGCCTGGAGCTGCATGACCAGCCAAGTAGCCCTGGCTGTGGGCTTCGCGCTCTGCCTTTCCTCTATCGTGGGTGGGCACTCTTTTACTGTGCTGTTGTGTGTGTATGTCTTTGTATGTGTGTATGTACACAGAATGCCTAGCAGTGGTGCTCTGTAGTGTACAGTAAGCCTGTTACTGCACTTTCGCTGGGGTTTTGTAGTTGCCAAAAATATATATGTACCTTTTCTTGAGCTTGTTTCAGCCTTTTAGGCACCTTGGTGAAGACAGCAGTATCAAAATCGTGAAATGTTTTTGCAACATCAGCGTCCACGGTGACATTCTGATGCGTCTTTACTTCAGGTAAGGCAGCAGTGTTGATGATGAGAGCTCAGGCGCTGAAAGCGGCCCGTGTCAGAAACAAAGCGGCTGCAAAGGCCGCGGCTGAAGCGGCAGCCAACAGCGGCAGTCCAGATGTCATTGCAACCAATACAAATAACAACATTGACGCCACTGCCTGTGCTAACCCTGAAGTTGACACTCTCACCTGTGCCCACCAGAGGGCGATAGCTGCTGCGGCAACATTAATACAGGTAAATACATGGAAAGAAATCTTACTTGACATCTTACTCTGACCTCTTAATGTTTGTAACAGCAGATGATCCTGATCCTGGTATATTACTGACATTATCATTCCTCTACTCAGGCGATAGCGTGCACGGTGTGGCTCATCATCCTGCCTCCACACCCGATCAAGAACACCTCTGCACAGAATATTAAGATCATCCTCGAGTGTGATGAGGGCTCTGTGGTCTTCATCTGTTGTATCTTCGCTTATGACATTCTGCTGGCTCTGCTGGCCTTCATCTTTGCCTTTATAGCCCGCAAACTCGAGGACCACTTCAGGTAGGAAACACAGAAGGTTTCAGGGAAAACAGATGAACATTTAGCATAGCTGTTAATATCATGGCAGCCGCTAAAACTAAATGGACACAGTGGAAATAAACAATAATCATTTATTTCAAGGCTATTTTAGACATACCGCAAACATTTTTTTAATCTATTCCATAAGTACATCAATATTCAAATGGATCTTGAAATGGTCTTTTTTTTCTGAAAAAAGAACACGAACGTGACAGTAAAATTGTTTTAAAATGATTTTTCTAATTCAATTTAACTTTTTTTTTTTTCAACCAACATTAACGCCATTTTGGTGTAAAGACCATTTCTTTTGACACTTCAGAGACATGATGCATGTTTCTTACTTCCAGTGAGGCGAAGTGTGTGACCTTCGGCATGCTGGTCTTCTTCATCGTGTGGATCTCCTTCGTCCCGGCTTACCTCAGCACACGTGGCAAGTTCATGGTTGCCGTCCAGATTTTTGCCATCCTGGCTTCCAGCTTTGGCCTGCTGACCTGCATCTTCCTGCCGAAGTGTTACGTTCTGTTGGCCAAACCTGAACACAACACAGAGGACATGATGAGGCCCCGCGCCAAACCGCGCAATGGGACCTCAACTGGGACCTCGGCCTCATTTGCTACAGCTGCTACTGATGTCAGTGCTTCGATTGCATCCACTGCTATTGATGATTAGTAGAGCCGTGCTAAGAACTAAACTGAGCCACAATACTGAAATCGTAAAATAATGTAGATGGAAGATGTGCCACTGCTTCATTGGGCAACTGGTCCAGCTGATTAGGGTTCCTAGTCTAGTTATTCACATTACAATCTTCATGTTTGGTCTATAATTAATAGGCAAAATATATCATTTACAAAATATTTATATTTACACTGACAGAATCTGTGTCAAGCCCAAGTCAAGCGTACCTTCATATGCGTTAGATAGGGTTGATTTCAATAAGCAATATCCATGAGGAAAGAAAACTGCTACCTCAACGATTACTAAATATCTCAAAAATGCATTTTTAAAAAACATTACTTTTCATACATTTTCAGGAAATAAAAATGAGGGGCTATGACTTTAGTTGCTTTATCATGATGTCTGTAGGTCCTGCTAAAACATATTCAAGTTCAGACGCTGCTGTTTTTTCAGTTGTGGTAGTGAAATTAAATTAAGGGAACATTTACCGCTGATATCGCACTACTGCTGTACTTCTAGTTGCAAAGCAATGTCAAACACAGCTGAATTTCTTCAATTACAGGCATTTAGCTTATGTTGTTCCTATCAACATATTTGTATCAAATGTTTCAGCTGAAAACTTCACTTTCAAAAGCATAATAGCGAAATACATTTCCTAATAATATAATAAAAGTTATTTTCAGTCACTATAATGTGTTTTTCTTGTTAAAGCAAAACATTTATTTTAAGCTCATTTTGGGTCCCTACTCTACTGACCTTCAAATATAGATGCAAATCCAGTCAATGCATTGTAGCCTACTGCATAACTGTCAACTCCGAAATCGAGTTATTGTGGTCTCACAGTTAAAGGTCCAGTATGTAGGATTTCGTGACATCTAGCGGTGAAATTGCAGTTTGCAACCATTTGAACACGCTCCACCCTCCTCAACTACGGGGGCCGCGAAACTCCTGAAAGGCCCTATCTGGAGCCAGTGTGTGGTTTGTCCGCTCTGGGCTACAGTAGAAACATGGCGGCCTCAGTGGAAGGGCTCTGTAGATAACAATGGCTCATTCTAAGGTAATGAAAACACGATTGTTATGTCCAGGTGATTTTACACTAATGAAAACATGCTTACGAAGCAGCCACAAAAGAATGATGATGTTGCCATTTGTATCTGCTGGGTGTGCAAATAGGCAACTGTTTGGTTACATGTTTGCCATAAAACCTTTAATAATATGTCAGATAGTGATGTCTGCTTGTTGTGCAGAGTACAAATGGGAAAAAAATAAATAAAATTCTAATTAAGATAAAACATCTATTACACCGCAGCTCTAAGATAAGCAGATGCCAACAGGATCCATCGAGTTGTTTGTGTCGGGTGGCTTTGGCTTAGTGGCAGAACAATTGCCTACCAATTGGAAGGTCAGCGGTTCAATCCCCCAGCCATGCGTTGAAGCATCCTTGAGCAAGATACTGAACCCTAAAATGCTCCCGAAGCTGCGCTTTCGGTTTGTGGATGTTCTCAAATGTAAGTCGCTTTGGATAAAAGTGTCTGCTAAATGTAGTCTAAATGTCAGAGCCGTATGACAATCAGTGCTGGTTCGCTTGGAGGTGTTTTGGAAAAGTTGCAGTTACATTTTTGTTCAAGGAGACTGGCTTCGGGATCTGCTGCTCAGTAATACAGCAGGAACTCAGAGTCAAGCTGTGCTCAAGGTACGGTGGACTGGGAGGATGAGCCAGGACAGTTTAGAGACACATCCGTAAGGTGGCCTGAGTGATCCAGCAGAGGGAGCTGGAGGAAGCTGCGGTGGAAATAAACATCTTTGTGCCTCTGCTGACTCTGACGCCGCCACAACCCTGACCCCCATACATAAATAAAAGAGTTTAGATAGATGGATAGTGATAAACATTACAGAAAAAACTACAATATTTTTATAGGAGGGAGAAATATACTGTATATTACATCGATAGGATAGATTCAGAAGATCTTGTTATTTATTTATGTTTTATCTTCCCACGCTTCTGCTGTTTCTGCTGAGTGCAGAAAGTGATGAGAAGTTTAGGAAATATGATGCTCCATGAAACTTGGAATTTTTCAAATAAGGCCACTTTTCAGCTGGAGAGAAAACGGGATGGATGACTTAGCATTGAAAAGGCGGCAAGTTGAGAGGAAGCTCACAAAATAGTGAAAAATAGTACTTTTATAGCAAGGCAGAGAGACGTGATATTAATGTGTGTGGGTGTGTTGACTGCCTCATAAATCATGGTGGGCTTTTTTAACCTCATATTGCAAAAGACAATGAAGCAACTGTTTGTTGTTTCATATGATATTTGCACAATTTTCCATATTTTTCATACATTTCAAAAAAACGTTGCATTAGTGGGCAGCCCGACCCAATTATCTATGTGTGTTTGTGTGCTTGACATGCTGTTTTGTGTAAATGCAGGTGGCTTTTTTCTACCAGTCCGTCTCTGTGTTGTGGCTACACTCAGTGTGTGTGCTCTCGCTCATGAGCATGTGGCTTTCCAGGAATCTGTGAAGCTGTGAACCATGTCCAACCGAAGCTGTCATTGTGGACGGTGATAAATTCTCCTGGTGACCGAGCGCTGAAGGAATGTGTTTATAATTTATTTTCAGCTGACGAGAGTAGACAGGAACAGTAGTGCTAAATCAAGACAAGATGTTCCTACATGCATCACTGCATGCGTGTGTTCATTTCATTTTACATGTGTCTGAGTGTGTTTCCCTTGCGTGCACTAATGTCAACTTGCAGGAGCTATTTTCCGCTAACACTTTATTTTATCACTTTGTAAAGTCAACAGGCTCTGTTTACAGTTTACCTTGTAATTTCCTATGTTTTGGCAGCTTTATTTTGTCTTTGTCTCTTATGGCGGTTCCAAGTGCAACGTAGTGAAATGTGTTCCTTCATGACACTTGTTTTTAAACAAGAAAATGAAACCATATCTATTTCAGTTTATGGAAAGCATCACACACACCTCACCCATCAGCACAAATACACCCTTTTTCCCCCCTACACTGTTCAAGCTTGTGGGCCATCTTGTGATTAATTTCCAGAAGCTCCAATTCTCATTATATGCCTGAAAGACTTTAGATCTTTAATTTCTCTTCATCTGTCTCCATGTGATTGATAAAGAGCTAAGTGAGTGTGACACAGTCCTAATGAGCCAAAGAGCTAATGGCATTTGTTTTTTTTACCAAATGACCAGCCAGCTGAAGTGAACTGGGTTTATTGAAGGCTGTTGATGGTCCGCTATTGAACGCAAGAAGAGGAATTGATCAACTTTCAATCACTGGAGACAGAAACTCTCAAGAGATGCACAGAGGAGACACGCTAATCATCAAGGCGGGATGGTCTTGTGATTAATCATTGTAGTGTGTGTGTGTTTGTGGGTGTGTGTGGGTGCAGGGGTAGTCACTCAAAATGAAATACACTGACTGAGGTGTTAAAGCTTCATTTCCAGACAGCATAGTACAACATAAATACCAGCAGAGGGAGATGACTGCTGATGCTGCTAAGTCTTAGAGCAGTAATAAGATCAGTGTCAAATTAAAGGACAAACCAAAATAGTGTCTTTGTGAGTTGTTTGGCAACCACAAGCCTGCAGAACACCTCAATGCTGCTTGGCATAGTTTTTTTTTTTTTTTTTACCTTTATTTATTCAGGGATCGTTTTACTGTGATCCAGGCTGTCTTTTACCATGATCACGCACACACACATACCCAGGTGGAAGCTGCCCAGTACAACCACAGTCTGGTCCGCTGGCCACTGAGCAGTAGAGGTGCTTAGTAGATGTATGAACAAATGATGTGATCGCTTCGTCGTACATAATAGGCTGCTGAGCTGTTAACCTTATAAATTGTACTTGTATGGGCTAGTAAGAGCCGGAACCAGCAACAGATGGACAGAATCAGCACTGAACGTATGAGAAGCTACTGATGTACATACTGAAGTGCATTTGAACAGGGATGCGGCGCTTAGCTTAGGGGAAAAAGTGAAGCAACTACATCATCAGTGACTACGAATCTTTGAATTGAACTGAACAAAATGATTCGAATCAACAGAGTCATTCGGACTTTACTGGGCAGCTCCACTGAATCACATGGGGTTAAGGGCCTTGCTCAAGGGCACCTCAGTGGTGTTAAGGTGGGGCAAGCGTTGCCCTTTCACTTTCCCAACACAGAGTTATCCTGCCAGTCTGGGGATCAAACCATACTTTCTGGTCATGTCGGCTTTACTGGACGCAGATTGCTGTAAACAGTAAACAGTAAACACTATCATGGACCTCTCATCATCCTCAGTCCAGTCACTTAAGAATAGTTTCCAGGGGACGTTTCTGTTATCCTTCGTGTGAAAATTATACCTTGCACTCAGCAACTCAGGAGTGTAAAAGATACTTTAAGCACTTGATGAGTCACAAAGTGTGTGTGTGTGTACATCCCAAGACTTTATTTATTCTCCAGTGATATTGTCTGATTCATAGAGATGTTTTCCCTTTTCTCGGATACATACCTTGTTGTGTTAAGTATAAGTATAACACATACAAAATATATATAATATAAGTCCTTAATGAATAATATGATTTCCGTCGAAGTCAGACTAGTATTAATCTGACTTCGAAGAGATAAAAAGAAGATCACCATATTGTTCTTCTCAGTGCAGAGACGTGGAGTTTACAAGGAGAAGTAAACTGTCAGTTACCATATTCAAGGTTTTATTGTTTTTATATTTTGCTGTGGAGTGAAAAAAACACCTGCACCCAAAACTAAAATTCCTCTGTTTTCTGAACTTGTCAACAACTGCCGTGTTGCAGAGATGACAAACTTACCTGACCTCAGCGATGCCACCCCAAGACAATCCAAAAAATTTGTATCTTTTCCATAAACTGTAGAATTTTAGTTTTCACTACGTGAGAGCTGAAAAACCACTAGTAGGGTGTGGTTATATATATAAAACTAGCCCCTTTGTCATGACCCACCTGTTTTGTGTGTCAATATGTAAAGACAAAAAGGAGCTTTGGTATATAATAGTAATAAAAAGTTCCTCCTCTTTTATGATATTGCACTTAAACAATAGCTGTAATCTTTACTTTGTACTAATTTCTCATTAAAGGATACCTGCATGGCTGCTGCTCTTTAAATAATCAACTTCATCTAATAACTGAGCAGATTGTGGATGAAAAACAGAGACTAAAGAGAGGTGCAGAGGCTCAAGTTTGCCCCTCCTAATTTAATATCAGAAGGAGCAGCTGTTTCTTTTGCCGTGTGTGTGTGTGTGTTTGTGTGTCTCTTACTGTTTTGCATCTCTGATGCCACCAAGTTTCCCACTCTCATCTCTACCCTTTCTCACCCTCTCACCATTCCTTCACTGCCTCTCTCTCAGGCATCCGCACTAATTATAAACGCACTCAGTCTGCCTCTGTTTTTCCTCTTTCTTTCTATTTGTAACCTTGTCTTTTGTGCTCGGAGTTAAATACAACACATATTCCTGCCAATGTTGATGGTTTTAAGGTAAAGAAATAACATACAAATGAAAAATACTTATGGCAAAGTGAGGAAAAGTTGATAGAATTATTATTATTATCATGGAAGATTTAAGGTTGAAATAACTTCAATCAGCTGCTAGAATTTAGCACAATATGCTGATATATGTTGTATATAAAAGTAATAAAAAAAAAACCATATTAGCTGTGCACGATAAGGAGAAAAAAAAAATGCCTGTGTAGGGGTTTATCATGCTATACTAGTGATAGCACAGACAGGATTCATAGAGGCAGGGAGTTTCCCATTTTACTGTGTGATGGAATATTTGATTGTGTGAATTTGTGTCTGTATGTTGCTGATACGTCACAAAGTCGTTCTCACCTGTGATAGAGCGCATCCTTATGCCTGAAGCAATAATTAGACTAATCGAACCATATCTAACATATTAAAAGAAAGAGTCAGGTGTACCATTGCCTGTGTGGAGTGTTTGTTTGCAGTGTCCACTGTATCAGTTTGCATCTCAGTAGGGACTCGGGATAAAGGACTTGAATGACTACCTTTGTCCATGCTAGAATTTCTCTCTTAGTGACGACGACATTACAGAGAAGTCAGATTGGATTCACTTTGGGTGACGAATCTCCTCGGGCAGCGACAACAGGTCATCCAGTCGAAGTGCTGTCTGCAGGCCTGTGTGTGCCATGTCACGTGTCATATGCTGTTTTACCCAATGAGGCCTACATGTCAGTACACTGCATACAACCTAGTGTGAAATTAACCCATAACAGTGGAAAGTGTTCAAGCATGTTCTGAGGCATGCAAGGCCCTGTCAAACTAACACATAATATACTACTACTTCTACTAATAATAACAATAATGTTACTTATTTGACCCACATTTAATGCTCTTGTGTGTAAGGATGGGCAAAATGGGCAAAATCATAGTATTTATCACCATTATGTAATTTAATATCATGATATTGGTGTATTTTAATGTAGTACTTTTTCTGGAAACTGAGTTGAGAAAACATTGAAAAAAATCAATCCATTGAATGAAATACAATTCAAGGTACTTCTCCACATTGATGCTAGAATCCCAAAAGCAGTCCCACTTTATGGCAAAACTGATGTGGCATTATTGCCTGCAAAATCTCTGTAAGGGGAAGTATTTCTAATATTACAAGGTATTATTATAATATTCCCCAAGGGGTAGCTTTAAGTGACATGGTCTTAAAAGACACTGCAATGCCCTGCAGCAAACTGCAGAACTCCAGCAAATTACCGATAGAGAATTAGCTGCTGACCACAGACACAAACAGAGGCCTGTCCACCATGCCTTCACACTGTACAGTCAGCACTGAGCCCAACCTCCCCACGCCCCCAGGCCCATCGCACGTCCAGCAGGCTACCAGGGTCTCATTACCCAGCTGAATAATTCAGGGCGAGGACCTCTGAGGACACCAATCTCTGGGTATCTGTTTATATATCAGGAGGATCCAAAGATCACAAATCTTGATCACAAGGAGCCATTTAATGGATGTGTACACCCATTAAACCCTACCCAACATGTAGATACAGTTATGTTAGCCAAACCCACTAGTCCTCTTTTTTAATGCCAAAAACATGTTAGAAACATAGCATTATGGTTTCAAAAGAAAAACAAGTATGTTTGAGGGTTATTTTTGAATGAATGATCTTCCATTTTTCCTTATCACACTTATAATATGGCTCTACATCACACAAGAACATTGCTTCTTTATTTATATGTCTTGTATATGTAACATCTGGTGGTGATGATGCTGCCGTTTTGCCTGGGACATCACAGTTAAGACCCTTTTACAAGAGTCCTGCGTTGAAGCGAGTCAGCTGCAAACAGCTGGAAACTGGGGCGGCTGTGGCTTGGTGGCAGAGCGGTCGTCCACCAATCAGAAGGTCGGTGGTTTGATCCCAGCTTCCCCCAGCCATGTTTTTGAAGTATCCTTGAGCAAGATACTGAACCCCAAATTGCTCCTGAAGCTGCGCCTTCGGTATGATAGTGCGTAAGCCGCTTTGGAAAAAAGCGCCTGCTAAATGTAAATGTAAACTATAAAAATTAAGCAGGAGACATCGTTTTCAAATGATTATGGAGCTAACGTTTGTGTAATTTTAGCTGGCAAAATCTAACTTTGTCGCTGCTTTTGTGTACCTCTGTCTGAAATCAAGGAACCATTTTTCTAAACATGTATGCATATTTCGAGTAGTAAATCAGCCATTAAAAAAGCTTAAAACAGAAAGCCCGACAGGTGTAGCACCAGTAACTAACCAACATGTCAAGATTTCTGTATCTTGACTGACTTTGCATGGATGTTCCGAGCTTCAACAAATACTACGTCATCTTTGCAGTTAAACATTACAAATGTGTAATCAAACCTTTACTTGTTTTGATCTACTCACATTAAATTCAAACAGCAGATCAAACATTTTAATGAAGGCTAAAATTAAAATGAAAGAACAGTGCTCGCTGTTTCACCTCCAACAGAGATTGCTCTCATTCTTTGGTTTGGACAAGTGAGCCAGCATTTTTCTTAGCCAGCTTTATAATAAATGAACTCCACGCTGGGTCAAATTCTCTTTCCGGCTCTCTCCTTCCTTCTTCACCCACACTCCATTTTTCCTTATAACAGAGTGACTTTGAACTTCTTTGCGTATTTAAATAAACTTTTGTTGAGTCAGGTGGTAAGGGGCCACATCAGCCCCTTGCTCTCCTGCAGTCCCTGACATGAATTAGCATCTCATCAGCATGCAATCTCTCTCCACCACACAAATGATGATTGAACGCATGCGTTTCCTGGGCCCTTCCACTCACCTTCAGTTAATATACTTGCTTCCCCCGCTCTTTGCACAGTGCTGCTTTGCTGTTTGGTGTCCCTCTCTCTCTCTGGTGCATTCAGGCAAAAAACTATGTTTATTCGTGGATGTGCACATCTGCGGTCAGATGTTTCCAGAAAGTCTGCTTGAAAGTTGCCAGGAGGGAATCCATAAAGGCTGTTTGTGTAAAACTTTGAACTTCCAGCAGAACAAACACACACAAGTGGAAACAAAGTGAAGCACCAAACGTCACACAAAGCCTGAATATGTGATTTTGCATTCACATATCAAGCTAGACTGCAGTGCTATGTCTGTTTTTATTTTAATACTTTTTACTTTTGTGTCTTGTGTTGCAGACAAATGTCTGTGTTTCCACATTGTTTTGCCTGGCAAAGGTGTAAATTTGTGTTTCTCCCGCACCAGCCTGGAGTCTTATGACACAAGGAATGGTGTTAAGACACCAAGACTCTGTTTTGGTCCAAGAGGAGTATAATTATAGAGTTGTCACTGGTACAAACCCTGTAGATAAAAAGAAACAATCTGTGGGTGCCAGTGGTAATAGCTCTTCTTCAAACAATTGTAACTGTGTTCATCCATTTTCCTATTTTTATTTTCACTTTACTACCTGCACTTAACTTTACAGTTTGTGCATTGTATGTCTGTGCTCACCTGTATGCAGTTTGTGTGTCTTTATATAATTTCTTATATGTTGTTTAAGCACTTGGATTAATGTGTGAATACCTATCATGTATGCAGGGGTGTGTGTGTGTGTGTGTGTAAGTGTTACTGTGTGCGAGTGTGTATGCATTTTCGACACCCTGGCACGCTTGGCTCCCTCCTTTTAGGCCACGGCAGGCAGTGACGAGACAAGGAAACCAGGATCCTGTTTCAGGCTGGATGAGTCTATAAGAGACCAGAGGGCACACTGCAACAAACAGACAGAAAGACATGGAGAGAGAGAGCCAGACAGACAGACAGAAAGAGTAGAAGTAGAACTCAGAATAAACAGACTTGAAAACAAAATTCAGGAAGCAAATGTGGAGAGTTTGAGAAGTGCAGAACATGGCCAAAAAGTAGAGAGACACAGGTCAAAACAAGCTTTCCTTAGACGTGCATCAAAGGCTGGAGTGATCAGTCCAAAAAGGAGAGGAAGGAAACACTTGGAAACCTTCACCTTGCTCTCTGAACTCTGCCCTTGAGGGGAAGGGGCACCCTCTGGGGCCATGCTAGCCGCCCGGAGCAGCGGAGGGGGTGTCGGGGGGCCCGGCGGTGGACACCAGCCACACCACGTGCACCGCAAACAATCGGCGGCCTCTCTCAGCGGAACGAGAGCCCACCGCAGCAACTCCCAGGATGCCAAGCGAGGTTCCCCATGCGGGAAGCAGGGGGCGCAGCACAGACACAAGGCTGCGCTGATCAGAGAGATGGAGACCAACTGGTACCTGAAAATGTTTGGACTGGGCAAAGAGGACACAGTCGCACAAAAGACTGGCATGCCCTACAGGTCAGTGAAGCCGGAGAGTGTGTGAGTATGTATGTGTGTGTGAGAGAGAGCTTAAATAGCGCCCAAGCAGCCACACTTGCACACAGTGCACACAGATTAAAGGCCTATTGTGTTGTGCAGAGCTGCTTGTTAATGCATAAAATCATTTGGCTCCATGGACGAATTCATCTCGAAGTGCTTTCCCACTGCTATACACACACACGCAAACGCACACGCACACGCACACGCACACACACACACACACACACGTATACACAAGTATTAAAGGCTTTTTGCTTCTCTACACTTCATTAACACTACGATCAGTAAATTGGTGTGCATGTGTGTGCAACATAAAATAAATACACATCGTGTGTGCATACACGTGGATAGATTATTCCAGTATTTTTTGGCTGGACCATCTGCGCTATCTGATGACAAGTGGTTCCCCTCCTGTCCTATCGTTTCATTTGTGAGCATTGTGTGTCACAGGAGTCACGCTGTACACAACGACCCCCGACTTAGAGTTGTGTCAGCTGATCTGGCCATAATGCTAATAGCCAGCATCTGTCTTGCTGCATTAAACTGTGTTGACATCTTCTAACACCATGGTGACAAAACATATGGAGGCTGGATGGAGGGTTTAGACTTTTGTCTGTGTGACTGACAGACAGAAAGCACCAATGGTGTTGGTTCCCAGGCTTTGATGTCCGTGACAATTTCCACTTTTGGAAGTAAGAATATTAGTGCACCGAGTGGTAGGGATCTTGTTTTTTCCATCTCTCCCATTCTGCGTCTCCTCTCTCCTTTTTCTCACACATGGATATTTTCAGCACCCCCCCACCCCTTTCTCGCCATGTCTTCCCTCTCGACGCTCTACTCTCCTTTCTTGTTGCTAAATGCCTAATCCATCTGTGTCCCATTCCAATCATTCAAGCCTGAAGCGCCACGTTCATCGGTCTGGAGTCCAGCCTTTCTCCTTTCTTCTTATCTCCTTTCTGCTCTTCTTCCCTCTCTCTTTATTATTCCTGCCTCCCTACTGATTTTGGCTCTGTTCACTCTCTAATTTAAAAAAAACAAAGCAGAGCAGAGACAAGTGATAAGGATGATTAAGGACCAAGTGCCCAGTGTGACGACAAAATGTTGAGGTCTCCCAAATATTTATGGTCCTTTAATTCTGTAAAGCAACAAAGCAGAAGATTTTGTAATTCAAAAGGATTTGTATAATCCAAATTTGTTTGTTCACTATTCAGTGAAAATTAATTGGCAGAAGGTTATAGAATCATACTGTATGCAAAGCTCAGCTGTGAACTGACAGAAGCTGCAAGTTATTTTTGTCACATGTGTTTCATGCAGCTTCATGTACAATTTGCTGGCAGCTACAATGTGCTGTGTGATCTCTTTTTTGGCCTTGTTAATATAGGCGGTAACAGAATACATTGTAAATGCACATGATAATGTTCTATTGGTCATTAAAGGGCTATCTTTAAAATTGCATTAAAGTTGTACAGTACTGCCTTAATATTCAGTGCTGATAGATAAAAAGGAGTTTAATATATATCCTCTCTTATACAGACAATGTTTCAATATTTCACCATGATTGCAACCTTTTCCTAACCTTTTACATGTGGTTTGGTTGCCATCCCAAACCACAACCATACTTGCCATACATGGATTTATAGGAGTAACTAATCAGTTGCTAGCTGGCCAACCAACTAGCCAGCCAATCCGCTGGTTTGGTTACCTGCTGGCTGGTTGCCCCTTAAGTAAATTACTATGAATTCCTACAGTAGCTAATCCAGGGGCTAATTTCTGTGCTTTCCTTTGTTTAGACACAAAGACAAGTATGTAACATTTACGTTTATTTGGAAAACTTCAGGAAGATCACATTGCTTTCTGTGATGTATGTCATTTTGCCAGAACTGCATTTCTCAAATCTCTACAACGGAGGTAGAGAGTGCAAAGTTAGCATGAGCCATAAACAAACAGGAAAAATAAGACCCATCTAAGACATGACCAGCATTTTCTCATAATTTGAGCAGTAAGCTAAAGCATGCAGTAAAACACAGCGTTTTGTTTTGTCTTTTTTATCACTGAGGTGTTAATAGATGGAAATTTAAAAGTCAGTATTGTTTCTCTTACTCCTCGCCTCTCAAGCACCTATACAGAGCTAATGCACAAAGCCTGTTGGACTGTATACTATTACAGTCAGTGTGTTAGTGCCACAAAATCCTTCTTCCTTACACATCTCCCCTAATCATTATCAGGTTAAACAAATGGCAAAAAGCTTTAGCATGGGCACACCAGCCAGGTTTATTCCACAAAAAGTTGAACTATATTTTTACTGAAAATGCTACTTACTTAGTATTACATAGGTTGTTATTTCAGATGTGGCTTCTAATGTTATTGGCGATCCATCAATTTGGAAACATACCTATTAAACACACTCACACATACACACACTCCACATGCACCTGTCAATCTGTCAGTAAACCAAGTTATTGGCTTGGTGAGCTGTTGGTGGCTGCACACTTCACATGCTCTTTATTTACAGGCTCATAAACATATGATGAAAGCCTCTCGTGGCTTGACTGACAGGTACATTTGGAGTGTGAAGAGTGTGTGTATGTGTGAGTGTGCTTTAATAGGTATGTTTCGAAAGTGATGGCTCACCAATAAAACGGACTACACTGTGTGAATCATTATAAGATTAGCACGACCTTCGCACACACAGTCACACACACACACACACACACATATACATAAAAGCACATTTTACGATTCACTCCGTCTGGAGAATCAATACTGATCATTAGTGTCTGATCACTGGGACTCCATTATTCTAATGGGGAGTGGGGAGTCAGTCTTCTACTTGAAAGAATGACTAACGACTGACTCTGAACTAGAAAAGGCATGCGCGTGAGATGAACCCCAATCAGCCAATCAGCCAACTCGTGCCTCACACACACACACACACACACACACACACACAGTCTGCCAGCTCTCCTCTCTAAGCCCCTGATGTGGATGCCAAACAGCATGCGATGGCTGGATATCGCTCTCTCTCTCTCATGTAAATCAGAACAATTGCCTCGATTTTTAGCTCTCCAGTGATTCTGCATAAAAACTGGGGCAGAATATAACCACAGAAATCCCAGGCTTTTATAACTGAGCTAAAATTAGCCATTTCTCCCCCTAAAATATGTATATTTTTCCTTCTACAAAGTAATCTAATGCTAACATGTTTTTTTTATAGAGACAGGGTATTCAACCAATTCCTTCTCTGAATTGGCATAATGCAGGTGAAAATTTAATTTATGTTTTCTGCCTTACTAGATCAAGGTAACTGTGTTGAATTTTCTGTCACTGACAAATAATACCACAAATCACCTTGTAAAAACCTTTTGATGGTGGTTGTTGTATGGCATCATGTGCACATCTGTTTGTGCTCTCTTGGGATCACACTGTTTAATGTACCTACTTTATTGTACAGTACAGTACATTGCTTAGTTTTATGTTACTCTGCTGGTAAACTATCATTCTCAGATGACTGCTAATGACTCGGCACCCAGACAATAACAAGATGTGTCATCGCTTTCACGAGCAACACTGTGATAGACAGAGACACCGTAATAACACCTTCATGCTACAATCAATTCTGACAACAAAGCTAGAATCCCAGCTTGAATTTGTAGTTGTGTTTTCATTAACAAATCTAATCTTCTGTACTGGACCTTCATGTCTTTAATTTCTTTCATTTCAAGACACAGGACGATTTGGTATCAACAGGATGATCATTGGTAAATCACCACTTTATGGCAATATTCCAGGGGTTTGCCCCCTGCAACAGTAAGCAAGTAAGGAAACTTGATTGGCTGAAACAATGACAGCCACACTGCCCCTCTCTAACCAGGTATTGGTGTTATAAGTCCTCACACCCTTGGCACCAGAGACAAAGGTGTGGCAACATGATACTGTTTCATGGAGAACAAAAATGCAGCTGAATAGTGTTTTCTCTTCCTTGGTTCATCTTTTAAAACCTTTTAGATGATTAAAAGAACAATAAGAAAAAAAGAGGGGCCTTAGGACACTTGGTGTATTATCCATATATTTTGTACAGTCAGTGTAATATAATGTTGTCATCCCCACTTTGCTCTCACCCTTCAGCATTAAGCTGGTTTAGATCATTTCAATAAAAATAACAATCGGATTTAGTAGAGAATGTAGGCCAACACACTGGTGTTAAACAGGAGCAGGACAGTCCCTGAGGGCTGGAGACTGATCACTGGCATAATTATTGCTGCCATAGAGTCAGATGGCATAGAAAGAGCTTCCTCATTCAATTAAACAACATGGAAATATTGTTTTATATGCCGCAGATCACTAGTGAGAGGGTACAATGTGGACACGGACCGCAGTCATGTAATGTTTTTTTTAATTTATCCACAAAAAAGATATACAGTGTTGTGCTATGCTATGCTGCTCTACTTGTTCTGGTTTTATCATGCCCTGCACACTGGATAATTATCAGACATGTGCAATCATTGTATAGGGATTCACTCACTGAAAGGAGTGCTTGTGGGAGGGGGGGGGTGCAAAATGAAATAGACAGAAAAAGATGGCTAATTAGTCTCAGGGAACATGAAGCTGATGAAAAAAAAAAAGTTCAGAATGAAAAATAGGTGAAATTCAATCAGTGAAGGGGACAGGAAGTGAGAAATGTGTAGATGGGCAGATGTAAATAATAAACAGTGACATTGTCCTGTTGTCCAAGTTACCCTTTTTGTTTCTCATAAAGCAGGGTTCAAATACTCATTGTTCATAACCCCTTACTGGACCCTCCAAACTGCCCCCTCCCTGCTCTCTCCTCCTCCCTCTATCCTCTCCCGCTGTTTTTGGTATTCTTGTCAGTGACTCACCTGCCCACATGCTGAGCGGCTCACAGGAGAATGTGACTGTTCTCAACACCAGAGGCCAAAATAAAGGAGAAAAAATAACACAGACAAAAAATCATAGTAAGAGAGAGAAAAGTGACACAACTCTAAATTGTTTTGCAGAACAGAACATTCATTCTGTGTTGGGCTGATATTAAAGTTTACTGTATGTGCATTAAATGTTAACTGTATATGCATTAAATGTGTATGCATGTATAGGCTCCATGTGTACGCTTCTACTGTCTATAAATACATCGTAAACGCATTCTGGCATTGCATAAGCTCAGCTGACATTCCTGCTGCCAGGCAGGCTCAGTTTTTCCACCCATCCTGCCGGACAATGGACACAGCTGCCCCTCTGCCAGCCTCCCTCCCTAATTCTGTGCGTTTGGGAGTGTGTGCATGTGCGGAGTCATTTTTGCATTCAATCAGTTCCTGCCACAGTTTCATATTCTTTCAGGTGCAGAAATACAGTCAGCCTTGTATGGGCGTGCAGTGGTGGTCAGCTCTGGAAAAGTTAATATAGTAAATGTCCCTCTAACAAAGTTTTGAGAAAATTACAATTGTGGTTGTCTTGAGTACATTTGGCTGTTAATCTGGGCAATTTATTTTGTTATATGATTTTTACCAATTTTGAAAAGAAAAATACTTAATAAAAGAATAAAACCTTATATAATATACACATAATATAATATATATATATATATATATATAATTTATAAAAATGTAAAACAAAACAAAATAAATAAAACACAAACCCATGCAGTAGCACTCCTGTCAGGCTGGGAATCACCAGAATCAGGTCTAGACACAGTTTTGGGTTTGGACCCAAAGTTTAAGAAATAATGGACAGCAGTCAGGATCTGATACTTGGCGGAGAGTAGAAAGAACTTGATCCTGCAAACAAATATTAAAATTAGAGCCAAAGTTAAATTTAGATGATGGATTTATATTACGTTTAAGGGCATCAAGAGCACATTCACAACTGGTTATAGACATTATTTTGTGAATTAATGGTGCATGTGTTTTTCCATGTGTCATTATTGTTCATTTTGGGGTTTGTTTGTGTGTGCATTTGTATGTTGGACCCATCTACGTTTGGGTATTTTGGCCAAGTAGCTGATTTGCTGAATACCAAGGATGAATGGAGGAATACAATTCAAAGTTCAACATCTGGGTGTATGTGTGTATGTGTGCTTGTAGAAAGAATGACAGTGTGTGTCGTAACTCAAAATTCCTGGTATGGGAGAATGGCATTCCTCATGATTCCCACAATCCACTGGAGGAACAGACGTGATGTCATTGAACACCCCCAAGAGGAGGCCAGAGGTGAGAGATGTGTGTAAGTGTGTGTTTGTGTGGACATGTATTACTCACGTTGTGGGGACATAAATCTGTTTACACAGTCACTCACATTGTGGGGGCTCACCTTTCTTCTGGGGACAAAACGCAAGTCCTCATAACGTAATTCATAAAATTTTAGGGTGAAGACTTGTTTAAAGGTTAGGGTATAGGGCTAGGGTTAGGCAAGTAGTGGTTATGTTATGGTAAGTCTCCAGGGAATGAATGTAAGTCAATGTAATGTCCTCTGAAGTGATGGACTGTATGTGTGGATGTGTAAGTGTGTGTGCGTGGTGAGGGAGAGAAAGAGAGAAAACATATTAGAGGAGGAGGCTTCCCCATTTTATTTTGTGGTTCACTTCATTACAAAAACACTGCCCTCAGACTGTGCGCAATTGTGCATAACACACTGTCGTCTGTGTGCATGTGTGTGTGTGTTTATTTTAGGTGTTTGTTATGGGCAAAACTCCAGAGTACACTTTGTTTAGAGAGAGACGGAGAAGAGGTGGGGGGGGGAGTGGTAGGAGATGAAAGACAAAAGATAGAAAAGGACATAGACTTATTGGGGGGGGGGGCAAAGTAACATAAAACATGCACACATACACAGTGTAATGTGTGTATCTGTAAAAAAGACTAATGGGTGGAAGAAAAGGAAATAGCGGGAGACATAAATTGTGGAAGAGAGACAAGAGAGGAAATCAAGAGTAAGTGTAGGGGCTTGTGACAGAGGGAAAACCGAGAGACAAAGGAGGGATGATTGGGAAAGTGAGAGTGGGAGAGACGATAAGAGGGAGTTGGAGAGAAAAATGGTAAAAGGAGGGAGAGAGAGAGAGAAACAGACAGAGAGAGAAAGAAAGAGAGAGAAGGGAAGGGGAGGGAGGGAGGGCGGGAAAAAATGTCCCAGATTCCCATGCCATTTAATAGGGAGCAAAACCAAACTGAGCTTATAATGTAGACTGGCTGAGCAGGGGGCAAAGTGACAGCATGAGGGTGTGTGTTGTGTGAGAGCAAGAGCAGAGGAGAGAGAGTGGCATATCTGTGTGTAGGTCTCTCTGTTTCTATCTGCATGTGTACAGAGAACATATGTGGCACAGCCCACATGGAGGACAACATGTAAAGAAAAGGCCTCTTTTTCCTGTGTGGACGTGCAGCCTGCAGACAGATTGGACTCTTGAATCCTGTTTTGCTCTCTTCAAATTCCGTTTTTTTCCAAGTAATTTTCCTGCATTTCTTCTTTCGTTTTGTTATTTTCAATAAGTGGAAAATGCTTTATGTGGCGCTTTATCCAGAGGAATACTTCACGTTTCTTTGAGCTTTAATCACACACTCACACACAGAGTCCCCTGCTCCATGTAGCGCTTCGTGGGCGAGAGGCCTACCTGGATTACTCTGAGCGTACATGTTTGTGAGACAGACTCACAGAAGACGGGAGAGACTCAAAGAGAGGATAAAGTGAAGAAGAAACCGGGAAGATGTACCTGTACAAAGCAACGTGCCCAGAGATCCCCAACCCGAAGCAGAAGGGGACCAGAGGTCAAGGAGGAGGTCAGGGCGGGATCCAGATCCAAGGCCCGGGCCAGGGGAGGCTCGTAAGGCACAGGTCCGCGGGGACGGGGACGCGACACTACGCTCCTCTGATGTTGTGGACAGCAAACAAACCGAACAGTGTTGTGGAGCTCAAACAGCTGGAGGAGTTTCTCAACATCCACTCGTTGTCGCTGCACGACACGGTCAAGAGCCAGACAGGCATGCTCTACAGGTAACCTGACTTGTGTGTGTGTGTGTGTGTGTGTGTGTGTGTGTGTGTGTTTGTAGTACTTTCCTGCAGACTTTTATAGGAGTACTCCTTAGTACTGCAAGGCTCACATCTAGAGGATAATTTGTTCCCATGGCAACCCCAACAGCATTACTCCTAAGAGTGATGGATGTTGTTTCTGCCCACTGCTGACTTTCCTGGGTTGTTCACATTTCTGTGTGTTATCTTTGGATTCCTCTGCCTCATTGATTTTCATATTATTTTATCGCCAGCTTTCTTTGGCTCCAGACTTGACTTAGATGGATGGATGTTATGGGTGAAGGATGTGTTGCTCTGGTTAGTTTGGATGGTGGTTAGTTGTGGGGCTTGTAGTTATTTGGCCACTGTTTGTTTGGAAATTATTTGTTTGCATGATGTTTGTTGACTGGATGTTATGTTATGTAACTCAAGTCAAGACTAGAAAACCAGCACATTCACCCACTGAGCCCACATACTCCACCTTTGTTTCTGACAATTTTACATTTAGTCATTTAGCAGACGCTTTTATCCAAAGCGACTTACATATGAAGAAGACAAAGAAAGCAATTATAACAACACAAGGTACCAAAACTGCATAAGTGCACCAGAAACCAGTCTGTTAAAGCCCAGCACAGTATACAAAGCTAAGGATTTTAAGGTCACCCTTGTAACAATGTGAAATGTCCACTGCATCATGGGGACTACTGAGCTCAAAGTGGAACCCACCAGCTGACTGAACACTCTATCAAGGCATGTATTTTAATGTGAGTGTGTTGTATGAATGCTTCTTTATTGAATACAGTAACTCTTA
Organism: Coreoperca whiteheadi; assembly: GCA_011952105.1. Taxonomy (NCBI): domain Eukaryota; kingdom Metazoa; phylum Chordata; class Actinopteri; order Centrarchiformes; family Sinipercidae; genus Coreoperca; species Coreoperca whiteheadi. Next base: position 20,396,032 of record CM022478.1, on the reverse strand, counting down.
TCTGATCCGTGACACACATTTACAACGTGCCACATTTTTCATGTTGTGACATGCTGGACAAATAGTTGCATACCTCAAAATGTCAACAAACCGCATAAAGCCCAAAACATTACACTTGAAAACACATTTTCTTAAAATCTGCACACCAACTTGTATAGTTTGGTTATAGTTTTTTTTTTCTAGTCTTGTCATCTGTAGCAAAGCATTGTGTTTGAGTGAGTGCGACTGGGACATTGTGGATCACTGCTCAGCCCTCAGGCTAGAAAGCAGCATGTAGCTGCTCTGCCTTTCATTGTGTGGTTGTTTCAAGTGGAGAAGAAAGGAGAAGAACGATCTTGAATAAAGCATTCAATTCTCATATAGAGTTTCTGTTGTTGGTTGTCAATTGCGATTAATCTTTAACATTTACTTATCCGTGAAAGTTGAATGCTCTTTTCAGACACCCCCGGCTTCACACTCACACATTTACTACTGTCCTCTATAAGCATTTTTAGACACTTAACAGCAACACAAGAATAATGTATGAGAGAGAAAAAAATTATAAATCGCAACTCCCTGATTAATAAAATAAGGGAAATATACCTGTTAAAAACAAGCAATTTCAATTTTCATTTTACCATACGTAGTGGAAAATCAAACAATATCCAAATTACGCTCCACAGTCTTAAGAATGAGGTGTCCATGTGAGAGGCTTAACATTTCTATAAACTGTATTGTGGTTATTTGAAAAGCCTGTTCATTCCCCTGCCTCTCTCATCTTTAATTCTGTGACTATAGTCTGCAAACATATTTGACAATTTTACAGTGTAATACTAACATGACCTAAACTTATTCTGCTGTTGTGTTGGTACAGAAGAAATGACAGCGTGACTTTTCCATCACTTGTCGGTGTGTACACCAATGGAGAGAGAAAAAGAGGGAGTATGGGGGGTGGGCAGTGTGATGGCGGTCTGTTGGTTCAACCTGGCAATGGCAGCTCAAATGGCCATGTGATGTTAGCATTTCGCCTTGGGACCTTGACATATGTGTGTGTGTGTTTAAAAATGTGCCATGGTAACCCAATAAAACAGCTGGCTGCCCACTTCCTGATCCAGATCAATGTGTATCAGTGGTCAAGACCTGTGCTTACATTTACATTTAGTCATTTAGCAGACGCTTTCATCCAAAGCGACTTACATATGAGGAAGACAATGAAAGCAATTATAACAACACAATGTTACAAAATGCATAAGTGCACCTGAAACTAGTCTGTTAAAGCCCAGGACAGTGAACAAAGGAATTGTTATTTTTTTGATAGACAGGAAGTAGGAGTTAGTGATTGTCAGGTAGGTGTTAACGGAAGAGATGCGTTTTCAGGTGCTTTTTAAAGGTGGCTACAGAATCAGCTGATCATGTAGGAGCAGGCAGATCATTCCACCAGTGTGGAACGGATCCAGAGAAGGTGCGCAAGAGTGATTTTTTTACCTTTTTGGATGGTACCACCAGACGTTGTTCGTTTGCAGAGCGCAGGGATCTGGCAGGAACATAGGTCTGTATTAGCGAGCAAAGATATGATGGTGCAGAACTAGTGGTGGTCTTGTAGGCCAGGAGCATCGCTTTGAACTTGATGCGGGCAACAACAGGGAGCCAGTGTAACCTGATGAAGAGAGGAGTTACGTTCGCTCTCTTCCGTTCATTGAAAACCACTCTTTCCGCCGCGTTCTGGATCATCTGCAGAGGTTTTGTTGTGCAAGCAGGGAATCCAGCCAGCAGCGTGTTGCAATAGTCCAGTTTGGACAAGACAAGGGCCTGGACTAGGACTTGTGTAGACTGCTCAGATAGGAAAGGTCTGATTTTCCCAATGTTGTAGCGGATGAATCTACAGAACCGGGTGGTGCTGGCGACATGACATATGAAGTTTAGCTGATCATCAATTACCAGCCACAGATTTCTGGCCGTGCTGGACGGTGTAACGGTTGATGAGCCTAGTTGCATGGAGAGATTGTGGTCGGCCAGGGTCACAAGCAGTTCCGTTTTGTCGAAGTCCAGCTGCAGGTAATGGTTCTCCGTCCAAAGCGAGATGTCACTCAGGCATGTTGAGATGTGAGCAGAGACAGTATTGGGCACTCCTCCCATACAGACACACTCACATTTAACAGGGGAGGGGGGGCGTTATTTTAGTTTGGGGAAATATTGTTTCTGAAGCCTAGAACTCCTGAAATGTAAATCAATTTCTCTAGCTGTAACTACAAAACTATTTAAACCAGCCATGACTTTATCCAAACAAAAAGTCAGCTACAAAATATTAATATGAAACACTTTAATTAACATGTGAGCATGCTAAAGGAAAAGATGCCCCCAGTGCCCTTCCATCAGGTCCTTCTGGCTCTGTAAAAAGAGGTGAGTTGTGGCATGATAAAATCTGTGGAAGCATTTCCTAACCCAGCCCATTTGGCAGCAGAATAAGGTATCCCTGAAAATAAAGGAATGTCTACTTATGACGCCCCATCCTAGGATGTTATGAGAGCTCCACAAAGAATGATTCTTTTCTCCTTTTGAATACTTTATAGGGGTCTGAAAAAATAAAGCTATCCAGTACTTCACAACAACAACAAAATAAAGCATTGGAGAAAAGTTAGTGAAGATTGTGTGGAAAAAATATGTTTGCTTTCCTATCTTGTTAATCATCCTGCGACCCCATAGGGGACCTGACCCTCAGGTTGAGAACCACTGTGCTAACTACAATCCTAACCTTGAACAACAATTCCTAAAATATATTCAAATTTAAACCCAATTGTTGTAACCATGGGCCTCATTCCTACAGGTAGCACCAATTCTACCCTAAATCTCAATTGTAATACTGGTATAGCATAGATGTATCCCAAAATATCCTTCTCAATGTGAAGACCAAGAAAAATGTGGTTGCACATAATGCTCACACGCATGGTTTCTAATTTTTTGCAAACCTTTGATTCATTCAAAATGATACAAAGTGCACAGATGGGAAGAGGAAGAAGAGACAAACTGCGAGCAGATATGAGCTTCAGCTTCACAGCGTGCCCTCACATGCCCTACAGTTTATTATTCATGAGTGTGTGTGTGTGTGTGTGTGCGTGTGTGTGTGTGTGTGTGTGTCTGGGGCGTGAGTGTGTGTTTTCAGTTGTAAAGGAGCATCTGTGTGTGTGTGTGTGTGTTTGAGAGACAGCAACTGCTGCTTCTTATGTGTGTGTGTTTATTGTATCGTTAATGGGCATCTTGACCATGTAGACCGTGGTGACAGCTAATTCAGAACATATGCGTTCAACATTTCCTCGTGGCTAATGTTATTGCTAATTATCTACTCATGGCCAGAGACTGTCGCTAGATGTCAGTGTTAGTGAACCATATTAGAAATGCCACTTTGTTTCAGAAAGACTTGATAATAAAAAGCTTTAGAATGTGACTCTGACAGCCAGCCAGTGCACGTGTTGGTCCTGAACGCCTCACAGCTGAATGAACATCCGGCTCAGGTTCACTCTGGTGTTTCCCTCGGTTCTGTTATTCTCCTTCTCGGCTTTATTTGCATGCTCGGTCTAGTCTTTTTGCATTGTATTCACTAAGGTACAGCTGTTACAGTTTGTTGTTATTCAACACCTCCACCATCTGCCATTTTCGAATCACTTCAGTGTGAGGAAATCTTCTTCTTGCTTTGGTTGAAACACTTTATGCATTAAGCCACTGCAATGCAGCAATGCTTTCTGGTTCACAGTTTCTGTACTTTTTGTGATATTATAATGGTTTGGTGAAATGATGATGGTTTGGGTGTTTTTCGTTTGAGCAGGCACTAGCTGCTTCAGGACAGGAAGGAAGTTTCCATTTTTCCACTGGGTGACTAAATTAATATTAAGCTGAAAAATAACTGTTGTGTTCAATCAACCTTTCCTGTAAAAATCAAAAGCATAAATCTAGTACATCCCCTTTTAACCTAAATGCCAAAGTAGTTACAGAATGTGCAAATGCACTGAATTAAAGCAGACATCAATTCAATCAGCCTAGTGGGGAAATAGATTAATCAAAAGGCCATGATATTATTGGATCCAGAGCAGGGAATGCTGGGTAAGGGAGTGACAGTGAGGGGGCATTTAGACCTCCAGGGGGCAGAAGGTCACATTATGAAGCATATGCCATGTGCACATGGGTGTAACCAGTGTGTGTTTGTGTGTGCAGACAGTCTGGATGTTTGTCAGTCCATCTGATTAAATGAGCTCTGCCTGCTGATAGACCGTGGTGTGAAGGTGACAGAGTTACACAGTGTCCCCACAGTTGTTTCTCTGCTCCTCTGTCACTCAGTTTTTTTCTTCGTGCCTTTGTTCTTTACTATCTTCTTATTTGTCTGTTTTTGCATCATTCGTTGTCTTTGGTGAAATCTATAAAATGTAAAGATTATTAGGCTACAGAGTACCACGACACACTTTGGAACCCTTATGCAAACAATTATTGTCTGTTCTAGTGGTGAATCTTAATTAGCATTAAGCATTTTTGCATTAAAACTGTTTAATTTAATTTAATTTAATTTAATTTAAATGAACTTATTAAGCTAATGAATGCCTTTATGTCAAATGGATCGAAAGATACTACACAACATTGTTCAGGAGTTTCCATCTAAAATGTTTATGTTTGCTATGGACTCACCATCTGACTGATTGAGTGATAGTTATTTCAAACCTGCCCTACAAACTTTGCTCTGTGGGACTGTTTCTGAGCTACACATTGCTTTAAGGCAGGAAAAGAAAATCAGAGCAAATATAACAGTGCTATCTGTGAACCCCAAATAATAGAGAGCAGCAGTGAGTGTTTATTGACCTCAGCCAGTCACAAGCCTGTCGTCTCTGGACTGGAGCCTCGTGTTCACTAAAAGTGTTTAGACTCTGGCATCTGCCTATGTAAGGAGAAGCTGTGCAGGCATGACTTATTATGTTGCCAAACAGACAGAAACAGCAAGAGTGAAGAATTGGTGGGGAGTGAGTGGAGAGAGAGGAACAACCTACAGTATACATAAAAGGGGTTTATTTTAAAATTAATATAAGAAATTAGATAATGCTAAATACAGTAACACTACCTAAAGGAAGCATGGGTGTTTATGTGTCTGTCAGTTTATCTGTGTTTGCAATAGTTTGTGTACGAGTGTGTGTGTGTCTCAGTCTGGATTCTTAGCCAGAGCCTAATTAAGCTGTAGTTTGTAACCAATCGACACTTGAGAAGCAGTGAGAGAAATTGTGCACTCAACCAGTGATTTATAGACCACTCATGTGCGCACACGCGCGCACACATACACCCCCCCCACACACACACACAAGCTGGTACTTCTATACTTGTGAGGACTGACATTCCCCTTACCCTAATCTAAACCTAATTTTAACCCTAACTCTAAAACCAAGTCTTAACCCTTAAACAGCCCTTTGAAGTTCTGTTGAAAAGTGACGACCGGCCAAAATGTCCTCACTTTCCAAAAATGTCCTCACTCCCAAGGTCTAAATATTGGTCCTCACAAAGATGGCTGTACAAGTGCACACACACACACACTCACAATCAGAAACAGACATACACATTCGCATGCAGATAAATGCATCAATTGCTCATCCTTTATTCATCTTGGAAAACAAGTGAATATTTAACATAGGAGCTGGTATCCTCACTAAATACTTAATTGGTCAGGCGGTCACAGAAACGTGTGTGTGTGCGTGTGTTCTGTGTTTGTGTGTGTGGAGGCAAGTGTCCAATTGTAGGCTATATATAGCACTACATACTTGCCATTTTTTCACGACGTCTATTTTATCAGTAGAAAATTCATGACACTGCAGTTTCATGTGTGCAAGTGTGTGTGTTTGTTTGTTTTATTGCATACCCATTAGCTTCTACCATAAAGATCGACTTTCTTCTGAAAGTGCTTGCATCACTGTGACTAAATGTTCAAAATAAAATACACTAGTATTGATTTACTTAGTTAGCTCTGCCTTTCAGACAAATTCAAAGTATGGTGTTGTCGAACATATTTGTGTACAAATTTCTAAAACTAATTTAATGTATTTTTAATGTAAATTTCTTCTGTGGCTAATTTCTACCTGTTTTTAAATATAGCAGTATAAGTTCCTTGTTTTAGAGCCTTTTTTTATTATGAATGCTCTCAAGCTGTTAGGCTACAGTAAAAGCCCTGTGAGGGTGTGTTAAACTGTGATGGGCTTTACACACAAGGTATTAGACCAACCAAGATTCTGTGAGACCTTTGGGTTAGAACTAGTCATGTAAAAAAATGACTTTGGACAGAGAGAAAGAGAGACAGAGAGCACCACATTTTGTAATTAAAATATGGGAGTATAGTACAGTGTGTTCAATGAAGTTACACACTGTTAAAGCAACAGACTATTGTGACAACTATCCTGTACCCTTTGGTTCTTCCCTTAAAATGCAGTGGCGTTTTCTCTACTAACCTATCTATCATTGTTAATTAAAAAGATTCAACAATGTCCTGTGGTCACGGGCATCTCTGATTTGATTTGTAAGATCTCTGTCTCCCTCATGTCCTTGTGTCTCATACAAAGTGCCTTAAGACCTTTTTTTCAAATTGGTGAAACAGGGCCCCTCTGGATTGTAATGGCCAGTACATGTTAGTCAGTCTGTGTGGTGAAAAATGCTATCGCAGCCCTACAACCAAGATGTCAACGTCTGATCTGCTCAAAGGAAGCTAGGTGAAGTTCACATCATGCATCCAGGTACTTTGCCCCTGCGTCAAGCCCCCCTTTTGGGTGAAAGCAGCCCTTCTAATTTGACTGGCAGTAAATGCAAATTCCGAGGTCTTTGCCATTTTAATAGCATAATATAAGATTGGCGTATAGCTTTTTAGCTATTAGGAGCCCAAATCCTATGCCCAGTCAGGCAAACAATTATGTTATGTTGCCGATTAATGATCTGCGTCGTTATATAGAAACAAATAAAGAAATAGGGATTGATGAGTGTCCTTTCAGTGAAATTAACCAAGTGGACTAACCTGTCATACAGTACTGAATCTCCAGGTAATGTATTTCTGACATCAGTCACTTTTTATGTTCGTAAGACACTTTAGTTTTTGCTATTTTAATAGTCTGTCCAATGTGAAGTTACTGTAAACTGCCGCTGTCTATATTTTGATAGCCGTTTGTGCTTATTACGGGACCTTTTACTACGAGCCGAGAAGTAGAAAACAGATTGGTTTTAGGCCCACTTCCTACAAGGCTAATCATTAGAACTTAGGTTAGCTCAATTTATGTTTACTCAGTAACATTGAAAGGCCGGGACCCATGGTTTACCATTTTCATCCTCTCTGTGGATAGCCTGAAGTCACATATCTCTTATTTTAATGTCCTTCTCGCTCTAGGGGGAAATATGACTGGTAAACAATTTTTTTTGTTTTGTTTGATGTACAAAATGCGACGCAGCAGCTGTTAGGCATTTTTACAGCGCAATGTCTTTTCACCCAAAAGGGGGCATGGTTGTTCTGAAGACAGGAAAGTGACGTATGACTGCTCTCATCTATGAACTCATCATATGTCAGATGGACAAGATTCTGGGGAAAAATGCTGCTGCCAAAATATAGAAAGAAAGCAACATTATTCATATTAAACAACCGGGGGAGAAACTTAGCTAGTTTTCCAGTATTTTGTTTTGTTATGCTTGCTAGCCAGCAGCATTGAAGGAAGGAGATTCTTCAGACACAAAAACTGCATATTATCATCCCAATATCAAGTTGCAGATGGAAATTATATGACATAGACAGACGGACCACTTTGGCTTCACAAAGAAAAAGCGAATGGCCTGGCCTGGGCAGTCTCCCAGCAAACACACAAACAGACGCATCACTTGTTCATTAGTCGGGTATCGAGTGAGCTAAAACATGTTCTTAACGTGATCCCCATTAATAAATCAACTCTACAGCATGGAAAATCAACCGGTCTGTTACACACATCACTGTAACTCTGAGTCTCTGCACACACACACACACACACACATGCACAGACCTCTGGTGTTTGACTTCTGTCAGGACTAGCTGACTGTGTGAATCAATAGTGCATCAGTTTGTCCTATTGACATGCTCATTTAGGAGAGTACCAGACCGGAGCTGACTACTGTCGGGACAGGCTCAGAAGTCACTGTGTTCGGCTGACCATTCTCTGAAAAATAATACTGGAACCATTTCTGCTTTATTAGATATGAGACAGACATTTCCGAGAGATTTTAGCATTGGCAAGTAAAGAGCAATCACCTGATGGGTGGTGAAGTATGTTCCCTCATCTCTTCTGTCTTTCTTTGCTTTTTTAAATAGTTTCACCTTCTCGTTTACTGGATACAGGCTGACAAAATAAGGAAAAAACATCTTTTGTTAAGACATAAATGATCCATCTCCCTGTCTTTGTTTCTCCGAACTGGTCTTTAAGGTTCACTGACTCGCTCATCCCCTCTCTTGGTATTTGTCCATTATTGATGAGGGCTGATAAGTAGTTATTTAAGAGGCAGTGCTCTCCTTGGGTCTCACTGAGGTCGCTTGAGGATACCTTGAGGATAACTGGAGCTTCATGTTACTTTTCCACACGGCCTCACTTAAAATGAAAGGAGCCGTGCCAACTTTAACACACACACACACACACACACACACACACACACACACTCATCCTTTTACTTTAATTCTATTAAGTGATGTTCAAGGTGACTCTTTAGCCTTTGGCAAACACACCAAAGTACCACAACTCATAATGATAGTCTGTGAGGTCTGCACACACAATCATGCAACTCAATTAGAAATCCCCACAGGGACTCACTAATAGATTTTTGCATGTGATTTTAAAAAGGATGGGATATGAGACTGAACCATTATCTGTTCACCCACTATACATCTTTCAATATAAGATCAGCAGTTAAAAACCTAATTTGTAATGATGATGCAGTGCACATGAGGGGTAAAAACTTGGGTGTGTGAAGAACATCTAGAGGGGAAATGGATGCACGTAAAACATTTTAGGATATGGTACATGTGGGTGAGTGAGTAAGGTGCAATGGGTTAGTCACAGAACAGAGAATATACAAAATGAGAGTCCCGGGAGGAAGCAGAGCGAGATCAAAAGAGAGAGCCAGTGTCCTATAGTGCTGGTTGGTAGTTTCACCACTAGGGGGAGCCATGGACCTGCTGTCACTTTGACAATAGACATGAAAGCACAGTGATTGTGTGTTTCTTTGTGTGTGTCCTTGAGTGTGTACGCGAGAGAATAACACTTGTCTACAGTAGATTCCACTTCCTTTGTGTCATTTTGAAAAGCTAAACTTCCGCACAAATACAAACTGTAGCACCATAGATCTGGATATTTTATTTCTCTGTGTCAGAGTTTCATATTTGTCAAGGCACTATTTCCTCATTGCATTTATTGATTACAGCTCCAAAACAAAAGCCTGTGAACTGCCGATGCCAGTTAATCAGAGGATCTAGAAGTCAATTGTTCGTGAGTTCCTCAGAGATACTGTGTGTTTTCCAAGAGAGGAGAAAATGTTTGACCAAAGTGAAATACTGCTTTAAGAGGTGCTGCAGTGCTCAGCGGTGGAATCAGTAGGAGTGTCACCTACTGTGAATTGCAGAGAGACCTTTTTAACCACAGCTCAAGAGGGAGCAATATAATATCCAGCCCAACTCCCCCAACAAATGAACAATTACCTCTCCTTTTCCTTCCCGCCTTTCTCTCTCTCTCTTCCACAAAATTTTCTCTAAGCTCTTTTTTATCTTAATGTTTTAACACTGCTGTTTCACCTTGCCCATGTACATTTCCTCTCTTTCTCTCTATCATTCAATCTCTGTTTTTCTACACTCCCTTTGCCCTTTCATTAGTTGTATCCCTCCATCTCCGTTCAGTTTTAGTGTCACCATAGAGCTCCACTATACAGCACTAAGCTGATACATTAACTCAGGCAACTCGGATCAGCACTTTTCTTGTCTTTTTTCTCTTTTTGTGTGTGTGTGTGTCTCTTCACAGATTGTAATATAAAAGAGTGGAGCTTGAGTCTTTGCCAGTTTGTGTGTGTGTGTGTGTGTGTGTGTGAGTGTGTGTGTGACTGTGGATGTGGGTTCTCAAGTGCAGTGATATCTTTTGTAAGAAAAGGTAATACACTGTAATCTCCCCCAAGGCCTATTTACCGAGGAAAGGTGAGAGAAGAGGGAACAAAGAGTGAGATATGAGAGATTGCCATCATAATAACATTTAAAGCCTATGCACACACACACACACACACACACCCTGTGGACTTTACCGCAGTATTTGTCAATGTTTAAGCACTGCAATACGTGTAGGGAAACACAGTGATGCACAACAATACTCTTACGGCATTGTGTTTGAATAATGGACAAGCCGTTGCATAAATCCAAATCCATGAATGAACAGTTAAGTGCTTTAGTGCCTTCCGTGTAGCAATGCAGCACAGACGCAGCGATCTGTGGTCAGTGACTGCAGTCTCCCATTTCAATGTGTAGTTTCATGAGTAGTTACACGTACCAACGGTGTTACAAGATAAGCTTTGTGACCACTTAAAACATTGCATAAATAAAAGGCTTCTGATCAACACCAGACCTGGACAGACTTGTACATGCTTTCGTAACCTGTAAAATAGAACACTGTAATGCTCCTTTCTCTGTGTGGTGTTTGCATTTCATTCAGAATGCTGCAGCCAGAGTTTGGACTAAGAAAACTTTGACAACCTCAAATCATTGCATGGGCTTCAGGTATGCACTAACATTGACTGGTTCTCTTGCTTGTGACTCTCCTTGCTCCACAATATGTGTTTGATCTGCTTAAAAGCTATAACCCAGACCTCTCAGGTCATCTAGCCCTGGTATTTTTGCTGTTCTGAGGCTCAGTTAAAAATCCAGTAAAGCTGTTTTTATGCGCCCTAGCTGCTGGAATAGCCTTCCTAAGCACTTGAGATGTGTTCTCACTCTCACTTCTTTTAAAAGACGCTTCAAAACATTTATTTTTATGCTGCCTTTCAATGACTCATATTGTATCTGTGTCATTGAATAGTCTGTGTTTGCACTTTCCTGTGTGCTTGTTGTGACGGACTGGTTGTGAATAGCTCTTTCTTTCTTTTTAATTTTCATGTAAAGCACATTGAGTGTTCTCCTGTGAAAAAAACGTGCTATATAAATAAGATTTTAAGTTTGTATTCTTAGTTTACTTGCTGCGTCATCTCTCTGGCGTTCCATTGTGCCATTAAATAGAAGTATTAAATATCTCCTGCAGTAACAAATACTGCTGGAAACAATCTGTTCTGTTTCCCCCAGCCATAGTCAATAATCTTGCTCGATGAGTTGTAAGTTGCACAGGTGATACATGGCATGACATGTGGTGCAGAAATTCCCTGTCAGCACACATGAGTGATGGGGAATCCCTTGAGTGTAGATCACACGTAAACACGGCGGGGAATCCCCCAATGTCTTGATTTTTGTGTTACTTTATGATTGAACACTGTCAGGTATTTCTTTTCAAGTTTGGACTTTGTTTCAGTCTTAGTGTGACTGCCCAATCCTTTCTTTTAAGCACAGACATATAACATTGTCTCACCTTGATGATTAACACAGTGAAGCACTTATCAGAAGAGCCAGGTGGTTTGGCAGGATGCAAGAGCTGTCCTTCCTTCGACCGCTTCACCTTCCCATTATCTTCAAGTGGTTTCATTTCACCACTTTTATGGTTTAAGTCATTTTGCTAATAATCAATCTCTACAAAGTGGGACAAGAGTTTCTGTATGAGGACTATCATTGAAAAAAGTTCTGCTTCCTGTATCTACAGTAGCCGCTTCCTATCTTTAGTTTAAAAATGTTCCCTTTTAATTTTAATTAATCATGCAGCCCTACAATATAGTGCATAAATGTCACAATACAAATCTGACACTTGCATAAAATGGCGGAACATAAATATTGTGCACTAGGTACTAATGTAAGTAATTTGTGCCACCCTAAGAAATCTAACAGGAGAATGAAGGAGATGTCAATCAAGCTCAGTCTGTACTCTGTACACACTCACACAATCTTGAGAAGTGATCTAATGCTGCCTTCCAGACAAAGGTCGGAATTTCCCAGATGAAATTTCCTAGGTGCGCGACGTCAAACGTAAACAAAAAACATGGATGACCGTGACAAACTGATGTTTCTTTGGCAAGTGTACACACAATTTCAAACTCTCAGCGGTGCAGCCTCCTTGCATATATATACGAAACAGAGGAGGAAAAAACGACGCATGAACAAACGCCATTATAGGCCCGCATTTTATTTTACGATACTTTTTTACAGGGAAACATATCTTAATATTCCATTCCCTTGCCTAATACAAAACTGTAACATTAGTCTACAAATACATCCTACCCCCTCCCCTATTGAAACGTAGCCTAATGTTCTCTTCCATGGGTGCTGCCATTGTTGTGTAATTTCAGACAACTGCTTCTTCATGAAGTCAGGGTACACGAATTTGGTCCGAGTTCACAAGTAGGAACTCGGACATTGAGTGGCGTACTTTTTTTAGTAGGAGGTCGGACATTTTCGAATTCTGAGTAGTCTTGAATGCAGCGTAATCAGCCAATTTCTAATCACCTCTCCTTAGTGCAGTGGCTTTGGGTTGCTTTCCATTTTTTTTTTGTGGATAGTTTTCGGTGTTTTCTGTGTCATGGTTTTGAGTTCTGTGTACTGTGGAGTGAGGGTTATTTTTTGAGGTTGTCTGTTCTATGGGTTTTGGGTTCAGGTTTGTTAGTGCCCCTTTTATTTTGAGATTGGTCTGTTCTCTCATGTGTTTGTTAGTTTTGCTTCCCATCTGTGATTGCCTTGATTGCCTTGAGTATTTTCACCTGTGTCATTTAGTTCACCTGTGTCTCGTTGGCTCCCCTCCCTTGAGTGTATTTAATCTCCCTGTCTCTGTCTCAGTTTGTCATTATTATCCCTGGTGTGTTGGTTCTGTCTGCCTGTTGGGTTTTCTGGCTTATACCTGCTACCTTGTTTTATCTGCTTGCTTGCTGGTTAAATAAATCTTCCACTCTTCATCATCTGAGCAGTCTGCATTTGGGTTCTCTTTTCCCTGTTGCCAACACACAATCGGTGACACTTAGTCCTTAATTATGGGCTTTTTTTATTGACAATGTTTTAGTTTTCCATAAATTATCACAATCGACTTTCTTTTCAAGATGAATAGAATAAATCCAAAAATAAACGGAAGCAAAGACCATCCAACACCCACAGCCGAGCTCACAACTTTGAAATGTGGTTTATGTAGGGTAAATGCAAAGTAAAAGTATGAAACAAGGTGAATTTTACTGACCGAGCCAGTAACCATCAAGTAATTAGAGCATGAAATTGAAACAGAGGGAGATGCACATTAGATGAGACACAGGTGTCTGATGTAATCCAATTAACAAAGTGATGAACTCACCAGAGCTGGTAAATGAAACACATGCAATCTATGTCTCACTCTCTGCTTGTCTCTTGAGCTGTTTCTCTCTCTCTCCCTCTCACAGACACTAAAACGTTGATTTAAACGCACATGTACATGATTACTGAAATGAATGAATGCATGCAAGCACAAAGTGCATACAGACGCCAAAAGACACAACATCTGTTTAATTCTCTCAGAAAGTTTTTATCCGGAAAAGAAATACTGAGCAGTGAGTGAGTTGCGCGAGGAATAAGTCTCGTACAAATTAACTTACCCTTTTCTATTTCACACAAGCTTTGCCCTTTAACAGGCTCTATGGATTTGAGCTCTCCTTTCTGTGGAGCTCTGTGCTGCAATTTAATGTACATGTACCTGCTTAACCAACCAGGACAAGTCTTTTGCCAGTGGTTTATGTACCGTGACCCCCGCTGTGCACCAATTTTAATTTAGCAACTGAAAGAGCAACATGACGGAGCAGCCCAGTCTCCCTAGGAATTATGCCATATTGGACAATACTGCAGTACAGGATTTATGTCCAAATCCAACAATGAATGCCAATTACAGGGGTCCTTTGGTTCTTAGTATCTGAGACTTGATTTCTGACCCGGTCGGGCTGGGTCAAATTATATTCAGTCTAATGAGGTCCTAGGGGCTAGAGCTTGCTGCAGGTTTCAGGCATGTGTGTCAATTTGTTTCATACTCAAGTGGATCCAGTCATAAAATCTGGATCATAATAGACAGAAGAAAAAGATGTTTTTTTAAAGGTGAGCTCTGTGAAGTGCAGTGAAACACGTCATGAAACACAACATGTCTTTCTGGTCTTTTTGATCACAGTTGCTCGATAATTGTGTGGACAGCTACATTTTTGTTTGGGTCTAATTGGCCTTGAGTCTTTTTGGATCTTTTTGTTTTCAGATGTATTCATGCACGTCAGGTTTTGGTAGATATTCTACGGTTCAGTTTTGGATAGGGTTCAACATTTTGGACCAGTGACAACCTCTAGTGCCAATGCAGGAAGCAGTGTGCTGTTCATGTAGCAGGGCAAAAATGTGGGGTGTACAGGCCGTGCTGGTGAATGGCTGTGGAGATCGGAGATTACTAAAATGTTGAGGAAATAAATAATCATATTTTGCTCCAATCAAAGAAATAGGTTTAGAACAAAACCTGGAAAGTTGTCTGTAAACTGTCATAAACAGAATTAAGAAAAAATAAATAGGACACAGAATTTAATAACACAGAACTTGATGAGCTCAACTTGACCCTTTTCATGCTGCAGAAGCCCCACCCTGCCAGGTACGTCCAACCTCATCCATGAACTGGTGTTGCCTTGGGCCTGGGTTTTTCTACAGTTAAAAAAAGAAAAAAAATGTAAAGAACCTTTTAGTAATTTGAATCACCAAAAAAGACCATACAACTTTGCTTATGTTGATTTTCTGTCTTGTTCCACAATACTGACATGTGTAAAAACAGGTGAACAATTATTTTGGATGTAAGATTGGATGTAACACTAAATTAATGTGTTTTGGCATTTTAGCTGTGTTCTCAAGAAAACATCCCCTTAGGAGATGTAATGTAGTCATGCTATGGCAGTTCAAAGTGCCTTTAACATCCTCTTTCATTACACTACATACTCTATATGCTTTCTTCTCCAAGGTAACCAGTATTCATGTATCCTTCGTTCCTCCAGATGCTGCCTGGTTGCCATCTGCCATCTTTATTCTTGCCTGGTGTTATTTTATTGCTGCTTTTTCCCACACACATAACGCCTCCATACTGTTTCCATAGCAATGCTATTACGGAGATGACGGTTTTCTCTTGTTGTTACCACTCTTCACTATCAAGTGTCCATATCTGGAGACTCTCTAGCAGCCACGAACACTGCTCTCTGCAACAAATAGCTAATTGTGGTGCAAGTAGTGTAGGAGTATGTGCTTATTACATGGTACAAGTTTGAGAACAACCTTATTATGTCATACATTTAGCTACAATGGACAAAAGTTTACAAAAAAGTTGTGCTTTACAATTTTGCTCTCAGAAATTCTCCAGTAAATGCACTGTGTAAACTTTCAGGCACTTTCATTTTAGGATGTAGCATTATGAATCACATCCCTTCAAGGGGTTAAGATATAAGGGAACTAAGACTGGTGACTTTTCTCTTACCTGCAGTGTAAGCAGTTTTCTATGCTGAGATTTACTTACAGATTCATAGTGCAAACACAGATGGACAGAAAAACAAAGATTAGATTTCCTCTTTTAAATTGCTCCCTTGCAAGACATTCATACAGCAGTAACCCTGGATGGATACTGCAATGACCTGAGCTGCAGTGGGAGGAAGTGTTATCCTATACACAGACACAGACACACATAGGACGAGAGATTCAACTCTCAGTGGAAACACAGCACTGCTGAAGCTCTCTGGGAGAGTGTGAGAGCACAGTGCCTTGCTTGCAGGCACTTTATAATGAGGTCCTTTGTTGTTTATTGTAGTGTAAAACATTTCAGTCCAGACATATGGTGCTAACAGCTCATATGGCTCTATGCTCAGATATTACCATGGTGACCAACCTGGGGATTTTTAAGAAACGTAATGGTATGCAAGAGTAAGATTTAAAGGTCATATCACACAGATTGCAGTAGTGTTTGTTTTTATTTAAAGATTTTATTATAGGGCATTAATTCCTTTATTTAATAGGGACAGCTGAAGAGAGACCAGAAATGTGGGAGAGAGAGAGGATAACATGCAGCAAAGGGCTGCAGGTCGGACTCGAACCCAGGCCACTGTGGTAAGGACCTTGTACATGGGGCGCGAGCATTGAAATAAAATCAATATTATGTGTCCACCCCATTTTACAAAAGATAAGCAGTTATTTCGAGTGTTCAGTTCCAGTGGACACATCCTCTCACCTCACCCTTCCAAACTTAACCCAGGAAAGGTGAACATGCTCACATTTCTGCATCATAACCTGGACTGAAAGTGAGCAAATGTGTAGAAAGTGAGCGTGTCTCCAAAACCCTGTCTCCAAATCTTCTATATGTTATTTAAAAATAAAATCCATTTAATAAAATGTATTTTTTTTACCTAGAGATTGTACAATAACCCATTTTAGAGGTATGCAGTACTGTGAAACCGTGGTAGTTTTGCCTTCGATTATCATACCGTCAAAATCCCATACTGGCCCATGCCTAATTGATTCTTATTTTTATTGGTTTTGCCATTATTTTTTATCTGTTGTGATAAAGTTATTGACACCAAAGTCATTGGTTAGAACATGCAGGTTGTAAACAACCCAGATTATCGAAACCACTTTCTGTAATGTCAGGAATGATCCCTTGTTGCCAGTGAGTAAGAACACTGTAGGTCAAATCGCTGTTGGCAGCGCAAGCTGATGTGTGTCCTTGTACACAGTGAATATAAGACAAAGATAGACTATTGTCATTTACAGTAGAATGTCGTAGACATCAATAAATGGCACAACATAAGAGACACTACCTTGTCCTTGATAATAGTGATAGTGATGATAATTTAAGTGCTGAACCAAGGCGGGTCTGCCTAATCTGAAAATTTGAATAGTTATGCAATGATAAGTAATCATCTTTAAAGACATAACATATGATATCTAGGTATCCAAGTTACAACATGTAGTGCCATTTTAACCATAACAGATTTGGTATGTGATCTTTTGACTACAAATCTACTGTAAGACTGTCCTCAGTGGAGGGAGGGGAGATGACTGGTTGTGATAGATTTAAGGTTGTGACACTTTGACCCTTCTTATCTTCACCAGCTCTCTCAAGTCTAAATAACTTGCTGTAACCGAATGCTCCCCTGAGAACAAAGACAGCCACTAAATGGATACACTCGGGATTACAACCCAGTGGTGACCCGCCTGTGTGTGTGTGTGTGTGTGTGTGTGTGTGGGTACAGAGAATAAAGAGGGGCACTTATGCTATTCAGTTTTCTGTTGATTTGCTCACATGTGTGGTGGTATTTTGTCAAAGTGTAGTTTAATATTAAATTCCCACTAACCAAATATCACGTCATCATCCTGCTCCTTATCATTAGATACTTTACAGAGTGTCTGATGAAATAAAGGATGTATATCTGGGTTTCTATCTGTGTAAAGTACCATATATTTACATTTCAATGTATTACCGGAGAGAGGGTTGAATATGTCTACAAATTATGAGAAATTGTCTGTTGTTTGGGCATAATTATGCATTTGGCACAATTTCAGAAGGCTAAGTTGTACCAGAGAACTACAAAGAAATCTTAATTATAAGCTCAACTAAAGGTGAACTCTTCATTTAGGTGAGTGTTAAGTAGAGTTATGTACTGTAGTAATTAATCAGCGCTCTGTTACATAAGCCCCTCTTGGTCTGGTCGAGATGTGGTTTTATTTTCAGGGGTAATTTTGATGATACGGTGAGTGGAGGTGGCAGCTGCAGAGGGTCTGGCATCTTTCCACTGTGACACACCTCAGTGCTCAGCCACTGGATAATGGAAACTACTGTATGGCTTTTATACAAACCTGAGATGGGGATGTTTTGTGGAGAATGGTTCTTCTGCTCGTTTGCCACTACACTGTTGAGTAAATTAACTGACTTTTGTTTGTATTGGCTTTTATTTTTCTTATGTTGATCAAAAACCCTTTATGAACTAGGGTTGGATCATTGACCACAGAGCCTACTACCATCATAACATCTCCCCCCTCTGCTCTGAGTGTGAGTGTAGCTCAGCCCAGCCCCGCCCTCGGTCCAACAGACACACAGCCAGACAGAGAGCAGAGGTGAGATGGCGACAGCGATGTCGCTACATTTTTATAAAGTCCCGACCTCACAGCCTGCACACTCTTATTGGCTGGGGGCTACACACCACTGCCCAAAAGGTTGATGCCCAGAAATGTCCCCACATCAAACTAATAAGGAATTAAGAAAATACAAGCAGAGGGCAGGCTCTCTGCCGATAAATACACCGCCACACACTTCTAGTGGGTCTAGTGATGATTCAGAGGGATTCTTTCTGTGTGAGTCTATACATTGTTTTCTTTAGGAAAATCCTTCTCATTCTGCCTTTTAAGAAATACAGGAATTATCCTTGAACAAAAATAAAGTCCAACTGGCATTGACTTTGGGCTTTTCAAGCCACTCGTGAGGATATTCACGATTATCCCGATAGTGAAAATTCACCATAAACAACTTATCTTGAGTTTTTTTTTATCCCGATAAAATCCTATATTGTCCCAGTCTTACATGACAACTAGAGTGTTTGATGTATTGTCACAGGAAAGTATTGTAATTGCCTTGTGGTGGCCCATAAAATGAGAAGGTTGCGATGATTAAAGATTTATTAACAAAAACAAAACAATTAAGGTGAATTAAACCCAATTATATAGCTCAGTGAATGGTCATTAAAATCACATTACAGTCCATCTTAGGCTCACATGTGGGAGATGGAAGAGGGGATGAGTGAGTCTCATTTGAGACCCAGCACATGTGTATCTTCATGGTGTGGCCCATGATTTACATGAGGATGACCCCAGGGCCTAGACTCATCACTGTAATACGCTTATGGCTAAAGTATCCTTGACCAATGTTCTACCCCGCTTCAATGTGGAAACCACTTAAATGATACAAATGATACAGAAATAAATCCCCAGGAGTAAGGTATGACATTCAGTTGGTATCATCGAGCGTGTGTACATGCATTTCAAGCTTATTACCCAGGATTCCCTGCTAATATTAAATAACTGCACAGGAACTGAAATCATGCTCCATTCCCAGTGAGCTCTCACAAAGACTCTATGAATCCTCAATAACTGTGATGTAGCACTATGCTGATGCTTGTAGTATAAATATTCACATTTTAATATAGTTCCCATAATGGTGTTTTGAAAATTCTGCAGAATCATTTATGTATAATAGCATTAGTATAATTTATCCCATAATGGATCTTAATTATGATGTGAGTTATGTCCTGTATGTCTGAAAAGCGCTTCCCCTAGTAACCAAATGTTACCTCTATAAAAATGAAAAGGGTGAAATGTTATTTACTGATACTTGTGATGCTATGCCAAATATATAACAGGATAAAATACATTGTATCGTACATATTATACAAAATATAAAACATATGCAAAATAATAAACACAAAATCTAACATGCAGGCTGCCTGTTGTTTACTTGATTCAGCCTTGAACATAGGATTTGCAGGAAGTGAAGGGGTGTGACAACTTCATGGTCTCAGAATTGATACTAACAGCGAGGTTAATGCAGTGCCAGGGGTGAAATTGAAATGCTGATTTTATGGATTTGAATTGTTATGACTGACTAATGAAGCATTCGTGCTCTCCCTCTTTCGCTGTCATTCTGCCCTTTGACCTGTGGCCTCAGTCATGGCTGGACGAACTGGGGAAGATTTAATGATAGTGTGACTCTGTGTGTGTTATTGTAATTTCCCAGAGCTGTCACTTTGAAATGACAGACTGAATTGCTCTTTAGCGCTTCACAAAGCCTTTTATATTATAATGTTTTCTCCGTTGACACGTCTTAAGCCACTCAAATCACACCGTGAGGGAGTTCTTAAAATGTTATTTAATTCCTTTCAAAAACCATATTCAAGCATAGTTACAAGCATTCATCTGTTGAAGAGAAGTTAAATGCAATCTGACTGATATTTTATATTAACTGTACTCGCATTGTCATTGAGAACCGGTCAGAAATAATTTTAGAGCTAAAGACTGTTGTCATACTCGACAGTGTGTTGTAACTAGTGTTAAGAGAAATCATCATTTATGTGTTTCAAGCTGTCCTTCGGAAAGCAGACTCTTAATCCCCACCAGCTCCAGGGGCCATTGAAACGTTGTTTGTGTCACGCTGTACATCCTCATCCAAGACTCTCCTGCTAAGAAGTACGACAGCATCAGTCGTTTAAGCAAGTTCCCTAGAACAACATACGTTTACGATCAAACGACAAAGCCCTCTAGTGTCCGTAGTAATTATGACAGGAGCAAAGGAGGAAGTCAGGTGGCGTCACTATGGCGCGGCCGTCTGTGCAGGGAGGCGGTCGGATTTGGTGGTTGGGTCACCAAAATGTCGGACTTTAACACAGGAGACTGCTGTTCTTTTCAAACCGTTCTCTAACCTTAACCATGTGTTTATTACTGTAACCGTGACGATGAGCCTAGTTATTTGAGCCTAAACACGATTATTTTCTGTCTTAACCTAACCAAAACCTCAGCCATAGCGTTCTCAGATTATAAAACTGATTTATTTTTCAACAGTGATTTGTAATGGTTTTGGAAGGCATGAGACAAATTATGTCCTGCCGATAGGGGCGTCAGATTGGGAAAAAAACAATGCTTCCAACATAGTTCTAACACCTGGAGAGGCTTATTAAAGCACCTGACTCTCCAAGGGGTGGATTAAAACAAGTTCTTTAATAGTTTAAAAACAAGCTCTAACCCCCATTAAAAGGGCATGTTGTCCAATACTCCCCTCCTTAGTTGCACAATAAGTCTGTCCTTCTCTTTGTTTGCTTACCATGACTTTTTGATAGGAATATGAGGCCACAAACAAGTCAGATTTGCTTTGCAGCAGCATCATATTTCTCGTCATACCGCCCCTACAGCTGCTACAACTGGTTCAGGCCATGACATTAGGAACAGCTCAGTCCTATGGGCAGGAGATGAGGAGCTTACAGTCATAAGGAGAGCTGACATCCCTGATGTTGCTCTGTCAACTTACATCATGGCACTCTGGGCAGAGCCACAGACAAGGGCACAAGTATACAGTATGTCCTGTACTGAGTGTGTGTATGTAGTAACCTACAGTACACAGAGAACACTGGTTTGGTAACAATCAGATAAGTGGGACTTATACATTTCCAACGTATTGATGTTGCCAAACCAAGTGCAATGATGAGATAGTAAAGTCATAATCAATGTGTTTTGGGAAATGGAGGAAAGACCCTTTACCGAGCTGGCAGTTCCACTAACACAAGCACAAGCAGCACTATAACTTGTTGATATTTTTTTGAAATGCAATGTCCAGTACCGTGGGTGCCTGGGTTAAAGAGGATTTAAGAATCAGTACAGTTTTTTTGAGTATCGATATAGTATCACAAAAGATAATATCACAATATTTAAGTATTTCCTTACGCCCGCACTCTGCAGTGTGAACATCATCATGTGTATCATAGAAATTATATTCGTGTCAGCATTAGGTCAGGTAGTACTGACCTGAGAAAGGATAGACAGTTGGGTGGTGATGCACAATTCATCACTGTACAAAATTTTACACACACACACACATGCACACAAGCACAAACACACAAACGTACTCAAATACATACACACATAATATATACACTCACACATAGCGAGCTGCATCTCATGTGGATTTCAATTTGTAGCGTGTGGGTTTTTGCTGACCAAGCTCATGATCCAGCATGAAGTAGAACACACACACACACACACACACACACGCACGCACGCACGCACGCACACACACACACGCACACACACAGGTGTAAAAGTAGGACACAATCAGTGCCTTACACTCAAAGTTATGAGTGTGTCATCACTTGCTGCTAACGGGGCAGCTGCTGGGAAAACAAAAAGAAAAAAGAAGATAATCAGAAAAGTGGAGAAAAGGGCTTAAAATATGTGCAACCTGGCTTATTTTAAACCCACACGATTTTATTTTTCGGCACAACCAGCAGCTAGTGTATGTCACCGTGATGGTTGGTCAGTTGGTCAGTTCTAAAGATTGCACACACATCTACTGTGCCCATCCCGCTATGGGACACAGCTGCACAGGCTCATGAGAGGCCGACTGCTGGAAGTGCAGAAATCCCAGGCTGTAAGGGTGAAGAGGCAATTTAGCGGTTGTGGTCTATCATGAATTATGTGTTGTCTTTTTACCTGTTAATCTATGATTCAGACACATGGTGTCTTGGTGGAGATTTCGGGGAACAGAACAGCAGTAAGTGACCTTTCAAAGCTGATCTACTATAACTTCTTAACCTCCGGTATTATTGGGAAGACTCCAAAACTAATTTAGACCCATTTTAACATATTTCTCAACACGTAGCTCACTCAAGGAGTCAACATGTAGGGCTGGAAATCAGCAACATCCAAAAGAGACAGGAAAGAAGTAGCCAAATTTAATGGTCTTTTTGGCACAATCAAGAGAACAATGTCAATCTGAGAACACATTTTGAAAGAAATTAAACTAAATTTCATGTTTTGTGGTTTATGTATTGTAGTTACAACAAATGTTAACTTGCTTGACATTGTACTTCAGGTGAAGACTACTGCAGTCGGAAAGTTTTTTTTGTTGCAGTAGAGACTAACATAAACAGCACATACTGTACTCGAAGAAGATGCTTTAGCTACTGCAGAATACAAAGACTTACAGTACACAATATTCACCAGTGATTAAAAGACCAGCAGAGCTTTAAGACAGACATTAAGATTCTTCTCAACAAATGCCGTTTATCAGTAGCTCTCTGAGGTCACCTTTGTTTCTCTTCTCTGAGCTTCAGAGTAGCTGTAAAACTTCTAATAAAACATAAGTGTTTGTATTGATTGCTTCTGAATTACAATCTCCTTGTAATGTGTGGTGTTTCAGTTAATAAAACCTGCCACAGTATGTGTCCATGTTCACCCTTGTAAGTGCATTTTTCCAGTGTTATACTAGGAATATTGATTTTAGGCTCTTACACACTACATCTGTCAAATGTATTTCGGTCATAATTGATTGTGTGCATATGTGACATACTGTGCATATAAAGCAAATATGTACAAACGTAAAAGAAAGATGGACAGAATAACTAGAGTATTGAAATATAGGAGCAAATCTGTCAAATGTTGCCAAACCTGAACATACTAAAACTATAACAATGCTAACATGGTGATGTTTATAACGTTCACTGTGGTCAACATCTTTGTTTAGTGTGTTAGCATGCTAATATTTACTACTAGATACCAAACAAAGGACACCTTATGCTGATGGGAATGTCATTAGTTTTGCAGGTTGTTGGTCGTAAACCAAAATAATTTTAACCTGATGATGGCGCTAGATGGAAGGTTAATGGCTCACAAAAGTGATTACAGCTCATCCTGAGGGGAACATGAATGTCTGAACCAAATTTCACAGTAATCCATCGAATAGTTGTTGAGACATTTCCCTTAAAACCACAAATGTCACCTTCATGTTGGCGCTGCAGGAAAAGTCATGGGATTACAAAAGTCATTAGGATTCATCTTCTTCTATTGCCATAGAGCCATGTCATTAGCGTGGCTAAATAATGAGATTGAAACGTTTTTTTGGTTTTCAAACTGTAGATAATAAACACGCACACATACACGCACTACTGAAAGAAATGTGACACATTTTTGTTTACAGTAACAAAAATTGAATCCAACAGCTTTGGTGCTTTGACCATGATGGATGGAGACTGATGAGTTGCACACATTTCAGGACAGTAACACACCTTGCAACCACAGGCCTTTTTCACTCAGCACTTCTCCTCCTCATTAGAGGAAAGAGGATTCAAGCCAGCTCCAATTCCATATGTGGAATGGGGAATCTGCAGTTCCCCCGAGTAGTGTGACTTGATCGATCTGGAATGCTGAAGAATGGCTTTTCCATTAGGCATGAGATTGATCTGAGGCTGTGTACATCTTCTCAGTAAGCTGGGAAAGATGGGACAGGAGGGTTGGAGATAATATGAAGAGTTCATTTTTAAAGGACTGAAATTGGGAAAATAAAAAAAACGTGCTGTCCGACCCCCTCTTCTGTGCAAACATGATACACAATACACACACAAAGAATACGCAATACATATTACACTACGTACTACGGAAGCTTATTGCTGCCACGCTGGAAAAAGAAAAACTGATCAGTTTCACTGATCAGTGAAAAGTTTCTTGTTATAACATGATAAATTTGTATGTTGTAATAACGTGAAAATATCATGTTATTACATGAAAAACATCTTGTTATAACAAGAAACCTTTCACGTTATAACGTGACACTGATCAGTTTTTCTTTTTCCAGCGTGGCAGCAATAAGCTTCCGTAACATACAATCAGATATACATTCTTGTTAATAGGGGAGAGGTTTTATTTCAATGTTTACAAATGTAGTCTGAGAAAAGATGGAGTGGTGTGCAGATGAGCAGGTTAAAAGGCTGATTGCAGGATTGCACAGTGATCTTCTGTGCTGTTCAATGACATACAGCAGATTAAAACAATGGACTAGATCCAAATCAGTCACATTAGCATATAACCAATTACCTCAACAGGCAGCTCTGGCTCTGGTTTCCTGGGTCCCGAACCTCAATAGCCTATTTGTCAGTCAGTAGCACGAGAATCAAACTGCAAGTACAGAGGACATAGAAAGCTTGGTCAAATTTGTATTCTTTGCGTAATAATTCGTCAGATGTTACCTGATTTTAAATCCAATTTTTGCCTACTTTAGAATGTATCATATTTAGGCAAAGTTCTTGTATGGCTGCTTGTGTTTAGAAAACATTTGACATTTGAGACTTCTAAATGGAGGTTTCTTTTGTTAAATAAAAAGATTACGTGTCTACAACCACGCTAGCAGCTTTGTATGGCTGTACTTTGGTACGGCAGTACCTTGAGGCTAATGCTAATGTCAGTATGCTAACATGCTCAATGACAATGACAATGATAACATGTTAAGGTGTAGCAGGTATAATGTTTACCATCTTAGTCTAGCGTGTTAGCATGCTAACATTTGCACTAAACTCAAAGTACACCTGATGCTGATGGGAATGTCATTAGTTTTGCATGTATTGTGTCCTAGACCAAAGTATTGGGCAAATTAAAACTTTGACCTGATGGTGGCGCTAGATGTAAAGCTAAGGGATCATCAAAGTTATTCATGGCAATCTATCCAATAGTTGATGAGATATTTCACTCCAAACCATGAATGTCCACCTCAGAAAGAGATGGCAGTGCTCAAGGAAAACTCACAAGATCACCAAAGTCATTAGAGTTCATCCTCTGAGCACCATAGATATCTGTACTATATTTCATGGCAGTCCATACAATAGCTGTTGAGATATTTCAGTGTGGACCAAACTGGAGGACCAACCAAGTGTGTCTAAAAAGGTTTTTGTATAAAACATGTTTATATTCCTCAAAGTAAGGTATCATGAAAAGTATTGTTTACCAGACTGTAGGTATCGTATTGGCACTTTCAAACAATACTCAGACCTAATGCAGGGCACCGACGTTACAACTGTCCTGTGTGCCCAGAATATTAACCAAACGAAGACCTGGTTGTCTGAAGTGCTGAAGAGTTAATTCCTTGTCCTTGGCTCTGTGCCTCCCTCCTCCATTTTAGATGCTGATGCTGAAAGAAGAACCAAACTGATACCACGTGTGTTTGGCATGACTTTTCTATGACATTTACAACCACGTTCTCTTGCTTGTAGCTTGGTGTTGGTACAGCCTTTTCGTGTGTCAACATTAGAGATTTATCAGTTGTTACAGCAAAAGTATCTGCTGACGATGCTGAGAGCCACACAACCGAATCAAGTCCAGTTGATGATATGAGCCAAACACTTGCATATATAAGCACATTTAGACCACATGTGCTCATCCACTGCGCACACACAC
Organism: Coreoperca whiteheadi; assembly: GCA_011952105.1. NCBI lineage: Eukaryota > Metazoa > Chordata > Actinopteri > Centrarchiformes > Sinipercidae > Coreoperca > Coreoperca whiteheadi. Next base: position 20,369,934 of record CM022478.1, on the reverse strand, counting down.
AGAAAGAGAGACCCTGCAGCAAAATGCTCCATTTACCTCCGGTTAACATCCTTTATAGAATTACTGGAAAGCACACGACATAAACACATTACTCTGTAAACACACACACACACGCGCGCGCGCGCGCACACACATATTTATTTGACCATCCCCATGGGGGACAGTCATTGACATAATGCCTTCCCTAGCCCCTTACCCTCACCTTAACCATCACAATTTAATGTCTAATCTTAACCCTGGAAAGTGACATATTGTTAATTTGTTAAAATGTGCTAAATATTGAAGAAATTATTTTGTTAATGTTTCAATAAGTATTTTGTTTTCATTCTAAAGTGTTAGTTAATGTCTGTACTGTCACTTTAAGAGATCGTGTATTTTGGATTATTATCAATTGGATTATTATTGTCAACAAACGGGACTTGATAGTTGCGGGAAGTTGCGGTGCGCGCACCATGCCGAGTGGAGGAGGATCATTGTCCTGCAACGGCAGCCGGAGTTGGCGGTGTTCCGACTCCAAGACAGTCGAAGGTAACTGTTTCCCCCCTTACAAGAAATGAACTTAGAACATAAATGACATTTTGCTTTCCTATCTTTGGCTTTACTGAAATGTAGCCAAGCCTTTGACCGCTTTGCACATTCAGCCATCTTAGTTAGCAACCAAATGAGAAAGAAAGAGTGAGGCAATTCAATTCTTCTTTGTTTAGTTTAACGGCAGTTGACAGTCAATTCAATTGAGTTCAAAAACTTTATTAGAGAATTGACAATAGAACCGAGTTTCAATTCCCATCCCTACACACAAAAACACACAGTCATTCAAATGCAGGAAGACACTTCTGTACTCAAACACAATCATTTCTTTTCTTCTCAGCTCCGTTACACCCAAGCGGCTGTTTTTAGTCAATTTCTTTCTCCTGATTCCAATCTCTGCACACCTCCCCCATCTCGTCCATCCATGTTTCTGACTTGCACATACTGTAGCTTTTCCATAACTTTTGTATGTATGTGTGCACATACAGAAAAATGCACTAAATAAGATGGCACTTGAACAAGACTAATTCAATTCACCAATTACAGTATATACAGTATGTGGTCTTTCAATATATAGTGCATTTTAAAGCAAAGAAAATAGCCAAAAGGTGGCACAGTTATAGCAGCAGGATACATCTTGCTACAACAGCTGAAGGACACAGAGCAAACAGATATTTGTTACTTGTGTAGCTGAACTACTGGTCAAGAAAATAGAGAGAAAAAGAGAAAATAGCGTGTAAAGTACAGAGGGAATAAAAAGTAATGGAAAGTATTAGGGAGCAAGAGAGTAAAGAGCCTGCAAAGATGGGTGACAGGTGAGAAAACAGAGTGAGAGGGTGAGTGAGACAGGTAGTTGGAGTTAAAGAGAGAGAGAGACAAAAAGAGAGTGTGAGTGAGAGAGTGGGAATGAGAGAGAGAGAGAGAGAGAGAGAGAGATAAAGCTGTGTGTTGTACCACATGCCTCTCAGTTCCCTGAAGGTACGCTAATGGCGAAGTAGCTTCCCTGCTGAGAAAAACAAAAACAACAGAAAGAAGGAAAAAAGAGTGGAGCATCCAAATATTGGATAGAAAACAAATATCAGAGAGCAAGGGAGATGTAGCAGGGGAGAGGAGAGAAAGAGGGGGAAACTGGGGCACAAGCACATTAGTGACACACATTAACATCAGCAGGCAGGAGCAAGGGAGCGCTGAAGAAGAGGGAGGAGAAGAAGAGGGAGGAGAGGGGGAGAAGAAGTGACAAGACGGGAAAAAGTGCTGATGGCAGACATCTGATGGTGCACGCTGCCAGGACCTGAGAGTGACTCCCGCCCTTGTTTCTTCTTTCTCTCTGCCATGTCTCCTTATCCCTTCTCTGACCCTGTCCCCTCCTCCTTCACTCTCCTCTCCCCTCTCTCTCTCTCGCTCACACTATTGCTCTCTCTCTCTCTCTCTCTCTCTCTCTCTCTCTCTCTCTCTCTCTTCCCACAGTCAGACCAGGGAGAGCGGAGCGCTTGGGTCGCATCTCCGTCTCTCTCTCTTTCGTTCTCTGCTATCTCTCTGCACTCTCCCCAGCTCCTCTGATTGTCATTCTGCAGCTGAAACCCTGTGAGAAAATTCCCCGAGCTCTGCAACAGAGACCGGACACAGGAGAAGGGAAGACTGGTCGGGGAAAAAATTGGGGATCCCTCAAAGAACTGAGGAGTCTTTTGTTCTTTTCATGCTTTTGATGGTTGACCTGTTTCTGCTGCCTCTCTTCTACAAGGAAAGACATCAAATGGACGACTTGTGAGAGTAAAAAAACAGAGGAAAAGCTTTTACGGCTTTATTTTGCTTCACAAACAAAGTGATGCAAATGGGGAGCCAGCATTTGGAAATGAGCAACTGAAGACATTTCAGGAAAGAAAAGAGAACTGCAAAAGAAAGAGGAGAACCTGAACACAGACTTTGAATAAAAGAGGACGGGAAGCTGAATCAAGAGATTTTCAAAAAAGAGACTTCAGGCTTCCACTGCCAGTCTCTGTTTCCACTCCATCTGTCCCATCTGTACTTTTGCCTCTTCGTCTCGGGCTCTGCTCCCTCGACCAAAGCTCAGCCATGCAGGTGTCCATCGCCTGCACGGACCACAACCTGAAGAGGGGGAATGGGGACCACAGCAAGCAGAACGCCACCAGCCCCAACGTGGTGAACCAAGCCCGGGCCAAGTTCCGCACCGTGGCCATCATCGCTCGCAGCTTCGGCTCCTTCACTCCACGCCACATTTCACTCAAGGAGTCAACGGGAAAACACACTGGCATGAAGTACAGGTGTGTGTGTCAGAGTTAGGAGTGTGTGTGTGTGTATAATGCGCATGGTTTATTTTTTTCAACATGTTTGTATGTGCTGTCATGCTACTCATGTTACTGTCTAGATTTATTTTCTCATCCACGCCATCTCAGCTGTTACATTCATTATTCATTAATTATGCTGCTCAATTTGTCATTAGAATTGAGTTGTCCACCCATTTGTGATTTTGAATGAAATTCCTTTCCTTTGTTGTGCAATTCTTTTACACCTGTCAGAGTTCAAAGTTTAAAAGATAGTAAGAACAGATGGTAAAAAAAATCTAAAAGAAGTAGGCCTACACACTACCTAGAAAGACCCTTATATTGATGGATTGGCAATTGTTCATTAGTGTTAATAGACTTTGAGCAGAATGAAAAATCTCTCATTAAAATGTTTGTTTCAAGCATGTGAAGCATTTTGTCTAGTGTAACGTAAGTCAATTCCATTAAACATTTATTTGATTATTTTTAAATCTGATTTTGGACACATTTGCCATTTCGATAACATTAATATCTTAACATTGATTTCAACCATATTGCCCCTACTTATGTCGAGCCCAGAGGAATTTGTTATGTAGTGCTTTAAAGAGTATTTTTATGTAAATGAGAAAACAGCCTCACTGAAAGCCACAAAATTCCCACCTTTCTGCCTTAAAACCCCCTCTCACATGCCTTTTGTTGCCGTCATATTGTGGCATTTCATAAAGCCATTCTTGCCAGCACCATCTGAAGCACCTTCTGCCAAGCCTGCAGTATGTTTTTAGTGAGCTTGCGTTACACATTTCAGTCTCCATACTTATCAGTAAGTCATATGGATCCTGCTCATTCACACTGGATGTCACAAGCAAACCTGACAGGATTTATGAGTAAATGCTGTCTGCTACCTGGTGAGAGTTTACTGACAGTTCCTTTAGTTTCTTTGTTCTGTCTGTCACTATGTCTCCTTTCTCCCCACTGTTCATTTACACTTTGTTTCTCACATACACTGTCTCACACAAATCTGAAACCTCTCTCCCTTGTTTTCTGTCCTGCTCAGAAATATTCAAATGTTCAAATCCTAATGCTTTCAAATGCCATGAATGGAAAAGGACTCTTCTGCTTCTGCTTCTCTCCCACACACCTTTTTGACTCTCTCTCTTCTCTCTGCCTCTCTCTCTGTGGTTTGGTGAGACAGCTCTGCAGTGTGGGCAGAGTGTCTGAGTCGGATTTGACCTCAGCAGTGCAGCTGCTAAGCTGACTTGTGTGTTTGACTCTCGTGGCCTCAGGCTGTGAATCTTACGTAAAATATGGTGCCATTACTTTCTTTCCAAGCTATGCAGATCACTGTGAAACCAGACTGGGGTGTGTTTTCGTCAGAGTGTGTATGAAGACATGTTTTGTGTGTGCATAGAGAAGAGACAGTGACAGACTGCAGGCTGAAGGTAGTGCTATCTATTCAGCACTCCTCTATTTGATGGTGTTAATATTCCATTGAATAAAGACACTATAAAACTCTGTCAAGGTGTCAAGGTGGGGAAATTAGATTCATCAGACACTATCAGACCTCAATCTGTAATAGTAATACTGCTGGAGGTTACATTTTAGGCTCATTTTAGGACTTACATGTGTAGTAGCTGTTGCCAAATGAAAGTTCTGCAGATAGAATGAGGGTGCTTATTGTGCTCTGCATATGGTAAATTAGATTAATGATGCAACATGTTTTGCAAAACCTGCAGGGAAATACATTTCTCATCCACATTGAACTAAATTTTTTTGCATATTTTGAGGAATGATGTTTGCCTATTTTTGATTTTTAACCTGCATAAAAGGCCAGAGCCTGAAACAATGCTTAGCAGGCTTGGGTGATTTGATGGTATATACCATAAGGTTGTCAAAATGTTGTTCATTTAAAAAAGAAAAAAATGATCCTATTTTGTGTGCCTAGGTCTTTTTTTCTTTTTGCCATGGTATCGAAAGAGGTATTGAGTGTCGTTTTTTAATACCAGTATTGTATTGAAGTTTAAAATTCTGGTATCGTGACGACCTTAATATACTGTGCGACAGTAGAAATGTGTCCAGCGGGAGAGATTTACTGTTTCCTCCAGGGCTGAAGTTGATGCTAACCTCGGTGCTAACCACCTTCACTTTTACCCAGCAGCTGGGAGGCAAGACATGGGAACGTCTTGGGTATTGAGGAGCTGCAGTGTATATTTATTGGTAAACTGTAACCTACGCTGTACATTTACTGCCACTAGACAACTTAACTCCTAACCTTTACCTCTGCTCCGATAGCCAACACACCTGTCTGCTCTGAGCGCCGTCCCTGTCACTCTCTCTCAGGATTGCCAGGTCTGTGTGAGAAAGCCAGCCCAATGGCCAATCAAAACCAGGCCGGTACGAGAACTCAAAATATGACCATGCCAAACAATATTCACTGCTTTTAAAGTTTTTAGATTTTAAAATGTAATATCTACAGAGTAACACTATACAAGTTTAATGTGCCAGAATTAAAAGCAGTTTTTCCTAAACAGTTCTTTCACCTAGGTCCTAAAATGGCTTTGTGTAATTAGATACAGTATATTATTATAAATAAAATATACTGTAGCTTTGTGAACGTGTAGACCAATTCAGTGACGCACAAACTAACCTGTTGCTTTGTCTCTTCCATGGATATGTTTGCTTTCTCTTCCCTTTCCCCTCTTCCTCCCTGCCTGGACCCAATGAATGGGCAGCGGGTGGAGAGCACTTTGGGATTTGGGTATAAATCAATTATTTAATTTAAAATATGGATTTTTATTTATAGATTTTATTCATGTAATGTGCATGCAAAACAGGCCTATTCAATCAGCGGACAAAAGTATACCTGCGGCAACACTTCAAAAGTAGCTCGATTCCACAGGAAAACCTGACAACATTTCTCTCTTGCCCACACACTCACTACGCAACGCCCTGCTCCTTAAAGGAGCCACGGTATTCTTGTAAGGAGGAAAAGTGAAGAAAGACCGAGTGAGTAGGTAAAGATGGGCTGTGAAAACCCCCCCCCCACAACGATGTCATCGTCCATCCCGATGTTTCACGGTGGACATCGTTGTATGCCGATTTGGTAGACATCGCCGAACCCAGAGTGAGTGAGTGACTATATCTTAAACAAGGGTAGATACAATTAAGATCTCAGAAACATAATTTAATGTTTATCTGGATTTCTTCTGCTTTAGTAATTCGTGTTTGTTACAGTATTTGCATCTCACAATGCATGCTGTTCCTCAGCTCATGTTATATGTTTTGTGCTGTAACTGGAAGTATAAGTGCTCTTGACTACGTAATTGTTGAACAGGGCACAGGGCAGGGGGCACAGTGAAAGTAACTGAACATCAACATAATGTAGCATGTAACATGTCTTCTACAATGATTCATACATGTGCCTGAGTGGTATAAAAATGTGGGATCTATTTAATATTGGTGATGTTTGGTGATGTATTACACGTTTTATCTCGAACACTTTGGCTAGGACCATTAAACAGTTGTGGACCGGACTTACATTACATATTGTCCAGCCTCTGAATTAGTCTAGACAATAAGTAATATAAGTGGGCTGTGATGCGGCTTGACCAGTAATGAGAGCTGGCAGGCAGGTGAGCAGCGTACAAGCCATGGCTCGGTGACACCTCACTCTGCGCTGTAGACAACAACCCAGAATAGTGGGGGCAGCGAGTAAACACGACTGGACCAAACGTGAAATTTACAGAGCTACACCTGGCAGGTGACATTGAGTTGAAAGCAAATTGTCCTGCGAGCAACAAATAGATTCAGTTCTGTAGAGCTAGAGGCATCCAAAAAGGTAGTCTTTAAGGGCCATCCTTACACTTCACAGTGTTGTTTTTCTCATAATGGATAACATTAAAACAAGCCTGAAAGGTTTAAATATTCAGATATTCGTGGATTTGTAACTCTATAGCCTGATGACCATGACTGACAGGCATGTCTTTGAGAAATTTCATGACACCTCCTGATGGTGTTTGATTGTTCAGTGTAACAGACATGATGACAATGGTTCCAACACTACTATGATACCAGTGACCAGAGCCACTTCAAACACATCTCAGTCTATTGTGTGAATGTTGTTGAACATAATTGTATTACTGGAATATGTGGAATAAGAGTGTTTTTGCCACTAAGTTTTCCCCTGGTCTCGATGCCAACTCATTGTGTTTGTATCCAGAGAAGGTCTTGGGTCGAGAAGTAACATGCCAGAAGCCTGACAAAGATTTGGCTCATGTCATGTCACAGCTGAGTGTAATGATGTCGCTGAAATGTATGTTTGGGAACTTTGGCCTGCGGGAAGCTATTACAAGCCGCTCGACTACTCAGCCACACAGCAACAAATCATGAGTGGAAATGTTAGTACTTGTACACCCCAGAAATACAAATGCCATCAGTTAGATTTCACCTAATGGAAGAAAAATAAAACAAAATTTGTTATTTTCTTAGTTCTCCAAAAGTGGAGAAGCTCTAAAGGTGAGCAATTAGATCATATATATTGATCATCATTACACAGATGATTTGATGGATAGTAGAGATATATGTCAACAATGCTGTTACATGGCTGTATGTAAGTCTCACATGTGTTCAACAGATGTGAAGGTCTGGCTGTTCAGGCTGTTCACTGTACTTTTAATTCCATTTTATACTGCATGTTTATGATGTGGGAATAAACAGAGCAGTATGCAGACTTACAGTCACTTACAATGATAATATGAAGGTTTTATTAGGTGTGCCAAGATTTTGTGTGTATGTTTGTCAGCACAAATATACACACATGATAACAATAAGCATTCAGTATAGTATAGTTTAGATAATATATGTACAGACTAATGTAGAGGACAGTATATTTAATGCATGAGTTAATCCTACTAGAAGCTGCACACTTTAGTTGTGGTGATTGGTGTCCTTTTGAATGGGTTATTTATAGTGATACTGTTTATTTGGTGTAATACACTGTAGATGAGCGTAGTTTTAAGTTGTTTAAATTGTTTTTTTCTCCATCTTTTCATTCTGTAGACTCTGAGTCCGGAAATAAATTGAGCTAACTGATTGCTTCAATCCCCTCCTTGAAAAATGAATCAAAGGGTGGGAGCAGTATTTTATCTGCTAAATTGAAACCTCACACAAACGCACACTCCGCTATACACAGCTTCCTCTATATGATGCTAAACCATATGCCAGCGCATTCTTCCTGTCAGTTTGTCATTAAAAGTTCAGTAGGCAGAGGATGGTGAAATTTCCTTCCAACAATAGATGAGGATGGGCATGAGTTTCTACACACAGCTCTGTAGGAACAATGGGGGGAAAATATGGAGAGAAAAGAAGAGGTGCCTGGAAATGAAAAGAGACAGACAAAGAAATTATACCTGTGTGTGTGTGTGTGTGTGTGTGCTAATCATTCAGTGCTACATTGTCTTCTGCTGGCAGTGATGCTTTGGGACAGACAGTATGGCATTAGATAGACTGTCTCCGTCCCCTGCTCCATCTCTCTCTCTATCCATCTATTTCGTTTTGTTTCAGGAAGTGAACCCAGGGTTGTACACACCATCTGCTCTGGAAATGCTGTGTAGGTGAAAGCAGGACAAGTGAGAATGTGTTTGCTGCTCAGTGTGTAAATGCGTGTGTGTTTCATTTCATGTGCTTCTTTCAGCAGCTTATGGTCACATAACACACACACATACACACACACACATGCACACACACACAGGTCAGGCTGGTTAACTATTTATTCATATAAACACATGGTAAAGAACAGAGTGTGTCAAACTGTCCCCTGGCTGACAGCAGTGTTAATTTTGGCAGCTATTTTAGATTTAGTCTTAGGCATTAGACACACATTTTTATTAGTTTTAGTTAAATTTTTCTTTCATAGTTTTAGTCGACAACAACTCTAAACATTTTAGTTGATGAAAAGTAATTACATTTTAGTCAACTTTTAGTCAAAGTGTTTTCTCTTTTTAAACTTAACTAAGCTAACACATTAACCAGCCAACAGGTTCATTCATTCAGTTGTTACCATAAACTGGCTTCCAAGCGTATTTGCCACAAGTTGCCACAGCCGACTGCCCAGTAACATTCACTTCACGTTAGCAAATGTATATGCTTAGTTAACATTAAGTCTTACAGTTACAGGCAAAAAGGAAAGACCCTAAAGAAGGGGAAAAAAGATTGGCAACACTAGACTCAGGTTATGGTACTAACCATAACACCTTCAAGTGTCTCCTCAGGTTGGTTCCGTTCTTCCCCCCTAATTTGTAGCAACAGTGCGTCTCTCCGTCACCCATTACTACAGAGCATTGTGTTTTTCTGTATGCCAAATTATTAAAAAAGTGTGTCCATATATCTATTCTTGTATTCCGATGTTGTTGTCATTAACTCGCTGTCGGTTTTGGACAGCATCTGCACACGTCAATCAATGACAGGGATGCCTTGTTTATAGTTTGACGGACAGACTAGACTCACAATTGGGGGAAAATATCATGCATTTTGTGAATGTCCGATTTCCCACCACTAACATTTTAGTCCCATCTCATCTCGTCAACGGAAACAATAAATAAAAATGCAAATGTCATCATAGTTTTTATTATCAAAGATATATTTTTTACCTCATCAGCATATTGTCTTCGTCATGGAAAAAAGGTAATTGACAAACATTTTTTGTCATAGTTTTTGTTAACGTAATTAACACTGGCTGACAGACATAATAATGAATGACTGATAAAACGAAAGAAAACAAATTCCAAGCACTTCTATAACAGTACCACGGAGCTTGTATTTGTCCATAATAATAGGAACAACCTTCAGGCAGGTAAATACTGGCAGAGAGTCTGTGATGATGGTCCTTTAGGTGCTCTCAACTTCAACTCTGTCCTGTTCTGTTGAGGTGTATTTTTACTGCATCAAAATATTTCGAATACCTTTCTTACTGAATTATCGACTAATGAAATATTTAATTACAGAGTTAAAATAATTTAAAGTTCTGAGCACAGCAGGGCAGTGGAGTAGGAGCAGGCTTGGCTCGTGCATGTGTGGAGGGGTGGGATGTACATACATACTGTACATCTGAATACAGTGATAAGAGACTGGGTCATGGTGGATTTACATGCCCACACTTTGCATTTCACTCTGACGGTACAGCAGAAACAAAAGGCTCATCGAGTGCTATAAAAAATGCATCAAGTATCCTACCATCACACTGGTGCGCTGTGCTGAGAGCACATTCAATTGATAGCGATTTCCTTTACTTTAAGATTCGCCAAATTTGCATCAGTCAATCAGTCAGACATACAGGAGAGAGAGGGAGTAGATTTAGATGGCTCTCATGAAAGGGTTCAAACCCCATGCGGTGGTGTGATTACTGTATGCAGTATGCACTTGTATAGACTGAGCCACCAGAGCGCAACTTGCTCCCTGCATCACTGTGTTGCGATAATGAGCTCTGAATCAGTCCAAGTTCCTAGCTTGGCAGCATTTGAAATAACCAAGAGCAGCAGTGATATTTGTGTTGTCTCCTTGTTGGATTTATATTTCTGTGCATGTTTCTTTTTCCAGAGAGAGAGAGGGAGTGAGTAAGAGAGGGATGGCTAGAGTGTATGTGTGTGTGAGAGAGGGAGAGAGAGAGAGAGAGATTTTAAAGGAGGAGAGGATGCGCAGGAGGTAGGTATAATTGATAGAGGAACGCATTAAGAGGCATGAGACTGTGCTTAACTTAATATCAAATCTATTAATAAATCAGTAGTGTGTGTGTCAGTACAACCCCACACAGAAATGTACGAAGCATTTAAATGCTGTATTCAGTTGCAAATGTGCCCTGGTCTCTAACAGGCTTCACTATCAATTAACTGTACTGAGGCTCTGAGAAACATCGGGTCCAATCAGGTGGTAGTACACTCAATAAAACACCAGTGAGACTGCCGTTTTACCTGCGGTGGGTCATGTCGCCTCACTGACTATTTCTTTGTACAATAATTTTGTTGAGATGTGACTTTCAGATCTGAAGCTACAGTCCGGCTCAGTGGGACATAGAGAGCCTAAGTCATGACGTACCGGCTGGGCCGGAACCTTTCCACTAGCTTCTGTATCTCAATGCCATCTCGCATTCAATATTTCTATCATCGGTCTTTCTGAAAAAATTAAACTTGTTCCTGCAGGTTACTATCCATATTCTAAGGCAATTTGGCATCCACAGCTGCACTTGCTATTTGAAATGGAAGCCGTCGTGATTTTAACAAAGTTAAAACGTTTCTCTTGTAAACATACAAAAGTTACTGATTAATACTGCATTGATAACATCCATGTTTACAAGCTTATAGTCTTCTTCTTACCTGCCTTTACTGGTGCATTAGCAAAACTGGGACCCGCCCATAAATAATCTTTTGGGATTATACAAAAAACTACAACTTCTATGAAAATTACATTGTTGTAACTTCATTTAGTCCATATCCATAAAATTAACCAAAACTCTGTTCTAATATCATCTTCCCAACTTTTTAGTTGTAATCTCTGCAGTCTAAAAAACGTCCACTCCGTTCAGTCCTCTGTCCTGCTGTTATCACAGACATATCTGAACTAGCCGTGGCCTCTCGCCCAAGAATTGCCTCTTTTGTCGAGCCGTGACTTTTAGCCCACGATGGTTTAGGGCTTGTGGGAAATAGTGTACAGTAAAAGCCACGAAAAATTGAAAAATTGAATGAACAAAATTGACCGTCCTTATCTAGACACATGGAGTGTACCATAAAAACAAAGTTTTCTTTTTGGGGTTCTGTGCTGTCTGAACATCTTTTGTGCCCAGTCAGGGGTCTGGCTTAGTTATCCTGTATTCTGAACCTTTGTCTCCTGTTTTTGCCAATAGCAAAACCCAATAGAGGGGTGTCCACTGTGAAAAAATATTAACAGTATTTACTCGGAGTGAATTTCAGTTCTGAGTGTGTGCATAGCCCTTTAACAGCAGCTGGCTCCTTGATATCATGTTGCTGAGTACACAGGGAGCAGGATGGTAGTCTCTTTAGTGTTTTACATGACATGCTACCACCTGATTGGGCAGTGAGGCAAATTATCTGTCTCAGACAGAGCCATGAAGGGGTTAACCAATAGCAAAAGCCTGTTGGAATAGAACTGGAATATATTCTATACAGCCACTGTCTCAGACTGAACCCGTGTTGACGGAACATACTCTGATGTGACTACACTCGTGCATGTGAAAACACACGCATGAAAACCTGTAACATGTAAAGGGTCCCCATTTAACCATAGCGGCCTTATCTGCACGTTATTGATGCACACACATGCACACTCATATTTCGCTCTTCTTTTTTAGTTCACTCCTTATATTGGATTATTTTGCTTATCTGAGTGTGGGTGTATGGGTTTGTGTATCACACACACACACACACACACACACACACTGTTTTCCTTTATGACAGCTAACACTACTGATTTGGTTTAGTTTTCCAGTAAAAAGTGAATAGAGAAAAGAGAGGCAGCAGATGTGATAGATGGGATGTGTTTAATGGGTTACAGCAGTCTAGGCCAGAGACTAATTACACACAAACGAGTGAAAACACAGCAAAAGCCAAATACATACACACTGACACACATTCATCACAGGACAATAACATACTCACAAAGAGCTTCTTATTTTCAGTTTTTAGTGAAAGTTGAAGGTAAGAAAATGCCCATATATGGAAAAAAGGTTATGAAAGATGGGGCAAGAAAAAAGCTAATTCCTGATGACATTTCAACATGTGTTGCAATAAAAAAAACAAGAAGGCTTTGTGATTACTTGGCAAGCTTTTGCATGAGGGTTGGTGTCAGCTCAGCTACTGTACGTAGCCTGCTGAGAGCGTGCACAGCATAGTGGTCTGAAAGGTCAGATTAGAAGCTACTGTACAAGTGTGTGTGTGGTGTGCCATTCTGTGGAGGAGGTGCGAAGATGCTCAGTGTGTGTGTGATATGTGAAGACCTAAATGCTTTTGTTATAATTAAGATTTTTATTATCATGTATTTTGAAGTGTGCCATCTTTGTGTCATAGAAAGATGACAGCGGTTTATTTCCACGTAGCGTTTTCTCAACGCTAGAACAAATAATATGAGGGAAAAGGGATAAAATGAGAAAGATGATAATGAATAAGGGAAGGAATTCTTTGTGCCTGCTGGTTGAGCTCCAAACCACCGCACAACAAATACTCAACGGCCCTAACCAAGCCATTATCTCTGCTTGTTGCTATGGTAATCATGTACTTGGGTCTGTAGTGCCATCATTCAATTTGGAACACTTTAAAAGACACACACACACTAGAGCCCAACTGATATGGAATTTTTGAGACCAATTTCAGAGTTGAAACTCTCACCGATCACCGATATGGTGGCTGATATAGTGAATTTTTGAGAATAGACCTTTTCTATCTGGATTGTGCACCAATTTTGCACCGATATACCCATGCAAAGGTACTCAGAAGGCTGCTTACAAGTAACTACATTAAATAATATTTAAATTAAATATTCTTTTACATGTTAAATAATTTAACATATACATTGTCATTCTAGAAATGAACACTGAGAAAATAAATGAATCAACATCAGCACTGTTAGTATCAGTCAATTACTGAAGCAGCAGAAAGTGCCATGGAAATACTCAAGTAAAGTTAAAGTACAAGTACCTCTAAACTGTACTAAAGTACAGTACTAAATGCACTTAGTTACATTTCACCACTGCTCTGAACTAAACCACATGTTCTCTAATTTACTCTATCAAGCTCTAAGATTCATGCTGATTCTGAACCCTTATTTCATTGCATTGAACTCCAATTAGAAAAGTTTTTTTCTTGCTAATCAAAACATGTCTTCTGTAGCAACATTTGGCTGTTAATGTAACGGTCAAACTCCTGGTTTGCTGCTGCCGAGTCAAGAGATAAACAGTACCTCTGCTATAAACGTTTAATGTCTCCAATGAAAAAGCAGGCTCCTCATGTTATTTCTTTCACTTTCCAGCATTGCATCTCACCAACTAGGTAACAACGTAGCGTCAAGTCAACACTCAACAGACTCAAACCACTACTGCGCCATCGTCTGCTGAGCTACAGAATGATGAAGAGATGATCTGAGGCTAACCTTTCAATCTGCTACTGACTGACAAACTATAGTTGACTAACTAACTTGCTAACACAACAAACAGTTTAGATAAGCCTGGTTGACGTGACGGTTGTCAGGGACCGGGTTATATTAAATTTATATTGAAAAGGCACACGGCACTCTACTACATGTGCTGTGCAGTCCTGAGAGTATTGTAGGCATAGCGATGGCCCACATTTCCCAGCATGCACTGCCTAGTGCTGAAAGCAGTTTGTTAAGTTAGCTGCCTTATGTCCCAAAATGCAATTGTTACTTTTTCATGGTGTTAGTAATGTGTCTGTTCAGAACATGGTGGCTTATGTTGGTAGTTGTCACTTTTGTGCTAGTTTATAGTTTTAACTAATAGTGAGGTGGCTGTTACATTTCATGACTCCAGCTGTATTTTACTGGGGTATCGTGAGTTAATGAGAGTTGCTTTTTCTTGCTCACTCCTTGCCACTGTAGTGACAGTGTATTCTGCTGGATAAACTTTGCTGTGACATTAATATATTAACACAAGCCTTTCTTTCTGTCTAATATACTGAATAAAAAACAGCTTTATATCAGCTCATATCGGAAAACATATATGCTGATACATATACGATATATCTGCAATAGGCTAATTTTGACCGATAATATCGGGCTTTAACACACACACACACACACACTTTCTCTCTCTCACACAGAACAAACATATTTTAGAAAGACTAAGCCATTGTGGGTAAACTGAAATATAGTGTGACAGAAATATCGGGATTGATAAAAGGCAGGGAGATGTGATGAATGCTGACTGATTTGAACCCTGAGTGCTTTTTATGCCATGAATGCATAAACAGGACCTACATTTATTGATTTTAGTAGTGATTGTGAGCATACAGTCATCACATACTGTCATTGTTTTCATTGTCAAGATTTTGGTGCTACTCTCAACAGATTTTTTTACAACACCATTTCAAGAAAAGCATTTAAACACCTGAGGCCTCATACTTTATGTTTTTAATCCTGTGGATCACTGGCACGTTAAAATGTAACAAAAAACATCAGTGTTGTGTGAGGCTTTGAGAGGTTTGACATGGGTTTAAACTCTGTTCAATGCTGTTAAAGAAACACAAGCAGGTATTTAGCTTTAGAGTGTTGCAGGGATGATAAAATGAACAAGAGGAACAGCAGGGGAGAGACAAACAGCAACGAGAGAGTGTATCAAATCTATGAATGATTATACTAGTAAATCCCTACAGGGGCCTATTATATTAAACTGTGGGCAGAATAACAAACCTTGGTTGTGACTGGTTGTCTATCAGTTTGTCTGTGAATTGTTGCTGTGCCCTTGGGCATCCTGAAAGACACTGATAGTATTATTAATTATAGTGGAAGGTCTGCAGCTGAAACCAGCTCTGAGTTCCAACCTTTTATCTCGTATCTGACAGCAATTGATAAGACTAATACCTCTCTGTGCGTAGCTTAATAAAAAATTTCACTCGGTCTGTGGCAGCTGACTCTGAAGTTACAGTCTGCCATTTCGCTAGTTATGAATACAAGAATAAAGATATAGTAATACCATTGCCTGTCATTTTCTCATTGTTGTTACTGCTCCCCTGATTTAAACCCAGTAGCACTGCCAGAGCTTTCTCTGATGTTAGAGTTAAGGATAGTGGGGTCATCCCATGCTTACTTCACTCCACTCACTTTCGCTTTATAATTAAAAGAGCCAGGGTGACTTCTCAGGTTTTCTCTATAGTGTGGCAGGAGACTGATTTAAATGGGGCTGAGAGCCAAAACCAAAAGCTAAATACAGTAAGTGCAGACTGATATCAGGGATTTTATTGCAACTAGATAGGATAGAAAAGAGAGAGAAAGCAAAAGACACAGCGATTGATCATGTGAGGTAAAAAGGTTCATTAGTGATTTTTTGTGCAATCCTTTCCCCTCAAAACAATCTGTCTTCCCAAGGAACATTATTTCCTCCCAAAAGCCTTCTTAATTAATTAATCGTTCATCACACAAACAGTGTCACTGTAAGCACACAGGCTTACTAGCAATTAGCACAAACAGGTTCATTGTTAAAATGATCTATTTTGGGCGTCTACTGTTTTTAAAGTACAGTTACGCCTTTAGCCTTTACACAGTTAGTTGCTAGTGGTTTTGTTGCTTCCGATCAGCCCAGCAGCAGGATTTTCTTGTTCCCTTAACTGTAGCAGCAAGCAACTGAGACTAACTGGGCTAAAGTGGGAAATTTATAGGAAAAGCTCAGTGCATTACATTTCATCTTGATATATGTATCAAGATGAAATGTAATGAATGGAATCTGTTTCCCTCTTAATTAGCATGTATGGATAATCAAACGGCCAGTGATTAATAATCAGTTGGGCAGAGCAGTATGCTGGATCTGACTTGGATGCCAGTTGAAGATGGGGCTTGCAGGGTACAGTAGGTGCAAAGGAAGCTGATAATTTCATGACTCTCAGAGCAGATATTTTTATGCAAACTGAGCTGGCGTGTCATAGTCTGTGTCATACACTCTCAGGCCTGCAATGGGATCTACAGCAAAAAGTCAACTTTGCTCCCCTTCCTCTGCCATCGTTGAAAACCTCACAAGTTGAACACTGTGTCTAAAAAACAGAGCAACCACTGAACAAGCAGCGCAACAGCCTCCTTATTTCCAGCTACAAAAAAATCTCCACACTGTTTTTTCTTCCTGTCAGTTAGAAGAAGAGGAAGGCACTGCCAGCACGTACAACTTCTCTTTCCTAGAAGACCCTCTCATTTGGGGAACTTTTACATATTGAATATGCTGTTCGCATTCAGATGCAAACCCACAGTGCTCCTAAAGCACGCGGCTCCCCTCTCTGACTGCTATGTCATAGCTGGTGTCCCTCATTCATTCAAATGATGATTATTAATACAAGAAACTTTAACCTTGATGTTGACAGCCTTTCTGACACTAGAAGAAAAGCCTTTATGAAGGTGCTATTCTCAATCTATTATGAACAAAAACATACTTTTCAAACAGGATTGCATGACATTCAGTATATTTTTATTGGATATTTTTTACTAACCAGTGATGGACTGATCCCAAAATGAGCGAACCTGACCTTCTCTGTGCTGCCAAATGTTATTAAGAAGCATTTTCTGCACACATCAAACATCAGGAAGGCAGCATTATTTAAGTCATCTTGGGTCTGTCTCATCGTAAAAGAAGTATTATACAAATATTTTAAGTAACTAATTTCAGTTCATCATGTGACCCCCCTCCACACCATCAAGCTTGTTTTAAAAATGAGTCCCAGGTGGCATATTCACATGCAGAATTGAGGAAGGGTTAAAGTTATGGATGGGAAAAAAAAGGTTTCGGAATCACCATGACTGTCTCATATCCTCTGTGTGTTTAATACTTTGGATCACCCATGAAAATGTAATTGTGCTTTGCACAGGTTTATAAGGATGGAAAGAAAGCACAACAGAGTTTAGCGTAAAAACCACATCCATCTCTTTTATTGCCAGAAAGCAACTTTCTTCTGGACAGCAAAACAAAAGGAACAAGCGGTGTGAATTGCATTGCAGCTGATAAACAGAATATATTTGTTTTTTCTGCTCGTAAATCTGTTTTCTCTTGTTGTAATTCTTTGTATGTGACTTAATAGAAGCAATTAGACCTTCATTTCTCATTTTATCAAATAGTCAGAAGAAAGAGTCCTTGTATTTGCAACTAAATCTTCTTTCTCTCTTGCAAATTCACAAATCCTGGGAAAACATTATGATCTAAAGCTCTTTGTTGTGATCGCCCTGTTGAAATACTGCGGGTGTGGACTGTGAGAAATCAAAGATCATAACAACCTTTGAGGACTTCACTGTGTTGAAATTGAACACGGCATGACTGTGCTTTGATCTCTGGCATATTGCAACCAAAATATTACCATCCAGGTTGATGAAGACAGTGTTACTGCCGACTACTGATCTATTCTTTTCTCTCCCTCTCCTCCACATCATTATTTATCCCGGTGGAAATTTTGTCACGAGATGATGGTGGAACTACACTGAATTACCGTCAGAATGTTGTTTAGACCGGAATTGAATGAAGAAGAGAATGGAGCGCAAGAAAGTAAGAGAAGTTGTCAGAAATATTATTAATTGGTTCTATTCTTTTTTTTTTAACTGACTTTGACTGACAAATCCTCAGCTTCAGTGATCTGGTACACATAACTATTTGTGCATTTGCCTGTGAATGTGTCTGTTGAGTGTGCAGCTATACATCGTGCATGGGTTTGTGAGTACTGTATGCAGTGTGTGCATGTGTGTCTGTGAATTGCTCATCCATCAGTGTCTGTATGAAATATGACACAACAGACTCTCTCTCTCTCTCTCTCTCTCTCTCTCTCACACGTGTGTGTGTGTACAAACACACTTCCTTCCTGTACAGATGCTAATTTCTATTGGCCTTTTTCTTCCCTCCTCAGATTTTACCCCTTTAGTCTGTCCTTCTTTTAATTCTTCTCCCTGCCCTCTTTTTCTCACTTTTTCTTCCCCTTTCCTCCCTCCGCAGATAGCAGTGGCATACTAAATGCTGTGAGGAATCTGTGTTACTGTGCTGTGCCTGTTGAGCACAGTGACTTTGACCCATGTTGTAATATAAATCACCTAACTGTGCCCAGAGGTTGACTTTTACATATCCATAGTATATGCACGCCACACACACACACACACACACACACACACACACACTTTAACACACACTTTGTTTACATTTTACACATTCAGGTGATGAATGAAGTCAGTTGGTAACGCTTTTAGATTCAGCTCACTGAAACACACTATGTACAAACACACTAACTTACTTTTCCATAGAAGGTCTCAGTGTGAAGTAGAGCTAAAATGATTTGTCCATTAATAGTCAATCGTCAGAAAAACTATTTAAATTATAAATAATAGCCCAACACAACACACATAGGGTGTGTGGGAAGAAAATGGGTGTCAGGCGCAACTGTTGGTCTCCATTGTTGATGTTTTCCTTATTTTGTTTGTCTAACTGTATGTGATTGAATATCATATCAGAAACTGGAATGATGTTGTGACAAACCCACAGAGTGAATTCATGTCTTTAGTTGTGACAAATATCCCACTTGAAATAAACATCTTACAGACTTGGGTTCAGTTCCCAGCACCAGTAGCAGCTACTGCTCGGCAAGCCCATCAACACAATCGTCAGCTGTTTGTGAAGGAGGAAGCCGTCACAGTAAGCATGTGCTGGTCGCTGCATCAGCAACTCCTGCTGGCTAGTTGGGTTGTCTATCCAGAAAAGGGATGGAGCTTGAACCTGCAATTTGTATTGGACGAGGAACATGGTAGTCTTCTCCTTGAATTAGAAAGTTCAAAAACTAAATTACATGGAATTTAAATAAAAAAAATGAAAAAAGAAGCAAAGAACAAACATTTATTGTATGCATGCTGATGGGTTATGTGCAATAAACGCATGAAGCAACAACAGTTCTCTCACTCCATTATACATGCATGTGCAATAGTCCTTACTATTCTCCTCTTTTTTTCACATCTGGTTTATAATCTAGTCAACATCAAAGCTGACCCAATAAAATCTTTCTGAGAAGAGCTTAGACCTCTGATGTCCACTGTAATCATCCTCATGCAGCGCTCAGGAAGCAGTTGTAATTTTAAACCTGCTGAAACAGATCCAGCATCATTATGGAGTACTTCTTAGCACCTGTCCATTAAAGGTAGTGGGTGTATCTTCAAGTGTCCATTATATCTCCTAATCTAAGCAAAGTGGGGATCTTCTTCTTACTGATTCCAATGCAGAAAACGTACATCTATCATTAGTGAAGAAAACTGAATCATGTTAATGTGGAAACTGAGTCTTTGCAATGGTTATAGACATGAAAAGACAGACTGATGAGAACACTGGCAAGGTGGATAAAATAACTCCATAAACTCACTACTGTAACTGAGAAACATAAGACTCATGTTTCTCCTTTCTTGGCCTCACTTTAGTGGCTGCTTGTGGATTCTACTGGATTCAGTTTACATTTGCAAACTCTCAGCCCTATAGCGTAGGGCTTTATTAGCTATCCCTTGCCCTGTCTCCTGTCTCCTTTATATACTACTTATTTGTAATAGCAAATATGTTTTGTGAGCAATGTAATGAACCCCAGGTTACATTGACTAGAGACATAATGAGGAACATTGCTCATTAAGAAACATAAGTAGCAAAATGTTCATTGACAGTATGTTTTATTTGTTTTCCTACAATATCCACTCTTGCAATACAACACTTTTTTAAGGTTATATTTACTTGGTTACGGTAAAGAAAAGATTGTGGTCTTGGTGTAATATTGAAAAATGTTAATAGAAGCATTAGACATGGTGTGTTTACTTAATTAAAATGTAACAAAATCCACAATATTTCCCCAACCTTAACCAAAGTGCTTTAACCGCCTCAACCTAACCACAGGCAGGACTCAGGGTGTGAACTCCGGTGTCGAAGTCCTGTGCTTTGTATGCCCATCATCCACCCCGATCACCTCCCTGCGACTTGTGTGCAGTACAAAAATGTAGCACTCCTTACATATAAAGATCCGGGCAGCAATTACATTTTCCAACAAAAGGAAAACAACTTAGAAGTAAAATATCGAGATTTCTAGGAGACAGGGTTGCTGTCTGAACATGTATTTGATCGGACAGACGCTGTATTGATGTATTTGTGTCGTTATATTATGTGAACTATTTTTGCCGTTTGTTTGTTGTGATGTTCACTCAAAATGATGACATACAGTATATAAAAGTTTAGTTACTTATAGAGCGTTGTCATGGTTTGAGGGTGTGAATTAGGAATTTCCTGTTTTACTTTTATATTTACTCCTCTCCTCATGTGTCTTGTAGTTCTACTTCCTGTCTTTGTGTGGTTTTCCCTCCATTTTTGATTCTGCCCTGATTAGTTACACCTGTGCATTGTTATTTCCCCTCACCTGAGTGTCAGCGTTCTTTGTCAGTTTGTCTTCTTCTTGTCAGGCGTCCCTGCCTTTGTTTCCTATGTTCCTTCAGTGTTTCTTGGATTTATTCTTTGTTTCTCTTGGTCCTCGTCTGGGTTTTGGCTACGCTGTGTTGGATTTGTTTGCCTTCTATGGACTGTGTATTCTATTTTGACCTGTACCTGCCCGACCAACCTGGAAGCCTTTTTTATTTTGTTATTAAATCATGGAACTGTACCAGCTTGTCTGCATTTGCGTCCAATCCCTTGTTTTCCCCTGCTTCCCTGCCTGACACTTCATAACAAAGGTAACTGTACGAGTGTACTTTTTTTTTTTTTAAATGTAGATTTTTTTTTAATACTTTCATCATGCTGAGTTAAACATTTTTTGTCTTCCACATTGTAATCTGTAAATTGTAATTAAGTAGATCTTTATTGTCCCACCGGTGTGGTAACCTACTCGTACAATTTGCCAATTATAGCTGTAGTAAATGACCCCTTTCCTTTCTCTCGCTCATGCAGTTCCTCCTGTAATTCTCTTTTTTTCATTCCCTACTTTTTTCTTCTTGTTTTCCATTGCTATAAGCATGGGTTAATGTGTGAGTGTGTACTGTAAGGTGTCTATACTGTATGAGCCTCATGCACCATGGCATGTTGTTAGAGTCCACGGCATAATTTTCAAATTGCTCAATCTTTTTTTGGAGTGAGGAACTAAAGAAGCAAAGAAGAAGAATTACATTTTTAATGATGCAACTTTGTTGTGCGTGTGGAAAGTATTTTGGGTTCATTAGTACTTTGCCTGCCAGCACATTATAAAACAGTTTCTCTTAACTGAAGCCTAATTTATCAGTTTCACTCCTTGAAAATCTAAACATACAACACGTGGCAAACACACCTAGGGACTTATGTTTGCAAACCTTACATTGTGTACATTCATTCTCGTATCTCTTACAGGACAGTGTTCACTACCTGCACGTTAACCCTTACACTTACTGCCTCTGGGAAACAGCCGGTGAACTCCAGTGCAATAGAAGTTGAAATAATGAACTTCAGCCACGAGACGGTGAATAATTGTACACAATAAAAAAAAAAAAAAATCAGCTGTGAAATTTTCATAAAGACAAGCTGATGTATTTTGATAACCCAGCATGATGATGATGTCCAACATAATTAAACTATTACTCCATTTTGTAGACAGTTAAATTAATGACAGCAGCTTATTATAGAAAATAAAACTAGGCCAAAAGTAACAATGCTCCTCTTTTTGTATCCTAACAAGGTCAGTGCATGTGAGGGTGAAAATATTAGGCCTTTAAATGTTCAAAGATTTTGGTTTGGACTGTCACCTGTCTTTATGAAAGTGATCACTAAAAAGGATATATAAAAATGTGCCTATGGAATAAAATCAGTGCACTTTGTGGGGACACCAGATGAATAAATGGAAAACTAGTTTGTTTTTCCACTAACACAACTTTTGTGGACCTAAACACATTAACTCAGAGGATAAACCGTTTCAGCATTAACTGAAATATTAACAGACGATGTACAGGCACTCAAGCAGGAATACATCACTGTATTCAGTTTGAGATAATGCTTGCGACCACAAGTGACCAAAGCTAGGAGGCTGAATGCTGACATGATCTTACGTTGCAAAAATGTCCTCACTTCCTCACTGAAATTTAAAGCAAACCCTGACGTTACCTCCCTTGATTGATTCTGCACAATCCCATACCCCTTCCTGGTAATCATGACTTGCTGTGATAATGAAACCTGAGCAAGCCTCTCTGGCTCAGGTTCTCTGTTGAAGCTGAGCTTAGCATGTGTTCCTTTTTGATAATGTGTATTAGACTCTTCTGTCCCTTTTTTTTTTTTGGTTTAAATTTTTTTTTTTTTTTCTGTCTTGTCAACCTCTTTCAACACGTGCAAAAATGGGAGCTTTCTCTGATGGACAAACCCTGAAAAGAATTCAAACAAGAGGGGGGAAAAAACTCCCCTAGATACAGAGATTCTTTTAAAATGGCCGCATGAAGTATACCTTTTTATAGGTGGACGGAGAGTCAGGGCTACTGCAGTGTGGTGCATGGCTGCGCTTGCAGTGGTGCTGTGTGAATAATGCAGGATCAAGTGATCACTGAGTGAGGTCTACACATGGACTAATTGAATCTAGCTGTTCAGAGTGATCAGTATAGATTTCGGAGAGTTAGTCAATAGTTGTCCAGAAAGGTAGAATTCTGTTTGCCACCTCAAACAACAGTTTCATTTACCTGATTTTGTTACGGCTCACTATATCACTGTAACACTTACAGAAAGCATGCATATAACTGTACGGGTTCCACATATATGCACTGGAAAGTTTTTTTTGTTTGGATTGCCAAACCCACAAATGTATTCTAAATCCCATTGTATTTCAGCAAAGGTAATATTGTTACAATTCATTTAAGCTTTGATTTGTTTCATTGACCTTTTAATTTAATTTATCTTGCAATTGAATTGAAGGGCTGAAGACATTTGTTGATCCCTGAAGGGATTCAGTTGGCACACTGCAGGCAGGACACTGAGGCTTAAGGTGCTTTGATTGTTGGTGCAGCCTAAATGTCAAAAAGTCACCTTGGTCTATTGTAATGTGAAGTATTATGAATTATTAGTAGAACATAAACACACAATACATCATGACTAATCTTGTAAAAAAAACATTATTATGAAGTTTTTCATGAGCAAAACACAACGAGCACACAAACACTATGTTGCTTACCATGTGTTCAATAGGCATGTTGTCAGAAATATATCAGGATCTCAGCATAGAAAAAAGAAACGTCGTCCTTTTTGTGTAAAAAGACTGCAAATCTGAACTCTGCCATTGTGCCACTCTCTGCTCTTTGAAAGGCTGCAGCTGCTTTTTCCTTCATGAAAACAGAACCTCTCCCTGTCTCACACAGTCTCTTAGTATTCAACGCTGATTTTTCAAGCCTTAATTTGCCTCTGACAGGACATTTCCAACAATCAATGTTATGCAGAGGTGTCAAATTGATTATGTATTCACATTCATTACTCAGAAGTATAGATACTATGGTTTAAAAAGACTTTGAAGAAGTTGAAGTATCAATTCAAGCTTTTTACTCAAGTAAAAGTACTGGTTTCAAAACTACTTAAAGTATTAACGTAATGTAAGGAAAAAAAATGTAAAAGCTTAGGCCGCGCCACAGGGGCCTATAGTGCACTCCCCCAAGGCCATAATGACTATATTGTTATATTAAAATGTTAATGTTGAAAAATTTAGGATGCACTAGGCTGTTTTGGCCAAATATATGCCCATTGAAAATTAACGCATTTTAGTACAATTCAAATACATTAAAGAACCATATACGGACATCTTCGTACTTGGCTACATGCGTCTGCTGTATCTTATTCGTTTTTTTTGAGTAACGACCCCAACACTGCCGATGTCCTTGCTGGAGTGTGAGGTGATTTGTGTCATGTGCATGTGGGTCGGGTACAAACCAATAGGGTGTCAGAATGGTATATGTTCTATATATTCTACAATCAAATCCGCTCTGGATGACGCGATTTATCTGGATAGGTTTTTTTTATTTTTATTTTTTATTTTTTTGGAACATTGACAAGCTGGAATAAAAATATTTTATTTTTTGGCTATTTTTAAAATGTAAGGAGTAGAAGTGAAAAGTCGGCTGAAAAAGAATCCAGTAAAGTATAGAGACCCCAAATTTCAACTTAAGTAAGGTAACAAAGTATTTGTATTTTGTTACTTGACACATCTGATGTTATGATTATTGAAAAAGTATCCAAAATAAGAAAGGTAGCTCATTTGATTATTTAAAATGTGTTTAGTATGCTTTTAGTATCATTTATTAGCACTATAAAACAATAAATTGATAACCATAAAACGGCACTAAGTAATAATAATAGGCTGAAGACTCAGCATGGCTTTTCTCTTCTGGGAGAGCCTGTGCTTGTATATTATACGTTTTATGGTCCTGAGCAGTTTTGACATTTATTAAACTGTTCATTTTAACTGTGTGTACTTGTATGATACTGTGTGTGCAGAAAATCTGCTGGCTCCGACTTTTCTCCATAATTTGAATTCTGTCTCTGCACATGGGTGTGTGAGTGTGTGTCAGTCACACACATCACTATGTTGTGTTGGAAGTGAGTGTATATGCTTGTAAAAAGATGTTTTCTCACTAAATTATGTCTAATGTTCATGCATCTGTAAATGTGTTTACATATCTCCATTCAAGTAAGTTTTTTTTATTTTTTTAACATTTCTATTTTTATTCTTTTTCGCACACTTTTATTGTTTTTGTTAGGCTTGCATTGTTAAAATCAAATTGAAATTTAACAATACTAACCTGATTACTTACATGAAATTAAGTATAAGTAATATCTACTATTGTCTACTTTGTTCTATTAACCTTATTTTAGTTTCATTCCTTTCACTCGTCGTTCATAATCGGAATTGTGCTTTGGCAACACATGTCAAATGTCATGCCAATAAAGCCTATTGAATTGAAAGTTTGTGTCAAAGTTGTTACAGCTTTACACATGAAGAAAAGCCCCTAAACTACATCACAGCCTATCAGACTGAATATATTCCCCTTTTTATCTGAATGACACCTTGAAATATATTGCTTATGTGTGCGAGCTTTTACAGCAACAGTGTCAGTGTGAGGTAACTTATTTTAAAAGCCAAACTTTTAAACTTTATATTCTTTTTCCTGGGAAAGTATTGAGGGTAATGTAGATCTAATTACCTGCGAACCATGCTTACTCCAAGATACAACAATTATGTCGCCTTTCCCATAGTAAATATTTCTTTCTGTCCTGGATCAGGTGTATAAAGAACCAATTATACTGTAAGAACACACTCGCATCAGGCATTTAGAGCTATTCAGCTTTATTCTGGAGTCTTTACTCTTTTAGTTAGTTTTTGCAGGTTAGAGCAAAAATGACAAACTGCTCCTGCTTCAAAATGCGAGCCTCAATTGTCTTCTATGCAACCAATTGTGGTTTGGTTTATTGTGAGTGAGTCATTAAACCAACAAGAGGAAATGACCATACAGTAAAACAAAATATGTTTTTATGAACATGTTGTTCATCGGCATATGTTTCTACAGCTAGAAGGAGATGTTGTCATTATATGCAGCTGGACATAATAAGATGGACTGAATGCATTGTTCATAGTTGATTTGCAACCTTTAATAGTGCATAAAGGTGACTAAGAATTCAATACAACTGTCATTGTCAAAATGGACATGCGTATTGAATCAACATAGCATATTTCTAGAATTTACTTTGACTTATACATTGAACATAATTCCAAGTCTATTTATGGGGTAGATACATAGTCTGGAGGTACTAGATTTATGATGCCAGTATTAGACCTCAGAAGTGCTTGGTCATAGCTTTAGAGCTTTTATTTCATTGTTATTGCAGTGAATTACAGAGAAGACAATTTCAGTTTATAGTGATAGTATTTATTCTCTAAGGGCAACTTTACTTTTGTCTGAAAGTGGCTGTAGGAGGTTTCATAACTGCCTCTCTCTTCTTAGAGATAGCAATATTTGTCCTAGTCAAATGTTCTCAATGATTCCAGTAATTCAGAGAGAATTTAGGAATACAGGCCCAAGCTTTCTTCTTGCGAATTTGAATCTGAGCAAACAATTGCAACACTGTAAAAAAGAAACCTACAGGGGAATGTTTACAAATTCTTATTCACATTGTCCTACTTACTGTGATCTATTTGTTTATATTTTTCAGTAACACAGCACCATCAGCATACATTCACTTTCTTTAATATTGTATGCTTTATGTTTCCATGTCACTAATGACATCTTTTTTGAATGAATTTTAATGACTAAGTACTGCATTGAGATATGGTGGACTCTCATCTCTTTATGTAATGACATGCTAGTAGGAAATCCTGCTTTTGTAATGCTATGATCCAGTAGATGAAAGAAATTCTTATATTTTTGAATAATTAATTAGAAGCCTGGGTTCATTGTCAGTCATTGGATCAACATTTTGTTCCTGCTATAGGCTGCATTAATTAGACCACTTGAAGGGCGGTAATGTCAGGTAGTTTGATTGTATCTCATTATTATTCACAGACTCACTGACTATAATCCAAAACTAGTCCCCATGAAATGTCATGATAGGGATGTAGCCTCTGCACCAAACAATTCCTAATAGACTTGTGATGAGTGTTCATTAAAATTTCACCACAGCTCTCAATCAGTTATTTGTGGATATATTTAGTTCAATGTAAAGAAACTAAAGCCACCCATGCTACCATTAGCCCATGCTAATGAAAAATACTCAGTAAGGTACTTTGAATCATTGTTTCTACCAACTACTGTTAATTATTACTAACATTACCTACAGTACATCAAAAAGAAACACACTTGTTGTTGATGTAAAGTGTTAAACCTATATTTTATACAGTAGGTGATGCTGTCAAATATAAATAATTGCTTTTGAAATTTAACTTAGTTTTTACCTGTTTTTCTTTTAATGTAAGTAAATGGTGCAGTCAAAGATGCCTACAGTCTTTTTTAGGAGTGAGTTGAAGAAGGAAAAGGCATCTGGCGAGTTGTATCAGAGGTTGGACCCTAAGGAAGGAGAAAAAGACTTGTAATGACTGGCTAGACAGAGGGAGCGAGCAGGGAAGGATGTGCAGCAGGTTAGGGTGATAAAGGGCTGAGATGGTAATGTGCTGAGAAATGAGAAGGTGAAAGGAGTACTTTGAAGGGCTGATGAATGAAGAAAATGAAAAAGAGCAGGTTGGCTGAAGTGGGGATCAGGACTAGTGAAGTGTGGTGGAATAGCAAGAATGAAGATAGGGCAGCTATGAAGAGGATGGAGAGTGGAAAGGTGGTTGGTCCAGGTGACAAACCTGGGGAGACATGAAGATGTTTAGGAGAGATGGCAGTAGAGTTTTTAACTAGATTGTTTAACACAATCTCGGAAAGTGAGAGGATGAGGAGTGAAGAAGTGTACTGGTACCGATTTTCAAAAATAAGGGTGATCTGCAGAGGTTTAAAGTGGATCAGTCACAGTATGAAGTTATAATAGAATAGTGGAAAGAGGTGAGGTGATTATAAATGAGCAGCAGTATGGTTTCACACAGGAAAGAGCACCCAAGATGTGATGTTTGCTATGAGAATGTTGATGGAGATGTGTTGAGAAGGTCAGAAGGAGTTGCATTGTGTCTTTGCGTATTTAGAGAAAGCATATGACAGGGTGCTGAGAGAGGAGGTGTGATATTGTATGAGGAAGTCGGGAGTACCAGAGAAGTATGTAAGAGTGGCACAGGATATGTATTAGGGCAGTGTGACACTGGTGAGGTGTGCCGCAATGATATTGTGATCTGTAATGAGTAGGGTTGAGGAGAGCATGGAGTGTTGGAGGTATCCATTGGAGAGAAGTCAGTAGGAGAAAACCAGAATACATGTGCCTGAATGAGAAGGAGGATGCAAGGAGTAGAGGTGGCAAAGGTGGATGAGTTGAAATACTTGGGGTCAACTGTTCAAAGTAATGGGCAAGAGAGGTGTAGGCAGGGTGGAGTGGGTGGCGAAGAGTGTCAGGAGTGACTTGCGAAAGAAGGGTACCAGTGAAAGGGAAGATGGTAGTGAGACCTGCTGCTGTATGTTGCATGGTTTGGAGGCGGTGGTGAGGAAAAGTGCTGAAGGTGGCAGAGTTGAATATTTTTTGGACAGGATTAGGAATGAGTATTAGTGACAGCTCAGGTTAGATGGTTTGGGGGGAAAGCGAGAGAGTTGAGATTGAGATGGTTTTGACATGTACGGAGGAAAAATGCTTTGTATATCGTGCGAAGAATGCTCAAGATGGAGCTGCCAGGCAAGAGGAAGGCCAAAGACAAGGTTTATGGATAAGGTGAGGGATGACACGCAGGTGGTTGGCGCAACAGAGGACAGGAAGAGATGGAAACCAATGATCTGCTGTGGCGACACCTAACGGGGAACAGCCAAAAGATCTACAGTTGTGGCTTAAACATAAATTGAGAAGAAGAAAATATTTAAAATTTTAGCTTGTATTCCACATTCACACAATTGTACTCTTTCCCTTGCTCAAGGGCATCTGGGTAGTGAGATGCTCATTTCATTTCCTCACCTGTATTTTTCCTGCAGCGTCAGGGATTTGAACCTACGGTCTTCTAGTGTCAAGACCACTTAGATAGTATCTCTGAGTTGCTGTCTCAGTTTGTCCATCTCCTTCTGTCCCTGGCCGACAGTGAGTCTCAGCATGGGAACAAATCAACCTAGTGTTCCTGTTTACAGCAACGTTGACACACGCTGCTCAGGTGGTAACAGCAGACAGACTTTTGGACGTCAGACAGAAAATTCTGCTGAGTTTTATTTCATGGCCGTTGGCCTGGCGTAATTCCCTGTCTCTCCTTTGTAAATGTTAATTATGCACAATGCAAAGTCATCACTGTAAGCAGCTGAAGCTTCAGTCTTTATTAATGCGATGGCTTTTCTTTTCTGGTGAGTGTGCATGTGTGAGAATTCGTATAAAGATGGACCTATGAGAATAAGTCACTTTGGATAAAAGCGTGTGCTAAATGACATGTATGCTGTATGTATGCATGCTACATATAATTTTTTTTTACCACAGCCTGACAGTTTGCTATTTTCTTCTGCAGCTTGTTAATTCCTCATTTGGTTGCAGGGAACTTCAGGCAGAAAGACACTAATCCCTATTAAAACAGGATTAGTGTTTTTCTGAGTCTGGTAATGGTGGCTGCTGCAAGTGGCATCCTTAATTTTAATACAATGTGAATCGTCTGATGTGGCTGTAATTTTTAAAAGCCTGTGAAGTACAAAATACATAACAACCTTCTTGTTTTCAGCCAACAAATAACAGTTAAATGCAGACTAATTTGGCCTGACATGAGAAGTAAGACTACATTGTGGTTTTGTAATCTAGCAGATTTCCTGACCAGCTGCTCATGTAAATAGAAATGCAGATCAGCATGTCTTCTGTACAAGCTGAGAGCTTTATCCTGTACAAAAGAGCAGGTAATTAATGGTCAAGTTGATTGACCATTCACTGGTCCGTCTGGGCCAGTGGCGGACTGGTCTGCTTATAGCCAGACGGTCTTCTCTCTGAGAAAGAAGTGGACGTGGGATCTCAATATATTACCATGAGTCATGTTGAAGGTAGATTAAAGGCCAGAACTACTGTAAATCTGCTTATTATAGTGTTTAGACCAAAAACGTGACTGTCGAATGTCAATCACTCTGGGTTCTTGGCAGGCAGTCATTTCTTCCACAAATCTCCCAAGTAGAGACAAAATAGGTCATGTTTCATAGTGGTCAGTTTTATTCAAACAACATGGACAGCAGTTTAAACAAGCGATGTGACTTCCGTGGGCTCTGACTGGCATCAGATGATGGTGGTGTTAGCTCTTTCCTAAACAGAGTGCCTGGAAGGGTGTGTTTGATTAGATTCCATCCTTGCCAAATTTGCAGACTGCCCTGAAATCTGGAATGTTTTTAATTAATACAGTATATTGTGTCCTCCCCGTGTTACCGTGGGTTCTCTCCGGGTTCTCAGGCTTCCTCCCACCGTCCAAAGACATGCATGTGTAGGTTAATTGATGATCCAAATTGCCCCTAGTGGATGAATGTGAGTGTGAATGGTTGTCTGTCTCTGTGTCAGCCCTGCGACGAGTTGGCCCCTGTCCAGGGTGTACCCCGCCTGAGGCCCAAAGCCACTGGGATAGGCTCCAGTCACCCGCGACCCCTAACGGGAACAAGCGGTAGAAAATGACTGACTGACAGTATATTGTTAGTATATCAGTTGTGACATATTTTCTGCAGTTGGAGTCCAGAGGCTTACTGACATCCAGCTCCAATTTTTTTACTAAATAATTTATTTGTGTTCATGTTACATGGTTGATCAATGGCATTTTAACCACATGCCATATAAAACAAGGTCAGTAAGTCTTCTGTCTATTTGTCTATGCATCCTTCCTTCCTTTGTTCGTGTGGGTGTAGTCTTTGCTGAAAGAGAATTTGGGATCTTTTAAGAATCTCATTTGGTATTTGCTTTGTTTTGCCTCCAGGGACGATTTCATTTTTGTAATCGGCATCGATTGAATATCGTGCGTCAGCGCGTTGCAATGAAGTATGGCTGCACCCGGTCAAAGCATGGATTCCCCCAGAGAACACGCTGCACCCGTAAAACAATCTCCCCTTGCTCTACCCTTCCCTTGAAGTCTACTGACAGTCGCACATGCTCTGCAGAGAAAAACACAGTCTCCTGTTTATGTAGGCCTACTTATGATAAACTGAACAACAACCTAATAGAAATATGGTAATGTAATAATGTACATGTATTCTTTAAAATATTAGATTTTAATAATATTTTCAATAGACAAACATATATTTTGTTGCAGAATAAAGCCCTGCAGTACATACTTGTACTAGTATTTTTGTTTCTTGCTACATTTTTGTTTTTAAGAGAAAGTTATTGAATACAATTTTGAAATATTGAGACAGGTTTTTCTTTCTTTCGTTCTAATTCTTTAGAATAATCAATAAACGAGTTGTTAATCGACTAATCCAAGAAATAATTGTTAGATTAATTGCTAAAGAAATAATCGTTAGGTGCAGCCCTAACCTCAAGCCATAATCCACTGTGTGCGCTATAACATCTCTTTGATCTCAACAGAAATGTGTTGCCAGAAACAAAAGCAGTCTGCGGCAACAAAGGAAAAAAGTTTCTTCCAGCACTTGGTCAGCATGTCCTCCGCAGTCTGTCCTTTAGTTTGTACTTGAAGTTGCTGCAGATGCAAATACAAATCATAATCTTCTGCAGAGTGCCCATCAGGAAAATAGGCAATTGTTTGAAATGCCTCAGATTCCCATCAGCACCTCTGAAAATTTATTGGTGTGAGCGGCAGGTGGGGCACTGTTTTAGGATGATGGATATCAGCTTGGTACTATCGTTGCAACAAAGAGTGGAAGGAAAAATAATAGGACAAAAGATGACAGACTGGACTGTCTGCCAAAAAAAGATTCTGTAGTGTTATTGATCTTTGGGTTGTGGAAAATTGCCTTGTCCTTTCTAAGATGTACTAGGTTTACATAGCTTTGGAAACCAGTCTGTCTCTGTTGTCAACTAGCCTTGCTGTACGGCAACAAATAGATCAGAGACATACATTCACACATATATAAACATCCACTCAGCCTCTCATCAGTGCCATGCCTCTCACGATCAAATGAACTAAAAGAACTCCATTACACATGTACAAATATAAGCCTATCTTGACTCCTGAAGCAAATTGTTGGTAATTTGCATTTTGAGTACCTAATTTGATGCAAATTTAGCCTCAGGAGAAAAATCAATAGGTATGTGTATATTTTACATAATAAGGGGACCACCAGGACAGCACTCGGTTCTAAAAGCGCTAAAAAGATATACATATCTACCAGATGATCCATTATGGCTCCAAGTGGTATGTTTTTACTGTGGGGGTTGAATTACAGTAGGCTCTTTATTATTTACCTATAGAGAGCTTAAATCATTCCTCATGTTAGCTTTTGTTGAGTTAGTTTTCCCCTGGAGGAATTTTTTTTTAAATCAGTCTTTCTAAAAAGCTGAGATGTAACATGGAGGCTTTGAATAAATTAACTACCTTTGCAATGGACAGTAACATTTAAGCAGGTCATCAGAGAAAATGACAATCATTTTGTTAGCATTCAATTACTACAGCTCCCATGAGTCTCAGCCATGTGGACGCCATCAAAACCAAAATCAGACCTGCAGGTTATGAATGCTAACAAAATTATTATTTTTCTTTCTTTAAAATGTTTTCAGATATCACAGTAGAACACCTCAGTATAGTGTTTCAGATTTCTTAAAGCCGATACAAGAATAAATTGGTATATCATAGGTTATGTATTTACATAGGTATTATGTATTTAAATAGCACTGCATTAGTAGGTTGCAGAAAGCAAAGATGGTGATAGCCATAGATGTTGAGCTCTGTT
Organism: Coreoperca whiteheadi; assembly: GCA_011952105.1. NCBI lineage: Eukaryota > Metazoa > Chordata > Actinopteri > Centrarchiformes > Sinipercidae > Coreoperca > Coreoperca whiteheadi. The sequence continues at coordinate 20,336,965 of CM022478.1, read as the reverse complement.
ATTCTTGAGAAACAAGACTAAAAGGGACACACATGTGTTAATGTACTGCGTTTCGTTTCTACATGATGCATTCAACCATTCACTGGTCGCATACACCAAGGTCGCATACACTGTACAGCAATGCAGATTTGCTTGATCCAGTGCTGAATTAAGCGCACGAACACACGTGTGCACACAGGCACTACCACAGTCTCTCCATACTCACAATAACTGCTCTCGTCACAGTATATATTGCAGTTGCAACTGGGAAGGTGTCAAAAGAGTGATTGGCTGAAAGTGGGCTTCCTACTGGTCCCATTGGCGGTGTTATCTCGCCTCGCTTGCTAGGTGACAGCTTTTATATTACTCCCATACACAGGCTGCTGCATTACTCACCCTGTACGTAGGCTTCGATGCTGTCCCCCTCATTTCTTCACACATCCAACCATCCGCTGCTCAAGCTTTGATAGGCATGAAATAGCCCCACTCCTGAGATTGCTCCTTAGTTCATAGAAACAGTTTAGCTCATACAAATGCACAGGTACAGACACATACAGGTACAAGTGCACGTATAGCTGAGCATGTGCACCCACCATACACACAAACGTGGATGCATAGGCACAATCTACAACCACACGCACATACAGATTGCATTCTTTTCAAGAATGAAATACATTTTTCCGTGGAACATTTGAAGCAATGGGCTTACGGTTTATGTGCTCTGGGACTACAGCCTGCAGGATATTACAGCACATGAGATAACATGGTCGATGTGAGGAGGGACAATTTGTGTTGCCTTGCTGAGATGCTACTTCTTCAAGTAGCATGTACGTAGCTACTTCTTCAAGGAGCTTCTCAGAAATGTGGGATGACGAAGAGTGGAGTTTTTCTATTTCTATTTTTATTTTTTTGGTTAATGTCAGCAAATAAAAAGACCAAACAATGAATTACTCCATCTCTCAATACTTTCTGGCTTACATACCCTGTCCATTTGTTCAACTGAAGACAAATATTTAAAACAAGTCACAAATATACTTTAATTTAAAAAAGGTGCCTAAAACAGTCGAGCCCTGTAGTTTGTAGGGAATGTTACTCAAACAGAAGTAATAGTGAATTTGTTGGGGACTACTTTCAGTTGCGTATTAGTACACATTTGTGCTCTGAGTATATTGAATCACAAACTGCAGTGCCCAGGTTAATTGAAAATGTCACCCAGTGCAACAATGCGGCTCCTTGATTTTCAGTAGGAGCAGTTCATTGTTGGTTTTATGGTTTTTCATGACATTTGTCAACAATATGTAAGATAGAGAATATTAGAAAGAGCTCTCCAAGGTATTTTCCTCATGTTAGATTGACCCGAAGCAGCTTCTGTTACATCCCTCTCACTGTTGCCTAGTAAGTGATTGTTCTCCTGGGTAACAATAGGTACATTAGACTTGGAGAGGGAGAAAGGAGCTGATTGATTCCAGAATGTTTAACCACAATATTGTTGTTGCCTTAGTAACACATCAGCTTTTTGAATCTCATACACTAAATCAATGATGATTTTGCTAAAAAAAAACATAATTTTACAGCCATAATATAACTATCAGTTAAAACACCATTCAAGAGGATAACATATTGCTTCCATGTCTCCTTTCCTCTTTTCTAAATGACAGTAAGAATGGAGGGACATGTGTAACAGAATTAGGAAATGTTTAAGGTAAGGTCAGAAATTGCAGGAGCCCAGGTGAGAGGCAGCTGGTGATGTGTCTACCATTCATCATCATCAACAATGGTCTGTCACTATTTTCTCCCTTCTCTTCTTGTCCCCATGTATCTTTCTTGTAGGTTCAAGTGTTAGCTCTTGTAGGTGCTATCTATATCTCAAAGTGTTTATACAGAGTGTGATTAATTGAAGCTTTTTTTCTCTCACTTGGGGAGGTGAAGGCAACTTAATTACTCTAATTTTTCACCCCTTATTGTAATTAAATCTTTATTTGAATTGGTACATCGTTATTCAACATACACAAACTTGCCCGTTTCCCTCTGGAACAAGTGCTTTTTCTTATCTGTGGCACCCTGGTGCAGTTTATCAGCGTCTTGCATTTTGTCCTTTTTCAACCTTTTGGTTCTAAGTCATTAACATTGCAGCCTTTTTACCAATAAAATATTTTATGCAAATATATTATTAAAATGTTGTTATTACTAATTATGAATGTGTATGTTAGATTCTCACTCCCCATATTGCAGCTGTACATAAGTCTGTAGAATTGAATGACTTTCGACTTCTCCCTTCAACTCTTCTTCTCTACATCCTTGTCACATGAGCAGACCTCTAACAGGACTTGGCTCATTTATTCCCTCTGGCAATGTAAACTCAGCAAAGATGTCGAGGAGTTGGAGGAATCTGAGATTGAAAATGTTTAGGGAACACAAGAAAAACAAGTCAGCAGCAACTATGAGACATAAAGTGAAGGAACGTTAAGACCTTCAAAATTGAATATGTTATGGATGTGCGCAGTAGAAGAAATGCAGAATTTTCATGTTCAAAAGATGGTGGCATGGAAAGGTTATTGGTCTGTGTGAAAGGAGGAGAAGGAGGCACACATGCTAATACTTTTGAATGATTTTGCAAAACTGCTTTCAGTTGTTTTCAGTTTTAGAAGCTCAAACCAACTATTGTCAATATAGTTTGAATCTTGGCAGTTGCTTTTCTAGACTGGTAAAAATCTTTCCAATAAACAATAACACATTAAACTGAGCTAAAGTGAGAGGGGACAGACAGCCATCTACTGCACATACATGTCACTTTAATTTAAAGTATATTGAGTTTACCTGTAATACAATGTACTATATAAAAATTGCCTTGCCTACTGAAGCCAGTAGGAGTGAAGTAGAGTTGGACAAAAATGGTAAGAGATTGCGACAGATATGAAGACAATGCAAAGGCAGATCAACTTACAACATGAGATCATACTGAGTCACAAGGTTAATTGTTATGAAGTGCAGGGGAAATTGCACATGTGATAGAGTTGCATTTGAGCAGTACAGTATATACTGTAGTTAGGAGACTTTTATAACTTGAAGATGATGGACAGTGGGTAGGAGAGAATAACAGAAACTTAGAAGGCAATAAAAAGGATAAAGAAAGAGCCAGAAGAAAATGGGTGCAGAGAAACATGTGTAGAAGCAGGGACAGACAGACAGTGACATAGAGTGAGATTCAAACAGTGGCGGAAGAAACGTGAGGCACAGCGAGGTAACTGCTGTTGTCTCCAGAAAGTGTGAAGTGTCACCATAGACATGTGTGATGCCAGTATTTGGGTGATTACTGTAACACTGTAACCTACTTTATCTGGGGCTCAGGTGGCCTTGGGCATGCACCCCTGCCTCCTCCATATCTCTTTCTCCCCGTATAATTTACACTACTCTGACACGTGCACACACACGCGCTCAGACTGTTTTACACTCGATGAAGAATTGTGTCACGCGGTCTCTTGTGGCTCAAAACTGTTTTTCCATATCGTAATCAGCAATTCAGTGTTCATTTTCATATTAGTCACAAAAGTAAAACCAATCTCTCTGGAAGGCAGCCATAAAATCATTAAAGGAAAAGTACACACAGAAATAAAGCATTGACAAACCTTGACCATACTTACAAGGGCAGCTAAGTAGTAAATTATTTCTGTACTGTTAGCTTTTATCGAAATAAGTGTCCAGGGCTTCTTTTGGAGAGGACCCATTGGTGCCTAAAGTTGACCAAATATAACATAACATATGCAACATTGTTGAAAGCATTCTACTGAAACGATCACGGAAGCATCATTAAAATGCCTTGGGAAAATAATTGGTCTTCTTCTTTTCCTTTCGGCTGCTCCCTTTCAGGGGTCACCACAGCGAATCATGTGCCTCCATCTAACCCTGTCCTCTGCATCCTCTTCACTCACACCAATTAACTTCATGTCCTCTCTCACTACATCCATAAATCTCCTCTTTGGTCTTCCTCTAGACCTCCTGCCTGGCAGCTCCAACCTCAGCATCCTTCTACCAATATATTCACAGTCTCTCCTCTGAACATGTCCAAACCACCTCAGTCTGGCCTCTCTGGCTTTATCTCCGAAACCTCTAACATGAGCTGTCCCTCTGATGTACTCGTTCCTGATCCTGTCCATCCTCGTCACTCCCAAAGAGAACCTCAACATCTTAAGCTCTGCTACCTCCAGCTCTGCCTCTTGTCTTTTCTTCAGTGCCACTGTCTCTAAGCTGTACAGCATCGCTGGTCTCACCACCGTCTTGAACACCTTTCCTTTCATTCTTGCTGATACTCTTTTATCACACAACACACCTGACACTTTTCTCCACCCGTTCCAACCTGCTTGCACTCGCCTCTTCACCTCTTTTCCACAGTCTTCATTGCTCTGAACCATTGACCCTAAGTACTTAAAGTCCTGCACCTTCTTCACCTCTGCTCCCTGTAACCTCACCGTTCCACCTGGGTCCCTCTCATTGACACACATGTATTCTGTCTTACTGAGGCTAAGCTTCATTCCTCTGTTTTCCAGAGCAGACCTCCATCTCTCTAGATTCTCCTCCACCTGCTCCCTGCTCTCACTACAAATCACAATGTCATCCGCAAACATCATAGTCCATGGAGATTCCTGTCTAACCTCATCTGTCAGCCTGTCCATCACCAGCGCAAACAAGAAGGGGCTCAGAGACGATCCTTGATGCAGACCCACTTCCACCTTGAACTCCTCTGTCACACCTACAGCACACCTCACCACGGTCTTACAGCTCTCATACATGTCCTGCACCACTCTAACATACTTCTCTGCCGCTCCAGACGTCCTCATAAAATACCACAGCTCCTCTCTCGGCACCCTGTCATACGCTTTCTCTAAATCTACAAAGACACAATGCAACTCCTTATGACCTTCTCTGTACTTCTCCATCAGCATCCTCAAAGCAAACACTGCATCTGTTGTGCTCTTTCTAGGCGTGAAACCATATTGCTGCTCACCTCTGCCCTTAGCCTAGCTTCCACTACTCTTTCCCTCAACTTCATTGTATGACTCATCAGCTTTATTCCTCTGTAGTTGCCACAGCTCTGCACATCTCCCTTGTTCTT